>JAEQBH010006398.1:0-125634 GCA_016808115.1 Tetrastigma voinierianum
CACATAATTTCACATTTTCGCATGTCATTGAATTTATGGCAATAACACACATTACCATTCAATATAAATCCCGCCATGCTCGGGCTCGAAAATAATTGACTTAGTCCGGAAAGTCCAGCTTTTGTAAATACTTACACCAAACATCATACACGCAATTCTTCCAGCCAGCCATATGTCTTATTTCTGCTACAAACTGCTTCTCAAAAAAATGGTTTCTAAACTAAAGGATCATTCTCAACTCGTCTACGACTCCAAATTTCAATGTTCACTTACATTTGGATGAGTACTTATTTTGATAAATTCTGCACTAACAATATTTCCGTGAGAGTCCAAGAACGCGGCGAATCGGAGTTTGACGAAAGTTATGGCCGCCCAAAGTTGATCGCAAGCGGGATTCACAAGGGTGTGCGAAATTAACACCCTGCTTCTCGCTATTTCGCTTCGGGATTTTGCCTTCCCATAACATGTTGTTCGGTCCCCGACAACCCAACCTCAGAACCGGTCTTTGACCATCACAATAATCACAAATGTAAACCACACAACATCCAAATTTGCTCTTAAAACCTGGACGAAACCCGTAGGCTATTACACGGTCCCTAGGCGTAAAATAACCGTAGTAGGAGGAAACTCACCTCTTATAAAGACGCCTAGTTCTTGTCGTCCGGTCTCGCTTCACGCGCACTCCTCTTTCTTTTCCTCTCTTCCTCCTTTCCTCTTCTCTTTCTTTCTTTCTTCCCTTTCTCCTCTCCCTTTCTTCTTTCCCCTTTCTCATTCCCTTTCCTCCCTTTCTCTTCTCCCTTTCCTCCTCCTTTCCTTCTCCCTTCCTCCTCCCTCTTGCTCCTCCCACTGACGAAGCTATGCCCCTCCTCCTCAAACTGAATTTGGAGACCATATATAGCTTCATAAATATGATGAGACACATGGCATGCCATGTGTCACACACATGCATGCCTTTGCATTGTGTCACCACATGCATGCCATGTGTCACTCACATGGTCACCATGTCACCTACATGGCTCGCATGGGCTACCATCCACATGGCTCGCCATGTGTCGCCTGACACTCGTTGTCTCGAAATACGTGAAATTCCTACTATCTCGGAATTCAACGAATTCGACTGGGTAGCTAGATTTCTCGTGGAGACGATTCCGGTAACTAAGTAATCCGCTTCACCATCCGAGATCTAGAAAATTCTCAACTTTTCTTTAGACTATTCCAGTAAACTATCGTTTTGCCCCCTTTTTATCTGAAAATTTTAAAATTTAAATTTCACTGTTTTACACCTCCTCCTAAAATACTCCTGCCCCGGGAATTATATACACATTCAAACACGACATGCTACGCGAATTAAAACATTAATGACTGTAAAACATCTTCCCCGTCGAACAAGAAGGATAATTGGCTCGCACGGTGTCCTCACGCCTCCCATGTCGCCTCTCCGACTCCTCGGCTGCCACAACACCTTACAAGCCTCACGATCTTGGCACGCAAAACCTGCTCTCGGCTATCAATGATACGCACTGGTCCCTCCTCGAAGGTCCCATCTGCATCAACAACAAGCTCTCCCCAATCCACTATATGAGTTGGATCTGGAGTGTACTTCCGGAGCATAGAGACGTGAAACACCTCATGAACACTCTACAAAATTTGCAGCAATGCTAACCGATACGCAACCGTGCCCGCCCTCTCGAGTACCTCGAAGGGTCCAATGTACCCTGGATGTGCCTTCCTCGCTTTCCGACCCACCCCACCCTCCTCTCTTAGGCATCACCTCAAGAAGACATGATCACCCCGCCTTGAACTCTAGAGGTCAGTCACATACACCACTTAACTCTTTCCTCGGGCTTTGAGCAAGGAGACGCTTCCTGATCATACCCACTCTCAGCCCGAGGTGCCTCAATCAACCGACCAAGCAAGGGAGTTCCCTCCCCACCTTCATTCCAACATATCTGATCGACATGGCCTCCCGTGAGAGCCTCATAGGCGCCATCTCGAATACTACCCGATGAACCATATCAGAAGCGAACTCTACCATGGCAAGGCCCTCCCATCTACCCCTTGAGATCCAGGACGCATGCCTCGCGCGATGTCCTCTCAAAACCTAAATAGTCCGCCTCCGACACCATCCGGTCTGAGGATGAAAAGCTGGTACCATCAAAGCCGTGTCCCCATGGCCTTTGGAAACTCCTCCACTGAGTCAGAACCGAGGATCCCATCCGATACTATGAGACCGAACCCAAAACTACACACTCAGATAAGGCAACCCGCTAATTCCTCCGTAAAGGTTATCCGCACGGCCGTAAAATGAGTCAATTTGGCGAGTCGGTCCACTATAACCCATATCGCATCATGCTTCCGCTATGTCCATGGCAAGTGAGTCACAAGTCCATCGTGATGCTCCACCTTCCAATTCGCTATCCCAATTACCGGAGAGCCCGCCGGCTCGGTGTCACCGACTACGGCACGTGAGACACCGTTGACAAAATCCCCGATGCCTCTTCATCCCGCTCCAAGCACATCGGGCGACGAAGGTCAGATACATCTTCGTACACTGATGCACAACGAATCGGAGCAATAGAACTCCCGAGGATCTCCCTCCTCAAATCCATCGGACCGGGGACAACAACCTGCCCCTATACCAAGATCACCATCCGTAGACGCCCAACCTTCGCCCGCCAGACTGAACACTGTGCCCACGATAATAGTTCGCCCCGCACTGACTATCACTCTGCCAGAGACGCGAGCTAATATACTTCCCAAGGTACCTCGAGCCCGCTCATCGTACTGGGCAAATTCGAACCGCCCCACTGCCTCGAGCATCCGCCACTCCCGAAGCCATACTACAGCAAGACTCCCCCTCAGACTCTCGGCTAAGCGTGACAAGAACTTACATTTGCCTTACCGATGGTAACGCAAAGTGAAGCCGTAATCTTCCAAAACTCCATCCACCTATGCCGCCTCATGAGGTCTCACAAGGTGAAGATGTATTTCGACTTTTATGGTTTGAAAACAATTTTGAATCGGCTTCACCATATAAGTAGTGGGCAACTAAATCTTCAGGGAAAAGACTACTACCGCCAACTCCATGTCATGTGGGGTAATTCTACTCATGATTCTTCTAACTCCGCTAGAACCTGCCACAACTTTCCCTCGATCGTACTTAACGATCCTACCCGTCTTTCAAAGCATCACAAGAGCACTCAGGTACTCTCGTCCTTTCCGGGACTATTAGAACAGGTGTCCGGGCGTGCCTCCTCCTCTTCAATTCCCGAACGCTCACACATGAGTCATCCCATAACCTCGACCTCCTTTCTGGGCCACCCTCGGCCAGGCTTACTAGTCGGAGAAATCCTCTATAAACCTCCCAAGACCCCGGGCCAATCCCAAGAAACTACGCATCTCGAAGACCGACTTCGCCTCCTAACTCATCACAAATCTCAACCTTCCTGTGGTCTACCGACACGCTTGAAGCTGATACCACGTGTCCCAAGAATCCCACCTCAGTAAGCCAAAACTCACACTTATTGAACTTGGCATAGAATTGATGATCCCTCAAAATTTGTAGTACGATTATCAAGTGATCCTCATGCTCCACCTCCGACTGGGAGTAGATCAGGATGTCATCAACAAAGACCACCCAGAATTGATCTAAATTAGAACACCGATTCCATGAGGTCCATGAATGTCAGTGCATTCGTCAATCGAAAGGGCATCACCGTAAACTTAAAGTGCCCATACCACGTCCTGAACGCTATCTTAAGGATGTCTGCCTCCCTAACTCTCAACTGATGGTAACCAGTGCGAAGGTCTATCTCAGAGTAGACTAGCATCCCTCTCAGCTGATCAAATAAGTCATCAATCCTTGGTAATGGATTCCAATTCTTGATTGTAAGCCTGGCAACTGTCTGTCATCGATGCATAGTCGAAGGGTCTTACCCTTCTTCTTTCGCAAATAGGAACTCGGAGCACCCCATGGTGAAGCTGGTTCCACGAAACCCTGCCCGCAACTCTCAGATTCCTGACCTCGAGCTCCCGCACCAACCTGCAGTGCCATCCTAGCGTGAGAGTCATGGAAATGGGCTATGTACCGTGGATACAACTCAATGAAGAAGCTCCACATCCCTGCAGTGTAATCCCTAAGAGTTTGTTCGAAAATATCCTAGTACTATTAAACCACCCGAGGTAGACCTTATATCCTGCCTCACCTCGTCTCAAAGGTAAGGCTACAATGAATCTCGCCAACCGCCGCCATCGTGAATCTTGCTACGCATGGGGTAAAGCATCGTGCCTATTCCCTAAACATAACACAAGTAACGGTCCGATGTGTAGGCAGTGAACTCATATCGACACACCCATGACAACCCGATGTCACAACAACCACTCCATCCCGAGATGATTCCCGAACTCGACACGCCCATGACTCGAAGGTCCACCGTGAGTAGAATCCCTAAGATCTCTGAACCACCCCGATATATCCGATCAATTTTTACCTGATCCCATGGAGAGAATTCATGTAGTGGCTCGCTCAAGGTCTCAACCTCTAAGCCTCTTCCTACTTCCGCCATCTACATAAGTCAAACAAAGAAGTTTAGAATCATTTTCAGTCCTACCATGTCCACATGCCAAACCAAATAATGTAATCTAATATTCGAACCATCGCCTGCTTTCTCGAACTCCTAAGATTATGCTTCTCAACCCTAGTGTTCGCATTTCCTATATACGTCCTACCACGTATATAATTCATAATTTGTACACATAATCACGTGACATACAATCAAAAAGCATACACAAGAAAACACAATGCATGATGTGATCTAATCATGTCTCATAGAATTTGTAACCTCCTACCTAGACCTTGATACCGAACTATGATCTCGATATCAATTTCGAGCACTAGGTAACCCTAACTCAAGCTCCAACACTAAGCTATACCTGTGCCAGATGTCTTCACATTAACAAAGATGTCCTAGACCCATGCCCCACCGAGCCCTAGGTATTCATATACCTAAGCTCTGATACCAAGCTGTGACACCCCAAAATCCGGGGTCCCGTTGACCACCGTCAACCTGCGGAAACCTGTGTGTCTCATATCATGAGACCCATACATGAGTAAAATGACCTAATAGGGCCCATCATCCATACTCGTCCATATGGTTACAAGACCATACATTTCTATAGATCCAAGAGTTATTACATCACTTCTAATACAAAACATATATTAAAACTAGTTTGTTCTAATATATACACAAAACAAGAATCAAGGCCACAATCCGGCCCGCTTCATAATCTCGACTTAAGGAGCGCTGGTCACCAGACTGTCCCAGACTAAAGGGGGGGAACCTGCACGACGGGGTGAGCTAATGCCCGCAGAGATAAATCCTACAAGTGGGCTATTCCCCCACCTAGGCATTTGCAAAGATCATTTCACAGTCAAACCAACAACCAATCCGAGCATACATGTTGTCCTATCATGGAGAAAAATCTACATGCATGTATGAGACGACACTCTACATGCCCCAAGAACCGGGTCAACCTCCGACTCACCACCCAATGCAAGTGCCAATGGGAAATCAATATCGAATCAGTCCCGACTCCCATTTCACAACCCGTAGTCTATGTGATATTTATTTATTTGTTTCTGCGGTCTGGGCAAATGTAACTTTTCGGGGTCTCACCGCGGGTCTCTTACATCCTCCGACATTTTTCGGGCTTTCACTGGTGGATACGCTGTCTAACTGTAAGCTGTGCTTTTCACCGAGGGTATCTATCCCCTACTACAATACTCGACACATTTCATTTTCCATTTTCGCTTAACATTGTGGAACCCAATCGACTCGTCCCATTCCCGCTTCACACGATTGAACACCAAACGTAGTTGCCAAATCAATACCATGAACACACTTTCATGTAATGTAGTGTTACGTTAATGCAATGCAATTTAAAGCATCGCACTAAAACCCATGACCAAATACGTATGAAGACTCTTACATGGACATTCTACACCATACACTATGTGTGTGTGCTATGAACACTCATGTCTAATGCACACAACATTTCATATATTTAACATACATGCAAGCCATGTTAATATTCCACATATTCAAATCAGTAAATCACATAAGCATTTAATTACATCTTTCTATCATTCCGTTCATTCATGCCAACACATCATTCAAGCATGTATTAAAATAATTTCAATCCATTACTTAGGCAAGTAATGCCATAATTCATATTCCCTCGGGCCGAGACATAGTATGTCACCATACAACCCAATGTATAATGATTTCCATCTTTATCACCATCTTTATCACACATATTTCACATAATTTCACATTTCAAGATGTCATTGAATTTATGGCAATAACACACATTAGTCATTCTTCGCCATAAATCCCGCCATGCTCGGGTCTCTCAAAATAATTTCGACTCTATTCCCAGAAAGTCCGCTTTTGTAAATACCCACACCAAACATCCAACACACACTCTCTCTGTCAGCCATATGTACCCTAAGCATTTCGTTACAAACCTGCTCGAAACGTAAGTTTCTAAAACCGTAAAAACCATTCCTCAACCGTCCGTGACTCCAAATTTCATTGTTCAGCCTACATTTTGATGAGCACTTTATTTTATTAAATTCTGTGACTCAACGAGCTCAGAGTCCAAGAACCAACGACCGGAGTTTCAATGGCTAGCATGGCCGTCCAAAGTTGACGCCACGATTCACAAGGGTGTATGGAAATTTGGGCACACCCCGTTTACATTTTGTTTTCCGGGATTTTGCCATCCCAAAACACAAGCAGGTTCTGCCTCGAACAGTCCCCGAAACCCTCAGAAACTGGTCTTTGACCATCACACAATCACAAACAGCCAATAATAACATCCAAATTCCGCCCTAAAACCGACGAAACCCGTAGGCCATTACACCTACTCTAGGCGCAGTGTAATAACCGCAGTGGAGGAAACTCACTCTTGCAAATGCCAGCCTCGTTTCCTTTGCCGGTCCGGTCTACCACTACGCAACACTCCTTCCTCTTTCCTTTCTTTTTCCCTCTCTTCCTCCCCCTTTCCTCTTCTCTTTCTTTCTTTCCTTTCTCCTCTCCTTTCCCTCCCTTCCTCCCTTTCTCTTCCTTTCCTCCTCCTCCTCTTTCCCTCCTTCTTCTCCCTCTCCTCCTCCCCTCCTTGCCGCTCCCACCTGACCTAAGCCGCCCCTTCCTCCCAAACCGAATTTGAGACCCATATATAGCCTTTCTATAAAGGTTAGTGCATGGTGACACATGGCATGCCATGTGCTCACATGCCTTTTCCATATCAGGACACATGGCTTGCCATGTGTCACCCACATGGCTCTATTGTGTCACTGACACTGCTTTTCTCGAATAATTCGAATTCCGACTATCTCGGAATTCAATGAAATTCGACTGGGTAGCTAGATTTCACGAGACGATTCCAACTACAAGCAATCCGCTTCACCATCCGAGATCTAGAAAAAAATCCCAACTTTCTTCAACTATTTCCAAACTATCGCTTTGCCTCTCTTATCTCGAAAATTTTAAATTTAAAATTTTCACGGGTTTTACATTTTCAAATTTCCACCACGATAAGTCAAGGAAGTATATTAATGATGCCTGAAGTCAAATGTTGATATTATTGCATTGGGAAGGCGCCCATTAAAAATCACAATAAGCCGATTCATAAAAGAAACGAATGGACTATTAACCTGGCTTGCTTTAATCAAATCGCTATGTTTGATGCATACCCATGAGGTTAATTACTGCTCAATGGTACCCTAATTTAGAAGTTAAGACCATACCTAAAAGGTATCGATTGGATGTCTGAACCTCGATTAGACTAGCTAGTCTAGTCTGGTTTTTAAAATAATGCAAATAACCCAAGTGAGGGGTGAATTGGGTTTATCAATTGCAAATTGAATGAAAATTTGAACTAACCAAAGAGATAAAGGGGAGAGAGAAATGAAAACTCACTATTGTGGCTGGTGACTCCTTCCTATGTTCACATCTTCTCAACCTTTCAATTCATTGAGGGTTCCATTATCTTAAAGTTTTGGGACTCGAGCTTCCTTCTTCATACACTCGATTATGGCTACAATAGCCTCTTACAAACTTACTTCAAGTATAATCACCACTTGAAGTCGTTTCACAATGAATTCCTCCGATCCCTTGTATTCAACGTGAATTAATTAAATTAGCTTGCTCACGATTAAATACAAAGGAAAGATAGGATGGTCAGAATGCTGCACTTCTAGACATGCAAATGAAAATGAATGCAAAATTTCACTTGTTTAAGAGCTTTGGATGGGAAGAATAGCACCCGAGGCTTTCATTCAAGTGTTTTCTACCAAAAAATGAATTCCCAACATTTATTAATGCGGGATTTAAGGCATCAAATCTCAAAAATTTCCCAAAAAGTGCTAACTAGCCATTAGAGGTACTGTCCATTAACTCGGTATTGAAACAATCATACATAGTTGCAAATCACTATTCATCAACCTGATACGGTAGTGTCAACTAGATGTTACTACACGATTATCACTGCTCATCACTAGGTACAATAGCAAACCAAGTAATTTAACAAATTTGCTATTCATAAACCTAGTAATCGTAGCAAATCACAAGCCATTTGTACCATTATACTCATTTTGATTTTTAAACTTTATGCAATCATTTTAAAGTTCAACCGAGTCCTAAATGCTTATGATTCAAAGTCCAAACTTGGGTTTTAAAATAATTTGAAGAACTTAAACCCAAAACAAGTTATGAATATGATCCATGTATATTTGATAACTTAAGTGCATCAAGTTGAAATGTCTTCATGTTGTTCTTGGACTTGAGTCCTACTTCTTTGTCATCTTGGACTTTAATTCTTGATCCCTTGAATCAATTAACTTGTTTTCTAAGAGCTTGATCAAGAACACCATTGTTTTGCTTGAAACATCTTCATTCGATACTTCGCTTGTCACAATTACTAATCTTAATTTCACCCATTAGTAACTAGTAACCATGGTATTTTTATCATCAAAACCTCATTTCATACTTTTGTATTTCAGTGATTTTCTTGATGTAAAGTTTCAAGGAAAATATAAATCAAATTATTTGATAATCAAGACCATAATGATTTGAATTCAAATATTTGTTATCACAAGATAAATAACTTTGGATGTAGTCTACAAAATAATGGAGCAAAGTACCACTATACTCACTACTCAAACATTCTAATTATGCTATCAATTTTGACAGTATTATATTTTAATAAATTGATTTACTTGTTCATATTGATGTAAATATTAGCCTTAAAACAAACAAGCCCCCTTAGGACTTATTTTCAATCTGGGAATTTGTTTTCAAACTTCTTGAAATATTATTGAGTATGACGTATTTCATTGTCCTGACTATTGAGGTATAGCTTGATAAATTGAAGGCTATAGGAGCAATAGGGGGCAAAAACAATGAAGCACTTCATTTTCAAATGATGATGGTCCATTGCGTTTCTCTTATTAATTTTCTTTTCCAATACTTATTCTATATTTCAAACATATGTAGAAACAATTAAAACTTTATTATCATATATTTTTACTAGACTACATTAAAGTAAGATATAGATTGATAGTGATTTGATAGTGGGTGTTACCGTATATCGGGCTGCAATTCTTCTTCATAACGATTAATTTAGATTTAATGAGTAAAATGATAAAATTATTTTATTGATTTTTTAGTAGCAAATTGATATAATATTGTATCCATCTAATTGTTTGCACAATGAAACATGTTAAGTGGTAGAAATTTTAGTAACCAATAAATTGAATGTTAAACATAGCGATAAACAAATTTGAAACACTTCAAGTAGTATTTATTGTGAATGTGGTTATTCTTTTGACTATCTAAAATAGTGAATCATTATATGCTCTTTTACCTTATCTTGCAATCAACCATATGCTTATTTTATATGGATATGTTTTTTTTTTTTACTGTACATGATAGGAGCATTTCATACTTGTTTATACATCATTATTCACCTATCATTTACATGCTTTCAAAGATTATAACGCTTAATTGTATCATCTTATGATTCTAGGTATATTTTGAAGCAAGTAGTGCATAAAGAGGGCAAACAAATGAATTTATGGGCTGCACCATGACCTCACATGGCTTTGGAATATATATGGATGGATTCTAGGCATCCTCAGCTATGTATATAATCCAATATCACTCAATTGGAAGCTCAAGCAAAAAATTTATAGAATCAGGAAGTGAAAAATGGAAGAATTTTGAGTCATCTCACGCAACTAGAAGCACTTCTTTTTCATTTTCAGCATATGTGATGACATGATTTGGATCAGATCTAGCTTCAGAGTCCAAAATCATCAAATTTGGAAATCATATGAGAGAGTTATGGTCGTTACACATCGAAGGTCAAACTCGGGCAAAGATCCTACGTAGCAAAGAAGCAACAAAGATGAGTCAGCATTGCTGAGCGCCAGCGCTCTAGGTTCTCAGTGTTAAACTTGCCTAGGTTATGGCTGATTTGCTTAATTTTGACCCATTTTAGGGTCCCAAAAGGGATAGTATAAAAGAAAAAGTGAACCCCAAGTACAGTGAGGGCTGGAAAAGAGTTAGAAAACCCTACAAAGAGCTTAAGAGGAGGATTTTAGAAAGAAGAGAAGAGGAACTTCAAGAAGGCTAGAAAGATCAAGACTAGAGAAGAGGACCTATTCTCCATCAAATTTGTTTCTCTAAACTCTCTTTTCCTTTGAAAATATGCTGAATCTCTCTAGTTCGTAACCTCGTCGGGTGGTTAGATTGGAGACAAAGAAGCACAAAAATTTATTAACCTAAAACCAACTCCAACGTAGCTTTAGAGTCATCCCCTAGGATGTGTTTTCTCCTCTCTTAGTTTTGTAATCCTAGGTTTCTAATTACTAATTTAATTTCTTTATGAAAAACTGAAACTAAAACAGAAAATTAAAGTGTTGATTTTGAAGAGCTTTGAAGAAGATGATTGCTGGTTTTTAGGAAAATTAATAAAAAGAGTCTAGATTCGACCACTGTTCGTCCTCACTATGGTGATTCGAAGGGGGGTTTTGTAATTTCCTATCATTTGCCTAAGAAACTAGCCTACAGTTGATCCTCTAAACTCCGCCTAGGTACCTCTTGCATGATATAAGTGAAGCATAAATTCTAGTAGAGGAAGCTATTCATACCGATTTGAAAGGTGTTTGATAGGTCTCAACTCGACCCTTTTAGTTTGCTTTCGTGAAAAGAGACAATATGATACGCATGTCGGGTCAAAGGTAATCAAGCAAGCAACAACACATACCATTCAAACTTGCTAAGTATCAAGAATATTAGTTGGAGAGAAGAGAGACTCCTCTGCGGATAGTTGGGGGAACCCCTTAGCCTTTGGAAATGATTCTGATGATGTCTTTTTCAACCGAAACTGGGCTGGAGCGTGTTGGGCCGCCAAGTTGGACCAAGATCGCGAGGGGCCGAATCGAAGGATGCCGGAATCGCTTGCTGGGGTAGATTATCGCAATGTCGGTTTATAGGATTCGTGCGTGACTTCCGCAAGAAGAACTGTATAAGAAGGGCTTCGGCCAGGCTTCGCCGTGGCCGCCTCCGATGCCTAAGCCGATTCTTCTGAGAAAAGAGAGGCTTAGATCGCTAGAATTAGCGTGACCTTAGTGTTGGAGCGGCTCTCAGATTTATAATGGATATTCATCCACTCGACGATGATTAGGGTTCTTCCCTCGGGAGTGATAGGTTTCATGTACGCAAATTTTTATTTAGCAATGGATTAGTCAAAGGAGTTTATTCCTGAGTAATCCTCCTTCCTTATCGTGGGGTATCCAACTAATGGTCTTCTGTTGCTTTTCCTTCCCTTTATATCAGACTCGATCGACGCAACGTGACGCCTTTTAGGAATACATTCTATCTCCGTTATTTGTAAAGATACGTTTGACCGGGCCGAGTATGGGCCTCCCTATTTTTCCAACCATGTTTCAGCCTACCGAGCCGGGCCTCGCTCGGGCCGCTATGTATGACACGGCGGGTACGGCCTCACCGCTTCAATACAATGAAATGCCCGCTCAGCTTCCAGATCCCTATCACGCTCAAATTTCGTGCATTTAATCGCTGCGGGGCAAGGGCCGTGGATTAATCCCGCAATGGTTGTTATTTCCCTGCAGGTCTACTGATGTCGATTAATTAACCTGACCGCCACACGTGCGTCGATGGCTCTTCTCGAAGCCAAGGCTTACTATACTCCCTTTGTTTTCCCTTGTTTCTTGCCGACCTTCCCGCTTCCGACTTCCTGGGCCTCATAACTCCCCACTTTCGCTTTTTCTTATATTTCGCGTTTTGTATTTTCGCTCGATTTTCTCCTCGTCTGCTTTAATGTCGGTCCTTTCTCGCATTTTCCTCTCATTCCCGGGTCCGCTGCCCCGCTCGTCGTGTTTCTTTCGATTGATACAACCAGGCTCAGGGTTCGCCTGCCCGGATTTCGCGGCGATACTGCTTGGCTAATCATGGGTCCAAATCGTTTCTTCCTTACGTATCAGCCGGCGACCTTCCGCACGCAGTGTCCCGGCAGTCAGCTGCCTCGTTTGTTTGAAATGCTTGGCCTCAACCCGCTCCGAGGCGCTCCCTTCCCTTAGGCGGTGTGCCAAGATAAACCCGATCAATATCCTAAGGGTCAGACTTCAGACAGCCGTCCGGCATGCCGCGAAGGTGGGCCCAAGTAGGGTTAGTCCTTCATATGAGTCTACTTGCTGAGAGTTACCCGCCTCCCCGGTGTCCGAATATGGTCCCCTTGACAAGCCTTTGGACCTTTTACACCGCTCCGTGCCTGTACGGTCTCGCTTTTGAAGTTACTTTAATAACGGCTCTTCGCTTCCTTTGCATCCCTTCATAAAAGAAGTTCTTCAACATTTCAACATCTGCCCTTCCCACGCTCCCAATGGTCAGGGGTATTTAGCCGGTTTATTGGTCTTTTTACACGAGGGTTCAAGGCCCTAACGTGGCTCGGGGTTCTCCATCTTTCAAATTCCAATGGCTACTACAGAGGGTTTTATTTATTTTTCCAGACGTTCTGGGTCTCCTCTGGTGATCTCGGACCTTCCTTCTTCGCACTGGTCATGGAAAGGACGATATTTCTTCGTTAGTGGTTCCAACTGGGAGTATGACTCTCGTGGACAGGATGATACCTGGTGTGCCTGTGACGCGGAGCGCTCGATAACCTTAGTGAGTGTTTGCATTACTTTTCTGGGTTTGATTTCGTTTAAAGACGATCGAATACTTCGACCTTAAGCTCATGCTTCCTGTGATGCCCGCCTGACCCCAACACGAAGATGCTCGCCGTGGCTCTAGTGTTGGAGGAATGCTCGTCGCTCCTATGCAGAATGGAGCAAAGTCGAACATTCCTAGTTCCTCTAATTCCGCCGTCGCACGCCCCACTCGTTTCTTGGCGGCCCCGCCTTTCTACCCTCGAGTTTTTCCTGTGGGCTCCACCGCCGCCACTCCTACCGTGGGAGAGATTTAGTTCATCTGGGGGCAACCTGAAGCCCTTCAAGTGTGAAGAGAAAGCCGACTCCTCCTCAAAAGGACCTACGGGCCCGCCAAGGTTCGGTTTGGGGTGTCTCTTCTCCCGCTCGAATCGGAGAGGTGGCATCGCGCCCGCCGGCTCGGGACACGGGCGTGTCCCCTTTCTCCCGCCCGACGCGTCGGAAGCGGGTCGCCGTCAGTTTTCGACTCCATCGTTTTCCTAAGACCGCCGCCAAGGCAAAGGGTCTTTCGCGCCACCGCCGCCACGACGCGCTTCGCCCTATAACCGCATGGAATCCGCCCCGACAATGCCAGTCACCCTGGACGGTGCGTAGCCAAAAGAAATCGGCAAAACTGGTGCAATCGTGGCTTTTGCTCTCTAGGCCGAACTTGCAGCAAATGCCGTCTCCTCCATTCTCCAGGAGTCTGATATTGGGGGGTCAAAGGAATTGCCAGTTGATGAAGCCTTGGCGTTGTCTTTTCAGGGGATTGCTTCGGTAAGTCCGTAATTGTGTTTATTTCCATGCTTGTTCAGGTCGAACATTATGTCCTGTGGTTCGACATGCGTGCTACCACCCATTTTAAGGCCTGCCGGAGCAAGGCCAAACCGAATGAAAAACATGTGAAGATCAGCCCTGGATGCATGTTAAGGTGGCTTCTCTCACTTCCGAGCAGCCAGCCGAGAGGAACGAGCGCAAGATTTGACCGAAGAAATGAGCGCTTTAAGTCTCGATCGGCACACTTCATCTGGGCCGTCGGGCAAAATAGAGAATGAGGTCCGAGCACAAGAAGGCTGAGGGTATCTCGGAGGTTAGGGCAGCTCCAGTCGCGCAGGTGAGTTGGTCGAGACTCGAGGTTGAGATCTAATCCAGAATGAGCTTCAAATGGTTGCGGGGAGGAGCTCATCACCTCCCCGGCGCAAGTACGATCTTCGTGGAGCTGCGTGAATAATTTATGATTCGGTGCCAAAGAAAAACAACTCGAAATTGCTTGTCGCGAGGCTTTAGAGGGCAAGGTGTTGCTGGAGACTGCTCGTCGTGAGTCTTCCGAAGCTGTACATTTATCAAGACGGCTGAGCGACGAATGTAGTGGCTTGGCGCGAGATCTTCATCGCCAGTCAAAGATGGCGCTCGGGAGGGATTCTCGTGGCCTGCTTGGGTCGGAAGGCCGCTCAGCGCATCGATCTAGATTTTCAACTTTGACCTCCCAAGTGACGAGGAGGCGAGGGTCTTTCCGATACGAATTATTCCCAGGAGCCTGTTACTCCTACTGAGATCCCTTCTCATTCTTCATCGTCCGATGCCTAAATCTCTTTGATTCATTTATGCTTTCCGATGCCGACCTCTCTCCCCTTTTTTTGTTGGCCTGGGCCCGATACTGTGGTAACCTTCCTTTCAATAAATATCCATTTTTGAAAACTTGTGTTCTTAGTCGAGATATCTTTATTCTTTTTCCTAACTCGTAACCCGATTTGAAGGTTTCTCAAAGAATTTATACCGTAGACGCTGAAATTTTACATACTATCCCTTACAATCGCTTGGTTCCCCACTTATATGGTCGGGAGTGGGTGGAGCTCGTCTGATTGGGCCCCGTGGCCTCGTCGCCCGACCGCTGGTGGTTGGCCTGCTTGCGGCCGAGGCCGCCAATGCTTGAGGCGAGTGAAGCTTCATCTGGGGTCACTGATGGAGGCTCGTCGGGAGGTGTTGAGTAGACACAAGTCTGATGTAATATAGAAGAAACACCTGAGTCCGCGAAGGCCCGCCAATGAACAGCAGGTCACCCATCGCTTTATGATGAGTTTCACACCACAGCCTGTGTCAAGGAGTCCCACTATCTGAAAAAGCATGTCGTCACTCTTGAATGCAGGCATTAGCCTTCCAGTTGAGGATTAATCCCCGTCAATATGATTCAGGCCAAGATTCTGGCCCGCTCTGAGCAAGGTCGCTACCCATGAATACAGGCTTCGTCTTCAGTTTATGATGAGCCTCTGTCGTATGAATCGTAAGCATGAGCCCGCCGGCCGGAGGCGCGGTCTCTGCCACGTGAATAGTAGGCTCGCTCCTTCGAAGCCGAGGGTGAGCCTCGCCAATATTGGGTAAGAAGGAGCCCGTCTTATCTTAGTGCGCCGGGCGGGCTCGCTTACCGTGACCGTAGGACTCGCTCCATCTCGAGCCGAGGGATGAGCCTCGTCAATATTGTAAGAAGGAGCCCGTCTGGTCTCGAGGGCGCCGGCGTCGCCAATGTGGATTGTGTGGACTCGCTCCATCCGAAAGTGAGAGATGCGCCCCGCCGGGCAGATGAATTGTGCTAGCTGAGCCCGTCTCGTCTGCAGCGGGTGGCTCATCACTGGAATAAGAGGGGGCTCGCCCATTTGAGCTGAGGGATGTTTCTCGCCGTATGAATTGTAAGAATGAGCCCGTCAGTTCGGGAGGCAACAAGGGCTTGGCCAAAGTGAGCAACTGGGCCCCGGCGCCAGGCCTTGTGGCGTTCAAGCCGAAAAGGGCGATGTAGCTCGAAAGCCGGTTCGGCCGACTTCGGTGCGCTGCGGGCTCGCAGCAGTAGGCAGGAGCTTGCCAAAGTGAGCAACTAGGCTCCCGCGCCGTGGGCTTTGGTGGCTCGCCGAAAGGGCGGCGTAACCCGAAAGCCGGGTTCGACTTCGGCGCGCTGCGGCTCGTAGAGAGAGTAGAGAGCTCGCCAAAGTGAGCAATCGCCTCGCGCCGTGGCCTTGGTGGGCGTTTCGCCGAATGGCGATGAAACTGAAATGGGTCTCGACTCTCGAGGCACAAGTGGTCAGGTAGAGTAGAGAGAGCTCGCACTGAAGAGTAGGGCTCGTCCTTCCGGAAGCAGGGGTGAGCCTCACACATTGTAAGAGGGAGCCCGTCTGGCCCGAGTGCAACAAGGGCTCACACGGAATAGTAGGGACTCGCCCATCTCGAGCCGAGGGATGAGCTCTGCCGCATGAACTGTAAGCATGAGCCTCGTCTGTCCGGAGGCCAAGGGCCTGCCACCGGGAATAATAGGGACTCGCCCATCTCGAGTTGAGGATGAGCCTCGCCGCATGTGAATTGTAAGGAGCCCGTCTGCCCGAGGCCAAGGGCTCGCCACTGAATAGTGTGGACTCGGGCCCATCCGAGCCGGTGGGATGAGCCTCACAAGAGGAATTGTAAGAATGCGCCCGTCCGTCTGAGTGCGGGCCAAGGGCTTTGTCAAAGTGAGCAATCGTTCCTGAGCCGTGGCTTGTGGCGTTTCCAAGCCGGTCGGCGATGTAGCTCGAGCTGGTCTCGACTTCGGTGCGCCGTGGCCCAGGCAGCAGTAGAGGAGCTCGTCAAAGTGAGCCGACATGTTATGCGTGGATTCTCGCAGCGAGGCCTTTGTGAACCGAACTGGGCCAGATGATTTTTAGTATGTGAAGAGCTTTGGTGAATAAACGCTCCCGCATGTCCTCGGGGTGTGGGGCACAAATATTAATGCTTATTTATGGAGAATTTGGAATGATTGCGTGAATTTTCAAGCACTTTGGCCTCCTTATAAATGGTGGCTCTGTTGCCTCTATATCTTAAGTGCTTGAGATTCGTCACAAAGGTGTGGATGAAGTTCGCCCGGGGGGTGAATGCGCCGATGTCCGGCCGCCTCACTGAGTTCCTCCGACGCCTCGACCAGCCTCTTCGGGTCTTCATGTGTGGGAGTCAGGTTTTTCCCCGGGTCTCCCTTTATGGGAGTCATGTTATTCCCTACCTTTCTACTGGGAGTGTCTGAGGGGTGGCGTGATCTTTTGCGCCGCTCTCTGCTTTTCTTTATCTTCTTCCTCCTTCTACCTCTCCTCCCCTTTCTTTCTCCCTTCTTTCTCCTTCCAGCCTTTCATCCGGCTTCTTTTCCTTTTTCCTGTCTTTCCTCCGTCCCATCTTTCTCCTCTTTCTTTTCCCTATCATACCCCTTTTCTTTATTCCTACTTCTTCTCCCTTGTCCCCACTTTTTTTTTTTTTACAACCCGGCCAGACCGAGTGCTTTCAAGATGTAATCGAGGATACCATCTATTGTAAATCGAATATGATTCATTTGGAATAAAGAGAGACTTTGCTTTATGGATTTCCTTATCACAGATTTTTCGTTATATATCCGAACTCCGTTTGAGATATCTAATAACTCGTGTGTGCCCGACTCACAAAAGAATTGATAAGGTTTTATCACAGTTCTAAGGCCTACCGGTAAATGCTTCGTGTGCCCGCTGCCCATGTATGTCAGAAGATTTTTTCCCCATCCTGCTTGAGCTCATAATTGCCTGGTCTGACGATTCGTGTTATTATATAAGGACCCTCCCAGTTGGGGCCTAGTTTCTCATGCGTGGGATTCTTTCTCGTAGCGTGGTTTTAACCAAATCCCCGGCATGTAACTTCGGGCTTCGACTCTCCGGGGTTGTAGTGCACTGGCCGTCTTCCTTGATACTCTTCTCGCGGCGCCGTTGAACCCGTTCACGTTTTTTCATCCAAGAGTTCCAAGTCTCGCACGCAGGCTCACATTTTGTTCGATGCTAACTCGACTTAGAGATTTTATTCCAACCTCAATCAGGGCTATCGCTTCGCGGCAAAGGCTAGGCAAATGGGGTCTCCCGAAGCCGACTTCTTGTCGTCCTCAGAGTCTAGTACTCGAGGAGGTATTCTACCCAACTTCCTTTAAGATCTTCTAGCTTGGTCTTTAGGGCATATTTAAGGGTTCTGATGGTGACTTCGGCCCACCCATTGGCTTGGATCGCGGCAATGGCGACTTTGAGTAATAATTTTAATCCCGAGCTCAGACAAAAATCGAATTGGGTGTTGTCGAATCGTTTCCACTGTCCGATACTGTGGCTCTGATGCCAAATATGCATATGATGGCTCGCCATACGAAATCAAGCATTTTTTGCTCCCAGATCGTGGCTAAAGGTTCCTGCCTTCGCCTAATTTCCCAGAAATAATCCACCAAGCGACAATTATGAATTTGCATCGCCCTTGTCGACGTGGGGTTGTGGGTCCCACATGTCCAACTCCCCATCACAAAGCGGCCAGGGTCGGTAATTGCCGTGGGCTCTAACGGGAGGCGTGATATTTTCGCGTGTTCCCGCAGATTCTCGTGATCTCGACTAAGCCTACGTGATTTTGGCATCAGGCCGCAGTATCCCCGCCTCTTAAAACTTTCCCGCTAACGCTCGGAAAGCACCGACATGGTTCCCACATATGCCTCTCGTACTTCTCTTAGCACATATTCGTTGTCTTCCCCTCGCGATGCATTTAGGAAAGGTGCGAAGAATCCTCGCTCAGAAGGCTCAGGATCAGAACCCGAAGACCTCACTTTATCTAGCCGCTTCGGTCGTCTAGTAGGGTTCACACACATAATCCCAAATAGGGTCCATCCAGCCTCGCACGGTCTCACCGGGGCGACCACCATGGCCGTGCAAGGGTCGATCGAGGGTTCCGCTGTGTATTCAACAGCGTCAATTCACGAGATCTTCGCAAGGCCGTGGCTAGCGGCTGCATGTCACGTATTCTCTGCCTGGGACGTATCGACCGGAACTGGTCATAAACTTTTTAGCAAATCACTGACCTTTGGAAATATAGAACCATCGTCTCACTCTTTGGGCCTCGTATGTATCTTTGATCCGCCCGACACCACCCGCCTCGAGTCACCGTGGACCTCTAAATTGCTCGACCTCTAATGAGTGGGGGCGAGGTTGAGGCCCTGCTGCGACGCCTCATACTCCTACTCGTTTGTTGGAAGCATGGAACCCAAACCTGAGTGCGTATTCAATGTCTATCCCTTTCTGGTGAGGTGAGGATTGTCATTCCGCTCCCCTGCAGGCGTTCGAGGCTCCACCCAGCGTGAGAGTTTCATACGGGAGGTCGTCTCCTGGGTCTGTGTGGGCTCAACAAGCCTATCGGGAGTAATCTCCACACAAGCCTGCTAGACTCACCCCTTTATAGCAAGCCGCCACTTGATGTCGAACTCGCTAGCTCTATGGCCCACTTCATCAAACCTTCCGAAGACTTCCGTCTGTAATACCCGGCCATCGGGTACTGGGTCGGGACTTCTACCGTGTGAGCCCGGGAACAAGGGACGAGCTTCCGGCCGTAGTCACCAGCATAGTATCAACTTTCCATTCTTTCGGTACTCTCTCCTCCGCTCCCGTTCGACCGCAGAGTAAACCGGTGCCGACATTTTCTGTCTCTCGAGACAGGACCCAGACCGATTGAGAAGTCTATGCCATGCATAAAGTGAGGAGTTCTCCTTCAATAGGACTTAATAGGATGGGAGGAGAACTTAAATATGTTTTTAATGCCGTAAATGCTTTTTCGCATTTTTCGTCCCATTGAAAGGCTTTCTTTAGAATTTGGAAGAAAGGCTGGCATTTATCACTCGCTCTGGATACGAAACGGCTTAGAGCCGCAATCCTTCCCGCCAACTGGCTTGACCTCCTTTTATTCCTAACGCACCCGCATGTCGAGCAATGCTTTTATTTGTCCGATTCGCCTCAATTCCCCCGTGGTTAACTATGAAACCTAAATTTTTCCGTACGACACAATCACACGCATCTGGGCCGGGTTCACTTCATGTTATAGTTCCCCGTGATCCTGAACGCCGTAGAGATGGGGTGATATGGAGATCTGACTATGGACTTCACCAACATGTCAGCTTCCATGTATACCCCATTGTTGCACCAATCGCTTTTGAACATCCGGGTTCACTAGTCTCCCGGTAGGTCAAGCCCCGCACTTTTTTGAGTCCAAAACCAGATTACCCGATACGTAGTTCCTCAGGGGCGTGATGAACTAAGCCCTTTCCTGTCACCTGGTCCATGCTAATCTGGTTGTAAATGAAATGCATCCATAAAATCGGAGTAGTTCGTGGCCTCGTGCGGGCGTCCACGATGAGACTCGATTCTCTGGGCAGTGAAGCCGCCCTTCTAGCATGCTTTGTTTATGTCGCTGAAGTAGATGCAGAAGTCGCCACTTGCCGTCGGGGCTTTCGACGAGTACAACGCTAGCTAGCCACTCGGGGTATTCTACTTCTCTGATCGCTCCTGCTTGGAGGAGTTTATCGACTTCCTCGTTGATAGCTTTTTGTCTTTCCTATGCGAACTCCCGCTTTTGTTTAACCGGTTTGAGAAATGACGGCTGCGTTCGCTTTACGGGTGATTATCAGTAGTGGCCGATTCCTCCCATGTCTCGCCCTCGTCCATGCGAAACGCTCTCTATTCCGTCTCAAAACGAGTAAGGAGGCCTTTGAGATCCTTTTTGGTAGCTTGGAGCCAATGTAGGCTAGATGTCTGGGTTGTCATCCAAATAGCACGTGTTCTAGTTCCTCTAAGGGCTCTGCCCAAAGTAGCACCTCGTCACAAGATATCAGTTTTTGTCATGCTCTCACTTTCTCGACCTCGTTTGGGCGGAGCCTCGTGTAACACTCTCTGCCACACCCGCCGATTTCTCTGACCGTATTCCGACCCATCCACCGGCCTTTCCAGAATCTGATTATCATGTGATATGGGCCGAGGGATGGATTTTATCATACTTGAGGAAGGTCCGCCAGCAGCATATTATAGCCGACTGGCGCCCACTATAAGGAACCTTGTCATTGCCGCTACCGGGCAAGGGGGCCTCCCTGTATCAAGACCACTGAATCGAGCCCAACGGTAGTACCTTCTCTCCAAAATCCCCACACACGTGTGTCGACTGACCCAGCTTTTCTTCCAATACCCATCTTGTCGAAGGCCGACGCGAAGATGATGTTAGCCGAACTCCCATTATCAATTAAAACCCGGTGAACTGTGGTGTTGGCCACAATTGCACCCGACCACCTGGTCAGTCATGGGGTGGCTGCATCCTTCCATCCGAGCCGAGAACGTGATGGTAGTGTCGATTCGCGGCAATTTAGATACCGCAGCTTCCCCATGTCCGCGATCTTATGTTCGTAGGTGGCTGACCGAACTAGATTCTCCTCCTCCAGTAAACCCTCCCGAGATCACATGGATTTCTCTCCCAGGTCAAGAGCCAATGTTGGTTCACGAGATGGCTACGCTGCTTCTGGGCCTGATTATGGTTCGGGGTCAATTTGGTTTGATTTATGAGCTGTCTCCTGAGATATGAAACGCCGAAGATATCCGCTACCGTATCAACATTCTATTTCTCTTTTTAGATGTATACAGTTGTCCGTGAAATGTCCATAGTCCCTGTGGAACTCGCATTACTTCGTGTTATCCCTTGTCAGCGGATCTCATTTCATCTCGCGCTTCTACCATCTCGCAGAATCGCTCGCTCGCACCTCATGACTTGTGATACCGAGGCCGTTAGTGGAGGAAGCTGCCAGGTTGCAATGCCGTCGGCCCTCTTCAGTTTGCGGTGGGCCCAGACTCTGGCCTATGAGACTCCCGCCTTTAGGATCGTCCCATCCTGCACTGGGATTTCCTCCGGTCGTTCACTGGCTCGGGCCCGCCCCGCCGTCCCACCACCGTCCTTTTCTCTCGCGAGCAGGAGCCTCTTCTTGATATGAGGGCCTCGCCGTTTATGCGTATTCTTCGTCGGCGAGACCTCGACCATGCTAGCTCGAGGGTTCTAGAGATGAGAACACGTGTCCTTTTGATCGTACGCCCAACCCCGCTACGAAACTCAAAAGCGACAACAAATCTTCGTAGGGGCACGCCTATCTTCAGTGGACTCGGCGTTGAATCTTCAGACATATGACTTCAAACTTTCGCGATCCTCGCTTGATCTGTCAATAGATGGTGGGCTTCATTTCTATACGTCCCAATCTCGATGAAGGAGACGAACGCAACAAATTCTGGGCCTCCCCGAATGACGTGATAGACGAAGGGGGAATTTATTGAACCAGCCAAGCCTCGGCCCTTTCAGCGTAGCGGCAGCCCCGTGACGCACGTATCCCGACATACCCATGCAAATTTCCATCCGGGTTTTTGTAAATAGTTAAGGTGATCGATGGGATCTCGACCCACCGAATGCTTCTACCGAGGCATTCCTTCAATTTCGCTGAAGGGAAAAAGACTCTACCGTGAAGGAGATTCCGCTTGTCGCACCAAGGTATCCATAAGATCCGGCTCGCCTTTACCACTTCCTTTACACCGGATGAGCTCTTGTCAAGGTTTTGAACCTCGCTTCCCATGATCTCCCTTGTTTCTAGTTCGTGGTGATTCGCTGCTCACGAGTCGCCTCCGGCATAGCTTCGCTTTTCCCCTCACCGAGGCCAACTAAGTGGTCCATGCCCCGGTCACTCAGACTCGCTTCGCTTCGATGTTCTCGGGAATGTCGCGAATTTCAAGTGGTTCTTCGCGGAGGAGGCGTTATGGCCTTCCCCCGGG
This sequence comes from Tetrastigma voinierianum, assembly GCA_016808115.1. Classification (NCBI taxonomy): domain Eukaryota; kingdom Viridiplantae; phylum Streptophyta; class Magnoliopsida; order Vitales; family Vitaceae; genus Tetrastigma; species Tetrastigma voinierianum. Next base: position 22,894 of record JAEQBH010006398.1, read on the forward strand.
TTTGCCGTGTCTCCCGTCGATGTCAGGACTGGCCTGGTAAGCTGCTCCACCCTTCGACCAGACGTACCGGGTCGACGAGGCGAGGCGGCCGCCCACTTCGCTTGTATCGCTTGCATCGCTTTCCACCTGGTCCCAAGGGGCTCCGCCGCTTCACCTCGTGGATTCCGTATTCCTGGGATTAGTGTTACTCCTACTTGTGTTCCTTGTTGATACCATCAAGAATCGAGAATCACGATAATATGAAGGAATCGCCGTTCTACAGATCGCGCCTAACCGATGATGTCTTTTTTCAACCGAAACCGGGCTGGAGCGCGGTTGGTCAGCTGTTGGATCTGCCAAGATCAGCCGAGGGGCCGAACCGGCTGGATGCCTCTAATCGCTGGTCAGGTAGGATTACATCGCAATGCCGGTTTATGATCTCGTGCCAAGACTCCTCCCCGCAAGAAAGAACTGTGGCGAAGAGTGGCTCCTGGCTAGGCTTCGCCCGGGGCCACTCCGATGCCTAAGTCAGATTCTTTATGAGAAAAGAGAGGATGCTTAGATCGCTTAGTGCGTACTTTTAGTGTTGGGCGTGTATGTTGCAATGGATATTCATCAATTTGGACGATGATTAGGGGGTTAACCCTTTGGAGGATAGGTTTCCTCATGTAGTCAGCCTTAGATTTAGCAATGGATTAGTCAAAGGAGTTTATTTGGAGGTAATCCTCCTTCCTTATTAAATTATCAACCGCGGTCTTGTTGCTTTTCCTTCCCTATATAATAGGACTTGATTGGAATGAGCAGGGACGTCTTTAGGGAATATTCTATCTTACATTATTTGTAAAGATATGGTTTGGTGGCAGTATAGGCCTCACTATTTTCAAAATCCATGTTTTGGGCCTAATGAGCGGGCCTCATTGTTTGGTGCTATGTAAGGACACGGGCGAGATGCGGTCCTCAGCTCTTTTAATTTGTGAATGAAATGCAGGCGGTTAATATCTATCGATTCTAATACATCCCGAAATCAAATATATACATAAGTGGAAGAGAGTCAAAGAGAGACACGAGAGAGAGAGGAAGAATTAGGACAAGAGGAATCTTCAATCTTCTTCTTCTCTTCTCTTGTTTTTCTCCCTTATCAAAGAGGCAAAAATGGTGTCTCTAGCCCAAAAAATCCTTTGTTTGGAAACCTAGAAGTGTTCTCAATTTATAGGCCCCTTTCATTTGGACTCAAAATGGGCCTGGGGTAGGCGCCTATGCTGGCAGATGTCATGCCTAGGTGTGAACAAAAAACTGTTGTGGGAGGCTCTTTGCTCACGCCTTGGCGTGAACAGCGCTGACGCCTTGGCATGAACACTATTCACAACATTGCCCATTAAGCTATTTTTTCTTCATTTTCGATCCGATTTCGCTCCAATTTCTTTTGTTTGGCTCCAAGGAAGATCTAATCACCAAGATAAATAATTTTAAAAATTAAAACACTTATTTATATCTTAAAAATATAAAATAATATGCAAAACATGCAGATAAAATGAATACAAAAGCTACTCATCAATAACGCTACTTATGAAATTTATTTTTGGAAAATCTTTGAAAATATAAGAAAAATAAGTTGACGATATTGTTTTAAAAATAGTAAATCCCAAAGTAAATTGATTTTATTCTATATAATATAAGATAACCAATTTAAAATTTATTCACAAAACCAATTCTTTTGACAACGGTTTCTAAAATGATTCCTAATATACGTGCATTTGATATTTCAGAGCATAATAAACACGTAGTAAAACTTAAGGCTTTTATATTTAAAAGAAAAAATACAAGAGAATATATTCAACATATATAAAACCAAAAATTATAAAGTATTTTATTTTTTGTCTATAACAACGATCACTACAAGGAAGAAGGTAAGTTATAGCCTCATAAATTATACATGGGTAGTGAGAAATTTATAAGAAATAAAATTACATAAATTGATGTGGCTGAAAAGTTCTCTTAAACCTACCAGCCGATCGGAATTAGTTATGTATTTAATAAATAGCTCTTATAATTGCATAAGAATATGCGATAACGATGCTATGAAGTCGTCCTAACGACGCATTAATTTTAGACCACTACCATATATATCAAATAGACCACGTTAATTGTAAGGCTTCTTTAACGACTAGCGATACATAATCTACCTAGTTCCTTCCCTTAAACCACACTAACTCCCACTCTCTCTCATGGACTGACCTCTCTCCCACATGCTCTCTACTCACCCTCCTACCCCGAACATTACGGTTCCAATCTCTCTCAATCATCATTTGAGGTAATATTTTTCTCTCTCATTACTTATCTTTAAGTTTCATGAAGCTAATTTTATGTTTCTTTCTCTTGATTCTGTTTTAAACGCGACTAATCTCTTTGTTACAGTAACTTTCTTTTACTTCTTTGATTTAAGTGATTTCTTCTTGCATTCATTCTACTTTTCTCGATTGGTGAATAAAGTGGGGGAATAGAGAAGGTTTTGCAATTCTCTCCCCAACTTTGGATTAGGTAATGTGATGAGTGAGAAATTGAATTATACTATTCCAAGTATCAATAATTTTAATGGTTTTATTCCCTCTGAGCTAAACCGGATGTAATCTTTCAGTTGATAGGTTTTTTCATGGAAAACTATTCCCTTTGCTTCTCATGCTACTTCTACTTTCAATTCAATAAGTGAAGGACTAGTATTATCTATTCAAATATTTTAAGATTCAAAATTTTTTGCAATTCAAAGATCAGATCATGAAATTCAATTTGGGATAAAGAAAAGGAGATGTTTCATCAAACATGCAAATCAACTAGTCCGTTTAGATATAAATACTCTTTCAAAATGTTCATTTTGAAAAGAAGCTCACTTTGCTCTCAAGAATATCACAGTAGTAACATCCCATGGTTTCTTTAGGATAGCCCCAAAGGCATTTATCTGATTTCGTTAACGTTGGGAATATGATGCTTTACACAAGCTTCACAACCCTAAATATGAAGAAAAGACAAACTAGGGGCTTTCCAGTTGACATCTCATATGGTGTCCTTTAAAACAACCTAGATAGAACAAGGTTAAGAATAAAAATAGTAGTCTCTAGGGTATATCCTCAAAAAGGATATTGGAAGATCTATTTAAAAACAATCATAGATTGAATAGTATCTAATAAAATCCAATTCTCCATTTAAACACTAGTCGAGGTGTTTGTGGTGGAGTCAATTGTGAAACTATTTCATAATATTTAAGATAATCATCAAATTCTAAGCTTGAGTATTCACCACCCTTATAAGTACTACATATATAAGGGATAAGGTTTCCATCCTTTTTTGTTTTTAAAGTGATTCATTTTACATTATTGGGAACAAGAGTAAGAACCATAGCCTTTAGCCTCTCTTCCTTCTCACAAGAAGATCCAAAAATTAAGGAAGAGTTATCGTATTCATTTGCACCCAAAATTAAAATTTGTCTTGTTGATTAAGTTCATAGAAAAGTCCAGGGTATTTTAAAATTTTAAAATTTTAAGTCCAAACGAGACTTTTCTCAAAGTCAAAACTGTAAGGAAGATGTGGCGGTTATTGGAGGTGAGTATAGCGAAAACTTGAGAGCAAGTCTCCCTAATGGATGGCGTAAGTAGTGGCTTGAGAAGGGGAGAGTAGAAAATACAAGACTTTGGCGGTTATTCGAGGACTCACATAAAGGAGAATAGCTCTCATGAGAAGAGACCCGACAACGATCAATCTGACAATAATGAATCACTTCTAGCAGCTTAGTCATTCTAGTAGAATTTTTCAAGCTTCTTTTATTTCTGCAGTGCTTTGTCATTTCAGTTTTCCTACTGAAATACAACAATTTCTTTAGCAATTTCTACAACAATTCCTTCATTTTGGTTTTCCTAGTGATATAAGGCAATTCCTTCAGCTTTCATTTTAATTTTCTTCAATTTATTTATTGTTGCATTTTAATTAGATTATGAGGGAACAATCAAGGGAACGGGAACCTAATTTTCCATCGATTAGAAATTTGATGTTCGATGTAGTATTAGTTTGGAAACGCTTTAATTTCCTAGCACGCCCGCACATTTTTCTATTTGTCATTATGTATGTTAAAGTGACATTCATAAAAATCACCAACACATGCAAATTAATCTTGAATGTTTGAGACCTGTAATTACTTCAATAATCTCCTTTGCCATGTGGATTAAATTTGGGAATGTTCAAACTTGAGGTACAATTTTCTAATGCACATTCTAAATCCTGTTGTAGGTGAAATTTTCAAATAAGCATAGGATTTAGAAAATATAAAAAGATTTACACGTACCTAGCTTGATCTTACAATAGGGAATGAAGAGATTTAGGATTCCAACACTAACATCACACAAAACCTTTGTTTTGGTAATCATTTCATTTATACCTAATCAATGTTTATTACCATATATATTAATCAAACATCAACATTTACTACAAAATATATTAATCAAAAACCAATTTAAGATATCACATTCGAAACATTTAAATGAATGATTTCCTTCCCGACTCTTAGAATCATATATTAGAATGGTAATGTAAATGATTTTTCATTTGGGTAACTGATGTCATCAATTAATTTATTTGACCATATTCTTGTTCAAATGTTTTGCCTCCGTATTTGTGAGTTTATTTGTATCGATTGTATGTATATTTTCACTATGCCTCTTCTTAAACAACAATATCTTGTTTGGTTATATCAGTTATCTATTTGTTTTTCCTCTACGCCTTTGGCAGCAACATCTTGAATGCGGAATCCATTATTTAGAAGTTTTGTTTTGCAATCTTACTAATTGGATCCTCGCTCTTTATACTTAGATGTTTGTAACCTTGTTGACACAAGTTGTAACTCTAAGTTCTAAAAGTATACCACCAATTAAACAACTTCTCAAACGTCCATCAAACAAGCAATACAGTCAGATTGTCTAGCAAATTAATGTATTGCAAGATTATTTCATATTATGTTAGGAGATAGCTAAACATATACTGAAAAAGCATATTATTAGGGAATAAATCCTCAAACAAACCAAATATATTACCCCAAGGATAAATATTAATTATATATATAGAGAATATATATAAAAAACCAGCACTTAATTATAGAAATGATATTATCGGTGTCACTGCTATAAAAACCTTACTAATGTAGACACATCATAAGAAAAAAATGGAATCTATTTAAGTTGCTAATTCCTTTTTTCTTCTAGGGTTTTGGGTGACGTCTCTTTCTCCCTCACTCACTAAAATTTATCACAACCTTCTAATCATCTCTTCCTCAAGAGTAACATCGTCATCATATATATAAAGAAAAAGTTGTTTCTCTTAAGATGAGATCATCACCGAAAGGTAGTGATTGAACCAATCATTTTAAAGGAATGATAGTTTCTTATAAGTTTACAAATTTTTTTTATAATGCTTCTTTAAATTAAACATGCAATTAGAATCTTATTTCCTCTTTTGAAATACAAAATTTATCACACTTGGTTTTTTCTAATTCTTTATTTTCATCTACTTTTTGATTTAAGGCTTGTTTAATTCAAATACAAAGCTCGATGGCATGAGTGGAGTCGAAAAGGCATAATCATAAATTGTTCTAGTTGAGTTATAATTTTGTTTTAAAAATAATTATATAATAATATGTTACGTGAATGCTTCCACCCGCTAGTTGATTCATGCGAGATTCTTGATACCTTTCGTCCATGGTTGTCTCTAACGAGAAAATAATTGTCTTACTTGCGTGGTCTTGCTAGTTTGAATGGTGATATTAAATTGGATCCTAACTTTTGTTTGCCACGGAAGAACATCTGGTGCCATAAGCTGTTATTTGCTTTCCCCCTTGCTCGGTGTTCGATGGAGTCTATAATCTTCATTGCTCGGGTCTGAGAGGTATAAATCGTCTTGGTTAAGAGAAATTGGTTCTCGGTGATTACATGACTACCCATATAGAAGATAGTTCCTCCTGGAGCGGGTTTGGTAATACTTGACCTTCTTGTTGATAGTTGATAGTGAATATGCTTGACCTTCTAAACTGGTTCCCTTCTTGTAAATGAACTTATACGTTCAGTTAATGTCTTTTTTAAGGTTGCGTTTGCTTCCAGAAAGTATTGAGGAAAGAAAAAAAATGTTAAGGATAATTATTATTAAGATTGTTATTATTTTGTGTTTGGTTTCATAAAGGAAACTTAGAAAGAAAATAAAATATAAATAAAATCACTTATTTATATTTTGTGTTTTCTTTTATTTATTTATTTTTCATTCTCTGTTTTCATATGTTATATTTCTTATAGGTGTGAATTATTGAATGGCTTCAAGGAAATAGACACACATAGGAGCTTTACCAAAGATGTCACACCACAGCTTGGGTTAGTTCCCTTCATCACCTCAAAAGCTCCAAGGTCACATCGAATGAGGTTGATATAATATCTAAACGCCTAATAAAACCATAGTGTGGACCCCGCTTTTTGGCACTATGGAAGCGTTTCCTGCTCAATGGTGATACTCATTTCTATTATTTTGAAACACCACTTCTAAAAATAGTTTGGAGTAGGGGTCTCCAACAGGTCGGGCCGTCGGACAAATGAGGCCCACAGCCTGGTTCGAGCTGGGCCTATAGGCCCATTGACCAAGGTCAGGCCGAACCTTGTATCTTTTTAAGGCCCACGGCCCAACCCACGGGCCTTATACTAGGCCAGCCTGGAGTGCCCAAGGTGGGTGGGCCTGGCTAGCCTAGGGAGGCGGGCCTGGCTGGCCTAGGGAGGTGAGCTTGGCGGGCCTAGGGAGGTGGGCCTAGCGAGCCCATGGCGGACCAAGGAGACAGCAGACTCGCCGGCCCGGGAAGGGGCGGGCGTGGGCCCGTAGGCAGTGGAGCAACAAGTGATAATTGAAACCATAATTTTTTTTTAAATTTTAACCCCACTTCCTCTTGCTTAAATTTAATGCACCGCTAAATTGTACATATATTTCACTTATATAATAAACTTTTAACAAATACATGTTATAAATATAGTTATAATGTATTCCTGAAGAATAGCTTATAGGAATAGAGGAGTAGGCTGTTGGGAACAAGCTAAAGGTTAGCAGGACGGGCTTATGGGCAGGCTTGCGGGCGGGTTTCTACATGAGCCTATGGGCGGGCACGTAGAGCGGAGGCTTCTGGAGTGAGCCTATGCATTGCCAGGTATCGTGGGCTTCTAAACGGACTGTAAGGTGGGCCACGAAGAATTTGACGGAAAGCTGATGATCGAGACCGGCAGGTCGGACTAAAATGACCCGCGACCGATCGAAAAACTCTAAGCAGTATGCTAAGAAAGCAGCACCTTTCGGGCTTGGGCCGTGCTTTGTATCGGACAGGCAAGCTCGAAGGGCCTCGTGCCCAGGCTTTTGGAGGCCCACAGTTTGGGATATCATCTTTTTCTCCTTCCGTGTTTCTTTTCTTCCTTTAATGGTCCACTACTTTCTTGAGTTCTTCTATTGTACCTCTTCCTCCATATAAATATTTTGTCATCACCTTGTGGACCTTCCTTGTAATTAAATGTGCCATCAACATCTTCACTCATTTTTCATTTTTCCTTTTTGGCCTTGAGTGCAATGATCTTCTTTGCCTTCTCCTGCGCTGTCTTTTTTTTTTTTTCTTGTTTGCTACACTAGGTCATCAAAGATCATTAGGCTCCTTCAAAGAGGTAGCTTCTTCCAAATTATTGCCTTTTAGTGTCGTTAGTCTTGGATTCCCATTTGAAAGGTTGTGGTCTTAAGCTTTTATCGGTGATTTCCATTTACTATACTTGTCATTCCAAAACCTTCAAAGACATTAACAATATTCGTGAACCTAGTAACCATCTCGAAAAATATTTATTAGGTTACATTTTAAACATTTCATATTCATTTAGACTCTTTAACTTGATCTATTCCTTCATGGGTAACTTGTGTATTTCTATACTTAATTAATTTGCATTTGCAAATTCTATTATATTATTTCATGTCCATAGTACAAACAAGAGTGTAAATGGCTCTTGAGTTCTCAATTAAAAATTTCCTATTTTCCACGAATCATCATACTCAAGGGATTTTAACATGTAACCCATCAAATTTTTTTGAAGGAAATGGATAACTTAACAAGATTGTTTTACATACATCAAGATCAAGTTTTTACAAATAATATATCATTTTTTTCTAATTTGATGATTGGATCCGACAAAGAAAGAAGTTTTGTTGATGTTAAAACTTTTGTCTTGAAAATTGACTAGTGTTGGTCATTTTCCTCTTGAAACCATTAAAGTATTTGAAACAAGCAACCTATCTCTAATACTAATTGAAATAGTAAGCAGTTAGGATTAACGATCTTGTAAAAACCAAGCGGTTATTGAACCGGAAAAATCACTGGTTCATGGTTCAACAATCGGACTAGTGGTTGAATAGTTTAAATCTTCATTTTCCACCCACAACATGTCAAGGGCAAGCCATTAATGCATTGGAAGTCCATTAATGATGCTTTGGAAATGGAAATGTTGAGTGCTACGTGAGAAAGCGATCCATTAGAATCACTCTAAAACCGATCGCATGAAGAAATGGGATCAGTGGGCTGCTACCTGGATGGTTGGTTTTGATCGAATCGTGATTTGATCGACAGTCAGAGGTTTAATTACAATTCAATGGTACCCCGATTTAAAAGCAGGACGAGTGGAAAGGTACCTATCGATTAGTCTAGTCTTTAAAAAAATTGCAAAAAACCCGAGAGGGTGAATTGGATTTGTCAAAACTTTTTACCAAATTGGATAAAATTTCGACTAAAATAAAGTTTAAGGCATGAGAAACAAATATGAAAGAGATAAGGGAAAGAGAAATGCAAACTCATTTATTGTTTAACAAGTAATACAATGATAAGAGAGTGTTGAACCCACGAGAATTGTGCTATTAAGTGCCTACCCTAATATGGCCTTAACTCTATTTGGATTAACAAAGCTAGGTTGAAAGACAATAAGAAATCAATCATGCGAATTAACTAAGTTATCAACATAGACTCGAAGACTCGAGAGAGAAAACCTAAGAACATCCTACCAAAACCCTAGGGCATGGATTTCACGAAACAATCTATTTGGATCTCATAGCTCAATCAATCAATGTTTAATTCCTATGTTGATGGTGATTTTTCTCTAATGTAATTACTAATCTCGAAACATGACTAACATATCTAAGAGCAAGAACCATCTTTGTGATAATCGTGAATCTTTGGAACTCATTAAGCCGAGAAATCATAAATCCGCACCTAATCTCTTTATGAATATATCTAACCCATACCTATCAAATGTCATTTCATTCGTGTTCTAACTCAATAATCATTCTGAATCTCATATTTAATCTAAGACACATGCAAATAATGGCCAACTTCTTAAAAGCCTAGAAGAATAAATACCAACATAGATATGGAATAACATTGTCAGTGAAACTAAAGAGAGTTCAAGCATTCAAGATTTGGCTACATCTTAGCCTTATAAAATGATTCTAATACGTCTAAAAATTAAATATATACAAAAGAAAAGAGAGTCAAAGAGAGAAAAGAGGAAGAATTAGGATAAAGAGTGGAATCATTGATCTTAACTTCCTTCTTATATAACTCTCATGTTCCTCCGCCTCCAAGAGAGCAAAAATGGTGTCTTTAGCCCCCAAAATTATTGTTTGGAAACCACAAGTGTTTTGTTACTAAGCCCCTTTCATTGGACTCAAAGGGGCTTTTTTTTTGGAAAATAGGCCCCGGTGGCGCCTAGGTGTAGTGTCCACGCCTAGGCGTGAATAAAAGCTACTGGGAGAGGCTCTATGTGAAGCCTAGGCGTGAACACTATTCACACATTTTCTTTTTTGCTCATTTTTCTTCATTTTCGATCCGATGGTGCTCGGCTTCTTCTGCTTGGCCTGGCTGAAGATCTAATCACCAAGATAAATAATTTAAAGAATCCAACGCTATTTATATCTTAAAAATATAAAATATAAGAAAAACACACTACCACATATGCTTTTTATGCAAATGCTATTTAGCAAATGTTAGTAAACCTTTGCAATAAGTTCCTTATAGCAGCGGTTTTTGGCAGTCAAGCCTAAAATCAAGTGTAATCGAAAAATAAAAACATTCAATAATCGATATGCATCGAGTTTTCTTATGCAGCGGTTTTAAGAAAAGTCACGTGATAAAATTTGGATTTATGCAAATGCTATAAACCGATAAGAGCAACCCCCTTTTTTTTCCCGGGTTTATTTTAGCCTATCACTAGCCTTCAAAATTTTGTACCACAAAATTGAAATCCCTAATACTCACCATTGACTCCTCCCACCCCACTTCTCGACAAAGGCCCATCCTCATCCACAAAAATGTTTGCCTCCCAGATCTTCTTCACGCCGCTGGCAGGTGCGGATCCGGCCGGACTACTTTCTTTCCAGTTGCCGAGCAGCGGTGGTTCACCAGGCCCGGCAAATCGCGACTAAGCGGGGTGGGATTTCCGTTTTTCTTCCGGGTTTTTCGGGTAGCAATGCTCTGGCCCGATCGTGATCCGAGTTAGCGGCCGCTCTCTCTAAGCCGGGTGCTCGATTGATCCCTCCCTATTCGATAAGTCATGGATCGGTGTTTTCAGCGCTGACGCCGCATTTGACCCGAGAGTTGGTTCAGTGGAGAGATCCAAATCTGGAGCAACCGGTATATGTTTGAGATTGAGCTTGAATGGTGCCGCTTGATCCGTTCCCGCCGCAAGGCTCGACTCAAGATTCGGAAGCCTTCCGGTCGCAAGAAGCTCACCTGAGATTCGCTTGTTTCGAGATCTAGGTGCATTAAAGCTCGACATTCTCGTGAGCTTATCACGGATTAGTTCCGAGATGAGGTTGTTGGCGACGTGCTCAACATAGTCAATCTCTCGAGCCCCGATGCCACCGAATCGAATCCGTAGAGCTTGTTCCCGATCAGTCGGCATCTGAGGAACGATAAATGACGTAATGCAACTAGGAATCTTGCCGAGATGCCTTTCCAATCGGGCGATGATGATGCCGGAGAGCCATGTTTGCCGCCTGATGCCTTTTCAATTCTTTACTTTTTGCTTTCTAAGTTGTTGATTTTTGTTGAGGTTTCGTCGCCTATTTTGATTTATTTTCGAATTTTTAAGTAAATGATCCAGGTAAGAATTGGAGTACCGTGATTGAAAAAGGTTCGGGGTTGTGTGTTTTGCTGATTTTCCTTCAGGTTCTTGGGAAAGCAATCGAGGTAAAAGTACTGAGGATAATGCTACCGTTTGGGGCTTTCTGTGTTTTATTTTGGGTTCTTGAAAAATTCGTGCTGTGCTATGATTTTCCTCAATAAAATACTGGGAACCAAACTGCATAGGGTTTGGTTCTTGTTTCGGCCAAAAAAAATGATGCTTAACAATTCAAAGTTACATATTTTGTTGATTTTCCTGTCTGATTTCTTTCTAACCAAACAGAGATAATGGGTTGGGTTGGTGAGGAATTGAGGATCATTTCAATTAGGGTTACACATTAACCAAAGTTTCCCAGTAAGAGCAATACATCAGCATTGTTCGAGGATCGTTTGTCCATCTGTTAATGTTGTTGATGGTAGGGCCATTTTTTAGCTATGGAATAATGCTACGAAGTGGACTCCGGAAAAGTTTGTGCCAAGTTAGAAATATGACTAAACAATTAGGGCATTTATGCCCTTATCCCTATATTTCCAGTCATTATGAGAAATACAAGGAAGGCTTTCGTATCTTTATAACTATATGCATGACCCTAATGAAATACTTACTATAATCTTTGCAGATCTACTTTCTTTTACTAACTAATATTTTTAAGAAAATATTATGGTGTAATATTTGGAGTATGAATTAATGAGTTATCACTATTACCATCCTCATGTCTTTTTTTTTTTACTGAAATTTTTGGCTCCAAAGCTCAAAAGATTTTGAGCTTTGCATATTGGAAAACATTAATAAGTGTCATCCCTCAAAGAAAAACCTTCAAGTAATTAGCCGAAGATGAATTCATATGTATATCCTCGGTGGTGGCCATCCTCGTTGTAGTCTAAGCAATCGTTGATTGGATTAATGAATTATCATGTATAAGATTTTAGATAATACCAACTTATATTTTTTAGTTAATTCATTTACATTTTAATGAAATAAAATTTTATGATTTTGTTACTAATATTATTTTATGTATTCAACTTGCACTTCTCATTTCAAAGATATTATTTACCTTAGTGATGGTTAAGATGTCATAAGAGAGAATGTTAGTTTAACCTTTTTTCATTTTATTTTCTAAGTATACACATAGAGACAATGTTGTCTTCCAACATAACTCAGGAATAACCGAGTATATTATTTTACGTAAGCATTGGTCAAGATGTCTTAAGTGCATGATTTTCATCGCTCACAAAAGGAAATGTATTATTTAGTCATTTAACTCTTATAAATTTTTATCCATATAATTGAAGTTCTCTTACTAGCTAGGTAGTCTCTATATTTAAAAGAATGGAATGTTGATCCCAACAATGTAGTGTTGTAATTCTTCATTATTTATATATGGTGTTTACTTAAATACTCATTTTGTATGGAGTACTTTTAGTTTTTATTCAATTAATATGTTGACCAATGATTTTTAGTGTTGAAATGGTAGATTAACCTTTATTAAACTTCACTTATCATATGATTGTTATTGCCCTTAAAAACATTAGAAATTAGGATCTTTTAATTAACATATAGATCAGAGAAGAGAGAAGAAAGAAAATTAGAGGTATTTAGTTTAAGGAAAATATTTCATAAAAAAACAATGAAATATTATGCTGCTATGTCAATGGGGTATCTTATTTCATTTGGACTTTTAATACCTTGGGGCCAGGATAGTCACAAACTAAAGTGTCCCAAGCCACTATAGCTATCTCATTCAACTTTCTTACCCTACTAAAAACTCGTCATTGTAGTTGATTTTTATGATTCATGGAGAACCACGTTTGCTTAAGGCCATTTGAATTTTATGATTCTCTCACTTTTGCTTTCTTGTTATGGTGAACCACGTTTGTTCTATGGGATGTAGATTACATTCGAATAATTGGCATGGTTTTATCGATCAGATACTTTTTGTGATAAATTTTAGGTGATGAGCTTCTCTCAAACTCATTCTCATACAAGGAAATTGAGAAGGAGATGTAGTTGGAACCTTTTTGTTTAGTTCTTTTAAAGCTTAACCTTAGCCTTATATCTTAAATCTTATTAATAGTAAAATTATTATTATTGATAGGTATTTTTATACTTGAACACTTATGGGACTTGCCTTTTCAGTGTGGTTGTTCAAGGTGCAAGAGAAATAGACAATGGTTAATCCTTCTCGCTGAGGTTGGGGAAGAGAGCATGGCATTGTTGACTAGGCTATGAAGGTAATGATTTTTTTTTTCTTAATAATTTTTCTTAGTTTTTGTTTACTTTACTTGTTTTGGATTGATAATAGAGTTGAAGTGATTCCTAGTCGGGTTTAGGCTAACAATTTTGTCAAAGATTGCTCATTCAAGCATAGACAACCATTTCATTGTCTTGAATCCATCACCATGCCCTTTTAAAAAACTTTCAAAACCTTAAAATCTACTCGCCAAACCAATGAAAATCCCTCCTTGGCATGTACTTCCTCCATCATTCAACTCAATAATGGACAACCCAACTCTACTCCCATTATAAACCACATGCAAAGGAGCATCCGAGATTCAAATTCCGCCATGTCGTTTCAATGAAATATATAATATTACAATATCTTCCTTATTCTTTTATATTTGTTTTCCCGTCTTTTATTACCATCGAATTTAGAAAAATGATTTTATCTAATATTATTTCCTTTCCCTAGCATTTTTGGGAATTAAATATATTCTAAGTGTGTTTAAAACACTAAAATGAAGGGAAAAAAAAGGTAGGATAGTTTTCATTCAGCACTCTAATAGTTTTCATTCGTCACTCACAACTGATATTGTATTAATTAGAGTCAGAAATAACAAACATACTAGAGTGGAACAAATATCTGATTGTATTAGTTTGGCACTAAAACTATTTTCTGGATTGATGTTTGCTTAGGTCTATAAAGAAGAACTTCTAGAAAAGTCTGGTCGGCCCGAAGATTGAAGTGTCTCGGGCACATTTAGAGTTCTTGAAGAAGCCCAATATCTTGAATGATGCCCTTTACTATTTAGCATGATGGAGTTTGGAACAATAAACAATTCCGTGATAGCTTCTCAAAAATTCAAGTCAGAAATCTTGGCCTCTAGTATGTTTAAATTTGAGATAGAGGATGTTGGATGAACAACTTTGCAAACTGATATATCTGGGTGATGATTTGCTAATATTTGTATATGTCAAATGGAGGTTAAAGATTGTTGTTCGTGTCAATATTTTTAGCAAGCTAAAATCAACGCTTAGTGGTTTGATAGCCGCTCAAAAGATAATGTGTTTTGGTTATGTTTTGTAAACCATACTGACTATTCCATCGTAGACAAGATATTAAGGATTCGTTGTCTGGACATTTCCTACAAAAATATCCTTTTCCATATTATATAGCAGATGGCTTCTTAGTAAAACTTATTTTAAGATATTTTCCTTGATATTGGAACTAAGGCTCGACTAAGAAGTTACGTGTGTGGTGGCATTTAGGTTGAATGGGATGAGATCAATGCAGCAGGAGCCAGGCTGCCTTCTTCTCAGCACACAATGGCTTTCGATATTTCCGGCCAAAGTTAGGCCAAGATGGAAACACAGTATTAAAATAGCTATTAATTGCATTAGGCGCTAAAAGCAACATAGATCATGGACAAAAAAGCGGCGCAAAAAATCCAAACCCATTTGCATTAAATAAATACTAAGCGGTGCATCGAGGGTAAAACCCATTGCGTAAAATAATTGATCGCCTTGCATTAGATTCATCGTACTGTGTAAAATCTAGAAACACACTTGCAATAGATGACCTATTGCCTGGTTATCAACGCTACAGTGCATCTTCAACCATTTGCCAATACCCTTTACAACGAAATTGAATGCATCGGCTCCCAAGCGGGTTGCATTAGATCTAATACCAGCGATTTAATGGTCTTTGCGCGGTATGTAAGCGCATATGAGCGATATGTGGTAGTGACATGAAGATTAAATGAGTAAAAAAGCTACTCATCAATAACGCTACTTATAAAATTTATTTTTAAAAAATCTTCAAAAATATGGAAAATAAGGTGAAAGCATTATTGTTTTATAAATATTAAAAAATCCCAAAGTAAATTGATTTTTATTCTAGATAATATAACACATAAGCAGTTTAAAATTTATTCACAAAAACATTTCTTTAGGCAATAGTTTCTAAAATGATTCCTAGAACATACCTGATGCATTTGATATTCAAGAGCATAATAAACATGTGAGAGCAAAATGGAGGCTTTTTATATTTTGAAAAAGCAAAAAATACAACAGAATATGTTTAACATATATAACCAAAAGAATAAAGTGTTTAATTTTTTGTTTTTTGTCTAAAACAATCACTACAAGAAAAATTTGGTTATAGCCTCAAAAATTTAGTATAGGACATTGAAATTTCATAAACTAAAATTACATACAATCACATTTATTTAATTGATGTGTGAACAAGAGTGGTTTTCTTCAAACTTTCCTTGATCACGAATTCATTAATTAATAAATAAGCTCCTATAATTGCAAGGATAAACATTATAATAGAGTCGTTCAATTAACATAATTTTAGATAGATATCGCAGATAGTGAATAGACACGTTAATTGTAACACCACGGCCCTAGTTCCTCCTCCTCCAAATCTTGTGATGCTATGATCTTACAAAGTCAAAGAGGTCTCCCAGTTAAGTCATGGCTCCATGTTCTGCTTGTAGCATTCAGGATGAATGACTCTATGAACTTACGTCGATACAATCCTTTACTGGTTTGATTACCTCTCAATCATGTCGTTTGAGGTAAATTTTTCTTTCTCATTACTTAACTCTTTGAAAGTTTCATGAAGCCCCTAATTTTATGTTTGTTTATCTTTGATTCTGTATTAAGCCCTTTAACTAATCTGCTTTGTTCTAGTAACTTTATTTTTATTTTCTTTGATTTAAGGGTTTCTTGTGCGATTTCATTCCCACTTTTCCTGATTGGTTATGGGTGGGGAATAGAGAGTTTTTTACAATTCTCTCACATACTTACGATTGGAGGTAATGTGATGGTGAAATTGAATTATATTTTTCAAGTATCAATAGTTTTAATGGTTTGTTACCAGGTAAATAGAGTTAAAATCTTTTTGATTAATGGTTTTTTTAATGGAAAATATTCCTTCTTCTCATGCACTTAGATTCCAATGAGTGAAGGAGCTAGTATTATATATTCAGATAATTTTAGATTAGATTGTTTTGATTCGAAGATCAGATCATGAAATTGATTTTGGAAGAAAGAGAGAGATGTTTCATCAAACTTGCAAATCAACTTGTCCGTTTAGATATGAATACTCTTTCCAAAATGATGCCATTTTTAGCAAAAAACACTTTGCTCCCGTGAATATCGTAGTAGTAAAATCTCATGGTTTCTTTAAGACACCCCCAAAAAGGCATTTATTTTTTTTGGGAGCTACGTCCAATCGGATGTTCTTTCTGAAGCTTCGCAACCCCAAATATGAAGAAAGAACAAACTAGGGGCTTCCCAATTTGACATCTCACATTGTGTCTTTTAAATCAACTGGATAGAACAAGATTAAATTACTTATAGTGATCTCTAAATTTATACCCTCAAAAGGATATTTGAAGATATGTTTGACTAATCATGGAATTGAATAGTATCTAATAAAAATCGATTTCTCCATTTAAAACCTTAATTCACGTAGGCGTTTGTGGTGGAGTCAGCTGCGATACTATTTCATAATATTTGAATGTCCATCAAATTATTGGCTTGAGTACTCACCACCCTTATAAATTACACATATATAGGATAAGGTTAATTTCCATCATTTTGTTTTTAAATGAATTTGTCTTCCATTATTGAGAAGAGAGACCATAGCCTTTAGGCTCTCTTGACCTCTCACCAAGAAGGGAGCCAAAATTATGGAAGAGTTATCATACAAATTAATTTTGAATGTTTGAGACACAGTGCTGACTTCAATCTTCTCCCTTACTTGTGAATTAGAATTTAGAGATATTTCAAACTGAGAATACGATTTTCTAATGCACATTCTAATTTATCAGATAGCAATTTTAAAATGTGCATAGGATCTTGAAAAACACAAAAGATTTACACATACCTTGCATGATCTTATATTTAGGGAATGAAGGAATTTTAGGACTCAAACATCAACATACACAAAATCTTTGTTTTGATCACTTCATATATACCTAATCTATGTTTATTACCATATATATTAATCACACATCAATATTTGGCCGCCATATATATTAATCAAACATCAATATTCATTCACAGTATATATATTAATCAAAAACCAATTTAAGATCTCACATTCAAACATTTAAAATGAATGACTTCATTACAGCACCACAATGTAAAACTGACCTTATTGAATGTTATAATAGTAGTTATTAGGCGATTTGAGATTACAATGATGACGAGTGGATTAAGATTTGACCTTTCACGGATATTTGGGCATGAAATTGAAAATTTTCGAAAATTGGCAAGATTGCCCTAATGAATAGTGATTTTTCTTATTTTATCGGATGGAGGGTTGCAAGGGATTTTTAAGGAAAATTTCAGTTCTTATGACTTTATTGATATTTAGAGATAATGGGAAGTTAAGTGAATGATGATTCCGGGCGAAAGTGGAGTGCGTGCTGGGAATTTTGGAAGTGGAAAAATCTGAAAATGTCGGAATCAATCATAGAAGTCTAACGAGAACTGAAGCGAATTGAAAGCGGGGTCCGTTTGGATAGTTTCCGGCGTCCAGAGCGTATTTACGGATAATAACCACCTTGTTATCCCGGATTTAGATTTTAATAGTTTTAAATCCGATTTCGGTGATTTCAAAGCACGAGATCCCGCGCGAAGGACTGATGGGAATATTCATGGTCGATTTGAGTTTAGGCGACCATAGAAATTCTTTTTGGCGATTTAGTAGTATAAAAAGCGGTATAAGACAAAAAGAATAAAATCGATAAAATGGAGATAGCATGCAGCAGGCTGATCAAACATTTCTTAAGGGGCTAAGTTAGGGTTTGTGACTCATTCGAATTGACCAATAGGGTTCATGGGCTCAAATGCAATAAGTAATTGATTGGCAATAAAGAAATGGAGGACCAAATTGTAATTAAAGGAAAGTTAGAATATTTAAATGGGGAGACAAAGCAAATAATTCATTTGGTCTCTCAAAAAGTTAAGGAACAGTAGGAGAAAGAGAGGGAAGAAAAGGGAGAAAAAGAAAGGAGAGAAAGGAGAAGCAAGAAGAAAAAGTGAAGAGACAAAGGTATGGGGTCAGTTTTTATCTCAATTCAAAACTTTCAAGTGATCTTCAAATTAGAGTAATCAAGGGAAGGGCAAACTCAAGAAACAAGTAAGGATTTTCATGGGTGGGAAAGTTAGGGTTTGATGTTTTCCATATTTAATGTCTTAGAATTCTGGTATGGATGTTAAATTGATGGTATTTAAGGTTTTAATGGTACTGAATTTAATATCAATTGAAAGCCATGGTTTAGGTTAGGGTTTTGACAAAATCAAGTGAGTAAGAGGTTAGGGTTTGATAGTGGTGTGTGTGTTATGTTGAAATGGGGTATAATCTCATCAGATTTAAGTGTTTAAGTGAAAGAAAAAATGGAGAGAAACACATTTTGGTCAGATACAGACCTTGATCTCGGTACAGGAAATGTCCTGTTTTCTGTTTGATGATTTAGTATTTTGGCCATAACACTCAATTTTGATCAATTTGAGTGATTTAAGTGGCTACGTAAAATAGACTTGAAGGAGAACAAAACTTAAGAAGAAGAAGGTAACCAGCAAATTATGATTCTAAATACAACTAAAAATTACTCAAAGTAGGACCATGTGCAAACCAAGAATTCTGGTTCAGTTTTTGAACATAGGTGCTTGGTTATTTGGGACGTAAAAGGTAGTTTGATTACTCCGGGTGGTGATTCAATTGGAATAGAACCGCATAGCACCTTAGCTTTAAATGAGTATAAGGACATAGTGTCAAAATATTAAGTCAAGACCTCGGAAAAATAAGTGATAATACAAACTGTCACTGAAAAATGTCCCGGTACAATGACTAGTTGGCATGAAAATACACCATAATTTTAGTTTGGATGATCGATTGGATTGATTCCAATTTCTAAGTAAAGTAGATTCCTAGAGGAATAAGAATATGGAATGAGTGTTTATGGTGGATTTGCAATTATGGATTTAATGTGTAGTTGTGGTTTTCTTGAAAAAGGTGAAAGGACTATCGGACGGAAGCAGAATTCGGCGGAAGCAGCGGGATTTGAGCGGTGAACTGTGAAAGTGAAATGATATTTGAGAATTGAGTTTTTAAGAGTGAATGGTTTTAATGTTAAATGAAAGTTTAATGTAAATTTTTATGTAAATGTTAAGAATATATGAAATCTTTTTTATCTGCATTGTTTTTATCTTGCATCAATGCATATCTTTATATATTATTAAATATGTATGTATATTAAGGTATTATGAAAGTTTAAAAATGTGTAAAGAAAACCATATATATTTCAATAAGTAAAATTAAAGTTTAAATGTATTTATAAATGTATTTTTAAGGAAATGTTTCTTGATGGTTACCCTATTGCTGCATTGTTGCCAGTGCGATGCTCGGCGAAGTACTTTAAGCGTGTAAAGTTTAGAGGTTAAAGTTATAGGTTACTAGCGGGGGAGGGAAATAGGTGTCTATAGTAATATCCTTACACGTGATAAAGTGCTATATTGGAGACTATACAAGCGTAGGAGTTTCTCGCGTAGTGGTTATGGTAGAATATTAGTGTCTCACAGTCATTCTTAGGAAGCTTGTTACGGTGTAGTTTATTCCCCACAGGTTCCATCGGAAAGAAAGAAAGAAAGAAAGAAAGAAAGAAAGAAAGAAAAGAAAGAAAGTTTCATTTAATCATTTTAAAACATAAATGGTTTAAAATTATATAGTATCTATTGAAGAAGTTTGCGACATAATGCTAAAGCATAAATAGTTTTAATGCATAAGTATTTATTGAAAAGAAAGTTTAAATTATAATGATTAAATAAAATTAGTTAATGTTAAATGTTATGAAAAAGTTTCAACATAAATCTTATTATAAATGGATTTTAATTGTATAAGTATGTATTATTTTGTTATATGCCCGAAAATGTTATTTAAATGAAAATGTACACTCACTTTGGGCTCCTTTAAGCTCATTCTTTTCAGGTATGTTTCAAAAACATTTTCGGGACCAGGCGAATGCGTAGATAGAGGTCACTCTGTGCGATTAGTCGGTATCAGGAAACTGGCGCATGTACGTGAAAATAATTTGCATATTATGAATATTTTGTCATGTTTGATAAAATTATGCATGGAATTGAAGAAGGTTTAAATGTTTTGATGATTTGAAAGAATTAAATAATATATATATGTATATTATATTTACAGTTAGGTTGTGAATGAGGTCCTAATATGGAAGTTGATGAATTGAGTTTAAGAGTGTTTTTAAATGTTTTCATCAGGTTTTGTAAATTTGGAGAGAATCCAAACGGAGAGCTAAGTGGAATTTTCTGAAAAATCTAAGTGTTAGAAAAGAAAGAAAAGAAATTTTTTTAGCACTTAATAGCATTATTTTTAAAGATATGTGAAGAATTGTAAAGGGTTCGCTCCACGGTTTTTAATTTATGGTTTTTTAAGGAAAGTTTCTATATCGGATTTGGGTGTAGGGAGGTCCCCTGGGTTCATGAGGTTAATCGGGTGGGATCCTTCAACATAGTATCGAGCCACGGTTTTGAAAAGGGTTATGAATTTGAAAATTTTTATTTTTATATGATTGTTTTATGTTTCTTTAAGATTTCATAAAACCAAAAAAATTTTAATGTGATTTAAAATCCTTATAGTACATATATTAATTTTAATTCACGAGAAAAATCGTCGTCCCGGCGGAGCCACCGCGGAGGCTCTGAGCGTGTACCGCCTGAGGAACATGTTTGATGAGTGCGTATGTTCCTCCACCGCCCGATCTCTGACTAGAGCATGCAGCCTCCTGAGGTCGTACAGAGACAGGATCACCTTTAGAGAGATGGCTCGGATGTTGCAGCCTGACATTTAATCGGCCAGGTGAGCCGACCGGTGTCCATTGAGAGGATAAGGAAATTGAGAGACAAAAATTATGTGGTATAGGGAGATCAGAAGGGCATGAGTCGTGGCTAGAGGGTAATGAGATGGTTAATTGAAAATGCATGGGTTTAATTTAGCTTAAGTGAATTAATGACATTAAGTGAATTGTTAATTGTAATTGTTAAAGAAAATTGAAGAAATTAAAAGACATAATGATGAATGTATAGCAGGTAGGATTTTCCACCCTAGGAAAGAGTATGGGAAGGTTGGTCATTTACCTTGAGTGATTATTGGAGACTAGGAGTTTTGGCGGATTTGATATTATTAGATATCCACTTGAGCTTGATGTTATATTAGGCATGGATTTACTATCTCTGGGCATCATGCTACAAAGTTTTTATAGGAGAGAGGTTAGGTTCTATAAGCCCAGGGAAAGGCGGAGATTTGTTTTATGTGGGTTCTGGAAAATACCCCAATAATATGACGAGTTATGTGGGCTAGTGAAATACTTCGAAAGTTATATCAAGGTACCCCCTAGCTTATGCTATTGAGGTGAGAATAATGGCAATCGAATGGAAGATATTACGATAGTCAAATATTTCCGGATGTATTTCCAGGAGGATCTTACAGGTATATATATATATTTAATTTTTAGATTGAAATGGCCCCTAGGACAAGAACCATTGCTGGAGCACCTTATATGATGGCTCCTTAAAGTTGAAAGAATTGAAAGAATTGAGTATAAATGGATGAGGCTTGTGAGTAAAGGGTTTTGTTGGTAGGGAGTACTTAGCCTTGGGAGTCTGGGTTACATTTATAAAAAAAAAAAAAAAAAAAAATGATGATGAAAGTTTAAGATTGTATATTGATTACATAGAGTTGAATAAAGTGAAATCGCAATCAACACCCATTTACGGATTGATGAAGTCTTTTGATCAATTCACGGGGAAGCGAGGTATTTTGAAAATGGATCTAAAGCTTCCAGGTTACCATCGATTAAAGATTAGGTCGAGAGGATGTTCCTATGACAACTTTCAAAAACACGGTATAGGCATTATGAGTTCTTAGTCATGCTAGTTGGACTCCTTATATCCGGCCGCTTTTATGGATCTTATGAATAGATCTTGACCTTATTTAGTCCAGGTTTGTTATAGTATTCATTGATGACATTTTAATCTATTTAAGGTAATGAAGATCATAGGAGCATCTAAAGTAAATTAATTTACTTGATAATGCCAAACTTAGTAAATTCTAGTTCTGGTTAGACAGTGTTGCCTTTCTAAGGCATGTGATTTCAGTGAAGGGGGTTTCTGTTGATCCTCAAAAGATTGAGAAAATTGTGAACTGAAAACCACCTACGAATGTGACAGAGATACAAAGTTTTCTAGGTTAAGCAGGGTATTATCGGAAGGTTGTTAAGGGATTTTCAAAGTTAGCGGATAAACTGACTAAATTGACAAGAAGAATGAAAAGTTTGTATGGTAAGAGACATGTCGAAAAGATTCGATGAACTAAAAGGAATTTGACCTTAGCCTAGTTCTTACAATTGATCGGGGCAAGAAGGATATCGATATATTGTGATGCTTGGCGAGCTTAGGGGTGTGTTAATGCAACATGAAATGTGATAGCATATGATTTAAGGCAATTTAGAAAAAAGCTTGTAGAGCGAATTATACGAGACATAACCTAGAGTTGGTTGTTGTAGTCTTTGCTCTACGTATATGGAGCATTACTGATGTGGAGTTGCATGTAAAATTTTTCTGAGATCACGAGACATGTAATATTTATTCACATAGAAAAGTTAAATATAGAGACAGAGGAGATGGGTTGAACTCATTAAGGATTATGGAGTGCACTATTGAATTTACCATCGGGAAATATTAATGTAGTGGCGGTGCTCTTAGTAGGGAAGCCTACGGGTTCCATATCTCACCCAAGGTTGTGTACCTCCACCCCAGATTTATGAATTGAGGTGCTTTGGGTGCGAAACTAAAGTTGTGAGATATTGGAGCCTTACTAGGCGCATTTTATGTTAGTCTGTACTAATAGACAAGATAAAGGCTAGACTCAAGATACGATCATGATTAAATTGAAAAGAGAAGGCGAATTAAGGCGGGTTAAAGATTTTTAGTACGGCGGATGGTATAGTGATGAGTCACGGGTTATGTGTACTAGATGTGGGAAGATTAAAGAAATAAATTATGGGGAGGGCTCACTTTTACGCCTTATACGATGCATCGAGGAAACACTAAAATGTATCATACCCTAAGGGAATACTAAAGGTGGAGGGTATAAAGAAAGATGTGCGGAATTTATTTCTAAATGTCTCATTGTCAAAAAGTTAAGGTTGAGCATCAGATTTGCGGGGTTCTTATGGTCTCTAGATCCCTCGGTGGAAATGGGAGAGAATCATGATGGATTTTTTTTTTCCACTTTTGAGTGGTTTATGGTATGATATAGGTGATTGTGGATAGATTATTAATCAGTCAATTTCCTACCTATGGAAAAATAGTGACTTAGTTGAGAAGTTGGTGAGTTGTATATAAAGAAGTTATGCGACTTCACGGATATTAATCCCAGAAAGACCATACGGACATTGGAGAGTTATGCTCAAAGGCTTGTGTGTTAGAGTTTAAAAGGGAAGTTAGGAAAGACATTTACCATTAATGGAGTTTTCCTGATAATAGTTATCATGCAAGCATTGAAGTAGGCTTATGTAAGGGGCCTTATATGGAAGGAAGTGTAGGACTCCATTATGTTGGGATGAGGAAAGGGAGAGAAAATTTTAGGTTGAGAAATTATTAGGCTACAACGGATAATGTTAAAGTTATCGATGATAGATTAAGATAGCTCGAGATTGATAGAAAAGTTATGTTGACCGAGGAGATTTGGAATTTTAGGTGGGGGATGGGTATTTATGAGGATATCGCCTGGGAAAGGGTGTTGATATTCGGAAAGAAAGGAAGTTAAGTCCTCTCTATATGGGACTTTGAAATTATGGAAATAATTGGAGAGGTAGCGTCTTAGTTGAGGTTGCCACTGAATTGGCGAATACATGACATATTTTACATTTCTATGTGAAAGTATATGTGATTCTTCATGTGTTAAGAGATCAACCGGTTGAATTGAAAGAAGATTTGACGTATGAAGAAAGACCGGTTAAAATTGTTGATCGAAATGATTAGGTTCTTTGAAACAAAGTGATTCCTTTAGTAAAGGTGTTTTGGATGAATCACGGTAGAGAGGAAGCAACATGAGAATTTAAATTTCGAGGCCGAATTTTTATAAAGGAAGGGTGATTGTAAAACTGACCTTATTGAATGTTATAATAGTAGTTATTAGGCCCGATTTGAGGTCTAATGATAGAAGCGAGAGTGGATTAAATTTAGAAACGCTCTGGACATCATTTGGGCATGAAGTGAAAATTTTCCCCGAGAAGGTAGCGGTGCCCTATGAATAGTGATTTTTTTTCTTATTTTATCCGGATGGAGAGGGGTTGCAAAGGGATTTTAAGAAATTTCAGTTCTTATGACTTTGAGCGATATTTAGAAGATAATGGGAGATTTAAGTGAATAGTGATTCCGGATGAAAAGAGTGGAGTGCATCTTCCGAAATTTTCGGAAGTGGTAGGAAATACGAAAATGTCAGGAATCAATCATAGAGTCTAACGAAATTGAAAGCGGTGAAAGCGAGGGTCCGTTTGGATAGTTTCCAAGCGTCAGAGGCGTAATTGGATAATGTCACGCTATTGTCGGATTTCCGATTTTAATAATGATTTTAATCAGATTTGTTGATTTAAGCGCAGATACGCTTGTGCGAAGGATTTAATTAGAATATTTATTGAGTGATTTGAAGTTTAGGCGACCATAGAATATTTTTGACGTTTAATCGGTATAAGCGTATAAGACAAAATGAATAAAAATCTGATAAAATGGAGATATTTTCTTATGAGAGCCAATCAAGAAACATTTCTTGCAGGGCTAAGTTAGGGTTTGTGACTCATTAGAACGACCAATGGAGTTCATGGGCTCAAATGCAATAAAATAAGTTGATTAGTACAATATAAAAGAAAATGGAGGACCAAATTGTAATTAAGGGAAAGTTAGAATATTTAAATGGGAGACAAACAAAATATTCATTTGGTCTCTCCAAAAGTTAAGGAACCCATGGAGAGAAAGGAGAGGGAAGAGAAAAGGGAGAAAGAAAGGGAGAGAAAGGAGAAGCAAGAAGAAAAGTGAAGGGCAAAGGTATGAGATGTGATTTTCTCCTCATTCAAGCTTTCAAGTGATCTTCAAGTGGTAATCAAGGAGAGGCCAAGAAACTCAAAGCAGTAAGTTTTCATGGTGGGAAAGTTAGGGTTTGATGTTTTCCATGTTTAATGTCTTAAATTCTGAGTATGGATGTTAAATTGATGGTATTTAGGTTTAATGGTGCTGAATTTAATATCAATTGAGAAAGCCATAGTTTAGGTTAGGGTTTGACAAAATCAAGTGAGTAAGGGTTAGGGTTTGATAGTGGTGTGTGTGTTATGTTGAAATGGGTATAATGCATCAGATTTAAGTGTTTAGAGTGAAAGAAAAAAATGGAAGAGAGAAACACATTTTGGGTGATTTTTGGGCAGCAGTCTCGGTACAGGAAATGTACCATTTTCTGTTTTGACCAGTTTTGGTATTTTGGCCGCCAACTTGCTCAATTTTGATCCAATTTAATTGATTTAAGTGGATGCATGGAAATAGACTTGAAGGAGAACAAAACTTAAGAAGAAGGTATCGCCAAATTATGATCCTAAGTGGCCTAAAAATTTACTCAAAGTAGGACCATGTGCAAGCCAAATTCTGGTTCAGTTTTTGAACATAGATTAGCCCGGTTATTTGGACGTAAAGTGAGTTTCGGTGCTCTGAATTGGGTGATTCAGTGGAATAGAACCCTTAGCACCTTAGCTTTAAATGAGTATAAGGACATGATATCAAAATATGAAATTGAGACCTCGGAAAAATGAATGTACAAATGTCACTAGAGAAAATCGGTAAAATGACTAGTTGGCATGAAAATGCCATAATTTTAGTTTGGATGATCGATTGGATTGATTCAATTCTAAGTAAAATAGATTCCTAGAGGAATAAGAATGAATGAGTGTTTATGGTGATTCGCGAAGTATGGTTAATGTGGTTGTGGTTTCTTGAAAAAGGTGAAAAGGACATCGGACGGAAGCGGGAATTCGACCTTGGGAGTAGCGGGATTGAGCGGGGTGAGCGTGAGTGAAATGATATTTTGAGGAATTGAGTTTAAAAGTGAATGGTTTAATGTTAGCGAAGGTTTAATGCCATTTTATGTAAATGTTAAGGCATATGGAAATGGCTTTATCTTGCATTGTTTTATCTTGCATCAATCATATATTTATATGTGTATTAAATATGTATGCATATGTTAGGTGTGAAAGTTTAAAAATGTGTAAAAAGAAAGCATATGTATTTTAATGATAAGGTAAAGGATTTAAATGTATTTATAAATGTATTTTAAGAAATGTTTCTTGATGGTTACCTAAACCCCTTATATTATTATAGTGATATCGGCGAGAAGTACTTTAAGCGTGTAAAGTTTAGAGGGTAAGGATTATAGGTTACTAATGAGGAGGAAATAGGTGTCTAGAGTATCCTTACCACGTGATAAGTGCTGAAGCTGGAACCCTATGCAAAAGCAGTAGGTTTCTCCATGACGTAGTGGTTATGGCCCCGGAATGTGTTTGTCCCTCACTTAGTCGATTACCGAGCTGATTCGGTGTGTTTATTCTAGGTTATCGAAAGAAAGAAAGAAGAGAAAGAAGAAGAAAGAAGAAAGAAAGTTTACGGTACAAATGACTTTAAAGCATAAATGGATTTTAAATGCATAAGTATCTATTGAAGAGAAAGTTTCGCAAATGCTTAAAGCATAAATGGATTTTAAATGCATAAGTATTTATTGAAAGAAAGTTTAAAGTATAAATAGTTAAGCATAAATTGATTCTAATGGTATAAGTATTTATGGAAAGAAAGTTTAAAGCATAAATGTTTAATGTAAATGGATTTTAATTGTATAAGTATGTATTATTTTGGTATGTGCAGAAAATGTTATTTAAATGAAAATGTACACTCCACTTTGGGCTCCTTTAGCTCATTCTTTTCCGTGTGTTTCAAAACATTTTGGACCCGAGACGGAGTCTTGTAGATGGGAGTCACTCACGTGCGGTGGTCGAGGCTATCGAGACGGCGCGCTGTATTTTACGTGAATAATTTGCATGTGTATATGTAGATATTTTGTCATGTTTTGAAATAAAATTATGCATGGAATTGAAGAAGGTTTAAATGTTTTGATGATTTGAAAGAAATAAATGTATATATATGTATATTATGTTTGATTGGGTTGTGGACGAGGAGTCCTAATATGGAAGTTGATGAATTGAAGTTTAGAAGGTGTTTTTAAATGTTTTCATCGGGTTTTTGTAAATTTAAGGAAAGTCAGAAAAGCAGAGGAAACTGGCGATTTTCTGAAAAAATCTAAGTGTTAGAAAAGAAAAGAAAAGAAATTTTTTTAGCCGCTTAGCATTATTTTAAAGATCATGTGAAGAATTGCAAAGGGGTTCGCTCCACAGTTTTAATTTATGGTTTTAAGGAAAAGTTTCTATATCCGTTGGAGTGCCGGGAGGTCCCCTCGGGTTCATGAGGTTAATCCGGGTCGGGATCCTTCACTTAAGAATCATATATTAGACTTGCTAAGGACTGTAAATGATTGTCATTTTGGGTAGCCTGATGTCATCCAATTAATTTATTCAACAAAATTATTGTTCAAATGTTTTGCCTCCCTATTGTGAGTTTATTTGTACCAATTGTATGCATCTTTTCACTATGCGTCCTCTTAAACAACAATATCTTGTTTTGGTTGTATCAATTATCAATTTGTTTTCACTCTACCCGCCTCTAAGCAACATTATCTTGAATGTAGGGAATCCATTATGTGGAAGTTTTGTTTTGCAATCCCTACTAGTCGATCCTCACTTCTTATACTTAGATGTTGCTAACACGTTGGCCCTTAAATCACTTAACCCTATGTTCTAAAAGTATACCATCAATTAAACTTCTCAAATATTCATCAAATAAGCAATGCACTCGGATTGCATAGTAAATTAATGTAATGCAAGATTACTTCATATTATGCTAGAATGGCCAACATATCTTTGAAAAAGCTTTATATTATTAGGGAATAAATCCTCAAATAACCAAATATATTACCCCAAGGAAAAATATTAATTTTATATATAGAAAATATATATAAAAACAAACATAATTGTAAATGATATTGTAAGTATGTTTATAAAAACCTTACTAAGATAGGCACGTCATAAGGAAAAAATGGAATCTATTTAAGTTACTAATTCATTTTTTTCTTCTAGGGTTTTGGGTGACGTCTCTTTCTCTCTCACTTAGTAAAATTTATCACTACCTTCTAATCATCACTTCCTCAGAGCAGCTTATCGTCATCATATATAAAAGAAAAAGTTGGTTCTCTTAAGATGAGATCATCTTTGAAAGATAGAGTGATTGAACCAATCATTCTAAAGGTATGATAGTTTTCTTACAAGTTTACAAATTTTTGTATAAGCCTTCTTTAAATTAAGCACGAATTGGAATCTTATTTCTCTTTGATATACAAAACTTATCAAGCTTGTTTTTATTTTTATTTATTTTTATCTTTATTTTAATCTACTTTTGATGTAGGCTTGTTTACTTCTTCACAAAGCTCCTGTAAGCACATGAGTGGAGTCGAGAAAGGTAGTGCCATAAATGGTTCCTAGTTGGAGTTATAATTTTTATTTTAAAAATAACTATATAATAATATATGATATTCTTTAACGAAATGAGAAATAAAACTTTGAGCTTTGCTTCGTTAGTGAACTATTTTTCCATCATTGATATGAATGCTTGTATTTATTTTTCTTAATCAATAACACTTTTAATAAATTAAATATTCGAAAAGGGGTGTGAGTAATTTTAGTTTCCCTATTTCTTGTAATAAGCAGTTATTGTTGAGGAACTCACTAATGAATAATTAATGTACTTAAGCTGAAACATAAGGTCTGAAATTTGTAGATTTGAAGCTTTGTTCCAAGGATAGATGAACCTCAGGATATTGAATATTAGTTTATATTTAAACTTTCATATTATAATAATTTTGCACCCTCTTAGACAATATTGAACAATAGATTTGAAAATACTCTATTTAAAGTGCCTTAGATAATTTATATATTTACTTAAATCCATCTCGGGATATAGTTATTGGAATATTAACATAACCATCCAAGCGTATAACCATCGGAATTGACAAGCTTGATTGCCAAGAAACATTAAGCGACTTGTTTTTGTCATACGTTAGGAGTGCCTATAGTAGGCTGCTATTGTTCATCTTGAGAGATTATTGAGATGCGGGCATGTGCCTATCAACTTCGCCCCAGGGCCTTAACAACTAGAACTCCTCCAAACATGAACACAGAAGGTGATTATATACAGTATCTTAAATTTCTTTGATGGATTTCATATGATAATAATACAATACTCTTGCATTCATTGTTGTTTTTACTTTTGTTTCATTGATTATGATAATCACCAATTATTAGCATGTCATTAGTTGAAGTATTAAAGAAAATAATATTCTTATCATGATTTATATACGTTCAGTAGTGATTAGTATCCAATGTCTATTAATTTGATTGTTAAAATGTAATAAATTTGATTACCATTGGTAGGTAAATGGATTACATATAGTCGCCTTTAGTCTTTATCCATTATTCAAAAAATCAAGAAAAAAAAGCTGACATACTACAAGAAGGAGACTGGAGGGTGTGAAACTTGACTAGAATTACAGTAAAGGATTTTCAAGACAAAGTTCATTATCACCTTTTTTGACTTAGATTACTAATCTGAATGAAGTAGTGAAACAATCTTTTTCCCCCTGAGCTTAGTGGTATGTATACATTCTTTCTTGGAATGTATTGTAGATGGATCTAGCTTTCTTAGCATCTATAGATAAGATGACAATAAGTGAGTAGTTAGAAGCAATGATCACCCTAAATTCGATGGGCGATGTTCTACATGACTTAGAAACTTCTGCCATATTCAAGCGCCTAGTGATCATACCTAGCAAATCCATAGCAAAGTTAGACCATGGTTTCCAATCAGACTTTTACTAGTGTTTCTCCTTTTATGGTTAGTCATTTAACTTATTTGTCACAATCCTTTCTTCCCATCATAAAGCTGCTCATATCTGAGTGAAGAAATTATGCAATTTCTTATAGGTAGCTATTAAATAAAATTATGAGTTTAACTGTTCACAAATGAATTAAGTCAACCAGTAACTAGTAGCCTTGATCTCCTTCATTGAATATATTAGTTTTATCATTATTATTATTGTAGCGTCAGTAGGTGCGCGTATATGGCAGCAGGGCGCATATATGCGCGAGTGCCGTTGTAAAGGATAAATTGTAAAGTTTTCAAAGATTGTAGCACTTTTGCAATTAAAGAAGTGGAGGTAGAAGTATAATTAATGGAAGTTTAAATAATAAAATAATAATAATAAATTGCCAAAATAGTTCAGCGAAGTCTCGAAAATTCTCTAGATCTCGGATGACAAAACGGACTGCGCCGTTAAATTCGTCTCGCGAAATCTAGTGACCTAGAAAAGTTTCGTTTAATTCCGAGACAATCGAAATATTTTACGAATTTCTAGGCAACGAGTGTATAGTGAAACCTGAAAACGAGATTTTTGAAAAATTCCGAAAAATGGCAAATATTTAAAGAATATTCAATAAGGATAAAAGTGGCAAGGGACAAAATAAATTGTTTCGGGTAGAAGCGAGCAGAAGAAGAAAAAGGAACATGTAGGTCCATAAAAAAATCAAATCAAATCAAAACATTCAAGAATGACGGAAGGGAGAGCAGCGTGAGAATTAGGGAGGAGAGAGAGTTTTTTAAAAAATTTCTCTCTTAGTTCCTTTCTAAGATTCTGAATCGGTATCGGTTCGTCGGGATAACACGAAAAGTGCTCACGCGGCGAGGGCTACGGCGTGGGTCTGCAGCAGAGTTTAAGTGAGAATTCAGGTAGCAAGTTCACAAAGTTACTCTACGCGACGAGTGCCGCGTGGGTCTCAGAAATCCACGGGTTTCATCGGATTCCACGTGAAATAGTGAATACGTATAAAATGGTAAATACATGAATACGCGCCATCTCATTATGCGAATTGCATAGTGCATATTTGCACGATTGCATAGTGCATGATGAATGAATGCGTAAATATCGAATGAGTGCATAGTGCGTAGTGCACGATTGCATGAGTACATAATGCATAGTGCATGGTCGTAGTGTATAGTGAATATCGAATAGTATTTAGTTGGATTTGTCTTTGACGTATGTGGTCATCATCTAAGTGTGTAGGCTAAAGCAAATGCGAGAAAATTGTGGAATCGTGCTCAAATTTTAGTAAGCAGAAAAGGTGAGTGTTCTAAAACCATTTTCTAATACTAATTATTATTATTATAAATTTGTTTTACCTTGGTATTTAATGGTTTGAGTTATGCGACCATATTTCTAAGGCCCAGTAAATGGTTTGATTTTAAACCATATGTGAGTATTCTAAAACCATTTTCTAATACTAGTGTATTATTATTATAAAACATTTTACACTTGTATTTAATGGTTTTGAGTTGTCTGACCCATATTTCTAAACGACAAATGGTTTTGATTTTAAACCATATGTGAAAACAAATAAATAATGGTTTGATTTATTCCAACTATATTTGAAATGCAAGCAAGAATTAAGCAAACAATGGTTTAAATTGTAAAACCATGTTTAAAAAACAAATAAACAAATGGTTTTGAATTATTAAACCATTTTTCAAGCAACAACCAGTAAGCAAATGGTTTTGAATTGTAAACCATTTTTCAAAAGCAAACAAGCAAGCAAGCAAAAAGAATATTTGAAAAGCGAACCTAGCTAAAATCCCTAGTTCTAAGCAAGCATCTAGGTTAGAAATTATTGGTATTACCCAGTGGTGTTAGGATATCATACATGCATTTTAGTTTTGCGGTCGGCAAACTTTCAGGTCATCACGTCATGACATTTAAAGGGAGACTTCCGTGGCACGTCTGGGTATATAAGGTTAAGAGCTCTAGCTAAATTAAGGTGATGGCGGCACAAGGTCAATTCCACCATGACTAGGAAAGGTGATGCGGTTACGAGTCCTTTCGCGACACGAGTCGATCTGCGAGCTAAGGTGTTCGTTAGAGTGCAACCAGCGAGTATAAGCTCCGATAGTTTGATGTTTTATAAGCATGGTATCGATTTTGAAAAATCGCTTCGACGTTTTGTCGCCAGGCTTCCATAGAGATTTAAAAACAAGCGGTTGAGGCACGGGCTCGGGTTTCATTTCCAAAGCGTTCGGTTGAGCTTTCGAACTCCGTGGTGATTATCAGCGTCGGTTGAACTACGGGCTCGAAGTGGTGATTTAAAAAAAAAGCGGTTGAGCCCGGGCTCGAGTGTTTATAAAAGTTTGAAAATTTAAAGCGAAGAGGTTTGTGAAGGTTTTGAGAAACTTTTAAGCAAAGATTTGAAAATGTTTTATACATTTTAAAAGCGAATCGTAATGACGAGAAGTTTTGAGAAGTTTTATAAACTTTTCAAAACCTTAAAGACAAACAAGCAAACAAAGAGAAGTTTTGAAAAGTTTTCAAACTTTTAAAGCAAGATAAACAAAGAAAGCAAAGAAGTTTTGAGAAGTTTTATAAACCTTTAAAGCAATCCAGGTAGCAATGTGAAGAGGTAGAAAGTTTATAAGCTTTAAAGAAAAGCAAAGCAAAGCAAGCAAGCAAGTATTAAAAGTTTATAAACTTTTTAAAAACAAGCAATCTGAAAGTTTTAGAAACATTAAATTAAGCAAGCGAGCTTAGGAAATATTACGCAAATAGAGCATACACTCGCTCGCTCTTTGAATTGATGCAGTCTCAAAAGCGATGCGAGTTTGAGATGTTTTCGGAAAGCAAAACATTTTATAAACATACACTCAAGGCTCGTTTAGCTCATTATTTTGTGTTTAAAAACTATTTTCCAGGTGCACAGAGGGCCTCGGACGCTGGAGCATGTTAAGTTCTCGACATTTTGTACCGTACTGTAAGTAATAATATTTTGTAGAATATACTTTGAATTTGTATAATGGAACATATGTATGTACATAGTATAGTCTTATGAGAATGTGTTGGTATGCTGGTTGCCATATTTGGATAAAGTGTAAATTGTGTATATAGGATTTGGAATTGTCATATACGCAGCAATCATGCTGCCGAGGTTTTACCAAATCCTAAGTTAGAAAAATAAAAGAAAAATTTTTATACGGGTTTAAGCGAAGCAATCGACCCGGCCGCAGCGGTTCTAGTCGTTAGAGGTAACAGCCAGGGATTTACGTAGGTGGCCGGCACACACACCCAGCTAGAAGGGGTGGGGTGTGTCAGTGTGGTATCGGAGCAGGCTGTATACACTAACTTAAGGCTTAAGGAGATGTAATTACCACATAAAGTGAGTATCGGACGAGATATGCTCTAATAACAAGATTTGAGGACATATATTCATGCAAGATGGTATTAGAG
This sequence comes from Tetrastigma voinierianum, assembly GCA_016808115.1. Classification (NCBI taxonomy): domain Eukaryota; kingdom Viridiplantae; phylum Streptophyta; class Magnoliopsida; order Vitales; family Vitaceae; genus Tetrastigma; species Tetrastigma voinierianum. The sequence continues at coordinate 56,866 of JAEQBH010006398.1, forward strand.
CATAAGTATTGGCAACCATGCATGTTCAAACTCAAAGTACATACATATGAAGTAATTCTAAGTATTAAATAGTTGATTTTTGGTAAATACAACACTATGTCAGGAAGAGGACGTAGAGGTCGTCCTAGGAGAGTTATTCCAAAGGTTCCCGAGCGTCCTGCAGTACCTGTGAGAGATGAGCACGTAGTTGGTTCCACTCCACCTTTATGAATCACCCTCCGAGTCAGGTGGACCATTTGGGCGCGGGGAAGGTGCTCGAAGTGCGGGATTGTTTATGGTAGGCGGGTGGCACCAGTTACGAGATAGTAGCCCGCAGCCGATCGACGATCGCTGACCTCCACCACCACCTAGAGAAGTTCTTAAAGAACCTGGGAAGTCGATAGAGAGAGCACAGAAGCTGGGCACCAAGCCATATGACGGTAGTGGTGATCCAGAAGCTGCCTGGTTATGAGTAGACCAAGTAAACAAGGTTTACGGAGTTATGGGCTGCACGGATGAGCAAAGAGTCTCGTTTTCTAGTTTTCTGATGGAAGACAGGGCTAAGGATTGGTGGGATGCCGTAGAGAGGAGGTATTCTGATGGCATATCATGGGACCAATTCCAGCAAGAGTTTACTGATAGGTTCTTTCCTCAGAGCCATAAAGATTCAAAAATTGAGGAATTCTTCAAATTAGAACAAAAGAACATGTCAGTGTTAGAATATGAGAAGAAGTTCTCGGAATTAGTCAGATTGGTTCCCTATATTCAAGCGAATGAAGTCTTGAAGTGCAAAAGGTTTTTATCAGGACTACAGCACCGGATCAGAGTGCATTTGTCAGTTGTTCCTCAAAATAGATTTGGGGACTTAGTTGAGGCCGCTCTAAGAGTTGAGAAAAGCACTACAACCATGTATCAATGTAGACAAGAAAGTAAAAGGAGTGCACCAGTATTCCCAATGAGCTACAGTCGATGGAGTAGAAAGAAAAGCAAGGGTAAAGGTTATAGAGGCCGAGGTGCGAATTAGGGCTATCTACCAGTCGAGGGATCAGTGAGGCCCCCAGTTGCTAGTAGTGGCACCCAGAGCATTCCTCCCATTTGTCATATGTGTCAGATGCGACACCATGGGGGAGTGTAAGAGATATAGTACAGGGTGTTTCCATTGTGGCCAGGAAGGCCATTTCATTAGGGAGTGCCCTCAATTGATTGGTGCAGAGACATCGTGTGACCCCAGCTACCTTTGAGATGAGCCTCAGAGGGTCTTTAGGAGGGGTTTCCCGACGGAGGGGCCCGATGCGGCCCGCGGGTGGGGCGGTCGTGGTAGGCGGTAGTGCCCGGGGATACGGTGGGAGGCCAGCTCGGGCCGGAGTTTATCTTGACTCGACCAAGATGCAATCTGACTCGGATGTAGTCAGGTATTATTTCTATCCTTGATCATGATGCATATACATTAGTGGACCCAGGAGCCACGCATTCATTTGCATCCAAGCATTTCTTAGATCGCTTCCAGATAAAGACCCAGCCATTAGAGGGTTGTATGAGGAGTTTCCCGCCCTGGCTGAAGATCCGTTATTCTCGGGGCAGGTAGTCGGAGATAGTAGGTTACGATTGGGGAGACGGGAGTTCCCGACGGATCTTGTGACCCCTTAGATATAGAGGACTTTGATGTGGTTCCTCGGTATGGATTAGTTTGTCTCGCCATGAGCCACATTAGATTATTCATAAAAAGGAAATGAGTTTCACTTAGGCGGGGGAAATTGGAGGTAAAGTTAGGAGATGCGTGAGGAGAGTTATCTTCGATATGATCCCATGTGCGTAGAGATACTACGTAAGGGTTGTCAGGGTTATCTAGCTTATATTGTGGAGACAAGGAAGGAGGGGACTATGGTGGATGAGATTCCAGTTGTTAGAGAGTTTCCAGATGATATTGCAGGCTTACCTCCAGATAGAGAGGTGGAGTTCACCATTGATTTGAGCCCCGGTGAGCGTTTCCATTCCTCCACATGGGATGGCTCTAGCATAGAGTTGAGGGACTTAAAGGCTCAATTAGAAGAATTGTTAAGTAGGGATTCGTGCGGTAGAGCATATCCCCATGGGAAGGCTCTATTTCTTTTCGTGAAAGAAAGATGGGAGTTTCGCGGTTGTGTATAGATTATAGGCGGCTGAGCAGGTTACCATCGCATGATTAGTATCCACTCCCTAGGATTGATGAGTTAGTTGATCAACTCTAAGGGTCTCGAGTATACTCCAAGATAGACTCGAGGTCAGTGTATCATCAGTTGAGGGTGTAGGAGAGTGATGTAACCAAGACTGCATTCAGGACACGCTACGGGCATTATGAGTTTTTGGTGATGCCATTTGGTTTGACTAATGCTTCGGCAGCGTTTATGGATTTGATGAACCGGGTATTCCATCCGTATTTGGATAGGTTCTTCATAGTTTTTATTGATGATATCCTAGTGTATTCAGGTAGTTCGAACATTGAACACACGAGTTATATTCTGGAACTTATGAGAGCAGCGGTTGTATGCGAAGTTGAGCAAATTAACCGAGTTTGAGAAGCCGTGAAGTGGCATTCCTAGGTCATGTGATCTCGATTGAGGGGTTGAGTGTGGATCCTAGAAATAGAAATTTGTAGTAAATTGAAACCACGAAGAATGTGTTATAGGTCGGGACCTTCCTTGGTTTTAGCGAGGATATTATAGGAAGTTTGTTAAGGGTTCTCAAACATATGACCCATGACCAGCGATAGGAAAGATGTTAAGCATGATTGGGTAGATGCACATCCTTGAGTTTCAAGGAGTTAAAGTAGATTGGCTTGACTCGATTTAGCTTTGCCCAATGGGAAGATAGTTGTGGTTTATAGTGATGCCTCCCGAGGCAAAGACCTTGGTTGTGTTTGATGCAAAATGATAGGGTGATTGCATATGCCTCTGCACGGCTAAAGAAACATGAAGAAATTACCACACCTGCGACTTAGAGTTAGCGTGATCGTGTTTGCCCTAAAAATATGGAGACATTATTTATATGGTGTTTCCTTGCGGGATCTTTACAGATCATAGAGTCTTCAATATATTTCACCCGAAGAGTTAAACACAGCGAAGATGGCTTGAGTTGATTAAGGACTACATTGTGCTAATAAGTACCATCAGGGAAAAGCTAACGTCATAGCGGATGCCTTGAGTAGGCGACTAAGAGTTCATTGTCTCATATGGGGCCAAAGTTTATCTTCCATTGTGGTGGATAAAGAGCTTTAGGGGTGATATTGGAGGTTGAGGATTCGGGAGCCTTGTTAGCACATTTTGCATGTTAGACCTCTCTAGTTGATCGATTTTAGTAGAGTGGTCGGGGATCCACGAGATGATTAAGCTTAAGGAAGAGATAGAAAAAGGAAAGCGAGTTTCAAATTAGAGATGACGTGTGCCCAGGCTGGACCTGTAGTGTATACAAATTTATGACGTTATCACCAAATGACTATTATCTAATCCCCCGCAACGGCGCCATAAAACTTGTTGAGACTACATCTATAAATTGTTATGGATCAAAACACCTATTCAAATTTAAGACTTAATACAGGGTATTGTCTAATCCTCGGTAAATAACCATTAAACTTGAGTGTGAGTTTCTTTAACTATCGTGATTAAAGATATTTTTGTAGAGTAAACCATTTTTCGTGTGGTTTTTGATCGTTATCTGCTATGAAGTGCACGAGGTTGACAAGTAATAAAATGGATTTAAGTCCGGATATCAATCCATAGAGATCTCGAGAATTTTCAATCCTTTACCCCCGACTACTTAAGTTCCATACTATTTGGATGATAATATCTGATAATGAATTTTGCTTTGAAAGCTTGAAAGAATGATGTAAAAGAAAAATGAATGAATAACAAATGAATTGAATATTGAAATATCAATATCAACAAATTTAGATTTAGTTATCAAGAAAGCATTGAATAATCAGCTATTGTGAGAGAATCAATTCCTACGATACGTATTGTAACTTTTGTTTTACGAACTAAGTCTTTAAAACTAGTCCAGTTAATATAGTGTGGTAGGATGCCAGGCTCCACCACGAGTTCATCATTCCACCTTAAATTTGTTTCTCTCAGAACACGGAGGTGAGATAACTACTGCAAATCAGCCTTGATGCAGGTATTTTCTTTCTCAATGCTTCATACCCCTGACATGGATGCCAGTTTAGGCACCAGCCCGATTTAGTCATTCATAGAGGTTTGCACTATGCGGTTCCTCGCCTCAAAGTGGAAACTGACTTACTCTTTCCTTGATTAGATCCTTGCTAACACGGTCCGAATTCACTAATCGAATTTGGTGAACTCTACGTATACTTAAATTAATAACTCACTCCAACTCTCATTCCCGTTACAGTGAGAAGAGGATGTATTGATTTAAATATACGGAGCGCGTCAATCGACAATATCGGGGTTCAAATACCTTCCCGAAATTGTTCCTTACTCTTAGGAATGCCTTCTCTGTGTCACTCAGAGGGCCTCCTGGAAATCAGAGCTGAAACAACCTCGTTATGGGTCTGAGTGGGAAATTGGGATCAATTCAAGCAAACAAAACCGGCAAGTCGATTTAACATCACAGTTCGACCATAATGAATAAAAATACTACAGGAAGATAATTTCGACAATAACGTCAATTCAATGGAAAATTTGGGTTTCTAAATTATTGATTATACCATACATTGGCTTGCGATCTAGAAAACCAACGCCAAATCGGAAGCTAGGTGTTAAATCAAAAATTTCTACGAATTCAAACAACTTGAGCAGTAATTTTAAAAATATAAATGCATTAAATAAATCCTTCTGACTAACGTTCCAATCTAAATTAGAGGCAAATACAAACTAATTTAATCTAAAGTAAAATGGAAAGAAAACGAAAACAAAGAAAAGAAAAGAAAGAAAGAAAAATAAAAAAATGCGGGAGCCTTGGCACTCAGGATCTCTCTTCAGTCGCGAGTTTGCCTTTCTTTTGGTAGCGGCCATTGTTATAGGGTTCAGAAGTTGGGCCCTAAATTCGATGCATTTCTTTTTGTGGATTTCAAGTGGGTGGCCCATGTTCTTTGTTCGGTCGCGACCTGAATCCCTTGTCGCGACATTAGTTAGTTTGGCGCTTGTTGCGGCATTTATCAATAAGTCATGACATTCCTTTGTTTTCTGAAGGCATCTTATGTCGCGACAAAGGAATTAATGTGCGACATCATCCATGCGACATCGATCTTGTCGCGACATCACTTTCAACTCCTCTGCGGTTTCCTCTTTGATGATTTCACGATGTCGCTGAGCATGTCGATCTGCTGTCAGCGACCTTCGGCTCATGTCTTCGCGACTTTCAAGGCGATGTCTTCTTATGTGACATCAATCCTTTAATCGACATCACCTTTATACTTTGGGTTTCTACATTAGTTCACGATGTCGCGACATCAATCTCTCTTTAATAAGCGACATCGGCAGGAGCTATGACCTTATTTGAGCATGTCTTATGTCGCGATAATTATTCTTGTCAGACATCAGCTTATGTCTCTTGGAGGCTTCTAGTTGGTTGCTTTTGGTGTGAGGCATCAGTCCTCATTTGTCGCGACAACGGCTTAAAATCTACTTGGTTTTAAATCTTTTCAAACTACATCATAGCTTAGTAGCTTCTCTTGTAGCGACCTCCATCCACTGTCGCGACATCAACCTTTGTCGCGACATCCGCGATGTTATCAGCGGCATCTCGCTAAGTCTCTGGTTAATCCTCAATTGCCTATCTTGTGATCCTGTCGCGACCTGCATCAAATTTCCTTCAATTCACGATGTCGCGACATCATACCAGTTATTGCAAACCCCAGCGCAACATTAGTTAACCGATTGCTACACGCCCTGCCATTTACGCATTTTTACTCCACCAATTGCTGCATTTTTCTCTTTGCTTTTTTCTTCTTTCTTTCACACTCCCTGCTGTACTCGGTGGTGAGGTTACGCATAGCTACGCCTATTAATTATTCCTTTTAAGATGAAAATCAAACAAAAAATGGATTAAAATAGATGACTTTTAAACTCGTGAAACTCCCCCTGAGCAAAGTTTTGCTTGTCCTGTGAAAGAAAGAATTGTTTGTCCTCGAGCAAAAGGACATTTTACGTTACATTTTTGTAATGCTTGATCAATTTGATTGAAATACAAGGAATGCATTATTTTCTGTACATCTAGCTTCAAGTCCAGTTCAAGGTTAGTTTTTAATCTTTATAGTATACAAAACTAAAGCCCCATTGAAATTGTTTACAAACAACATAATCATTAGATCTGTTGAATAATAATTATTTTCCTTTCTCATCTTCATAATGAGTCATAACTCCTAAAGTCCTTCACGGTTTGATTGTTTCCATATTTTCCAAATTCCATAGGTTTGTTGTTCATATTGATCTCCACTAATGTAGGTAATTCCGACCTTCAAGATCAATCGGGTATTTTGAGCTTATATTTAGTATTGGCTTGGGTAATGGGTAGGATGGAAGGAATTTTTAGGTTAAGATTACCCTGAATCTTTTCTCTCCTCTACTGCCCTTTCTTTCTTGTAGTTTCTTTAATAACTCCCCTAAACTTTATGTTTGGGACATCTCTTTTGATTAGCTGATTGAGGCTGTATGCCCCTATTTCTCGCGTAATTCCAGCGGGGAAATTTCCTTTGTTTTGTCACCATTCGGGATGGTGCAATGTTTTACCTTTTTAGGCTTTCCTAACACTCTTAGAACTTTGGGTTAAGGCTCCCATACCGAGATGGCATTAGGGTACTAGGTATTACAGGCACCCCTAAAACTTAATTGTTCAAGAGAGTTGAGCCACAAGATAAAACTTATCCCTATAAGCTTTCTTTTCTATTGCATTTTATGCTCTTTGCCTTTTTCTTTTCATTACTTTTTTTCTATATTTTTCCTTGAGTTCCTCAAAACTTATATACTCCCCCGAACTTCAGCTTTGCTTCCTTCCTCTTTGAATTCTTGGGTAATCATAGGTTCTTTACTGAAGGATTGATTTTTTAGGATGGGTTGGGGTTTCCATTGGTTTAGTTTTGAAAAAAAAGCTTGTTTGGCTCAATTTCTGGAACTAAGGTATATGCACCAGCATATGAATAGGGATTGCTAGAATGACTCAAACTATCCAAGAATGGCTTGCATCATCTCTTGTCATCTGTATCACCTAGGAATTTGCCTCAATCAATAATCTAACAAATTCTAGAATTTGGATTGAATAGTTGTGACTAACCATAAGGATTTCCTTGACTCATTTTTGTTGATGAGTAGTTAAATTAATTGATATTCAACGAGTTCTTGACCTTACTGTTAGTACCACACAAACTCAAAAATATGTTTGTTCCTTATATTTAGTAATTACCTCTATTACGGACTTATCAGTTAGACTTAAGTCTTTTGCACTGTGTTTCAATTAAGCGTATTCATTTTTTGGCCCTTGTGCATTTTATGCATTTCGGCTTATTCTAATCTAGCGCTTCATTCAATTCGACTTATTACATCGTAGTTTTATTCTTGAACTAATTCTACTTTTATTTTCCCAAACTATGCAACCCTGAAGCAACTGAAATTTAACAAACCAAAGTAACCTGACAATTCAATTCAAATTGATGTTTTATTTAAGTTCAATTGCAAATGTTGGATGCCACGGTATGGGCTTTGGAAGACCAGGAAGGTCGACTTGGGGAAGGGTCTATCTTTTCTTTTGGAAAGGCAGCAAGGCGACAACCAGGGATCCAGATCTGGGTACCCGATTGAGATGGGAATGGAGGGATTTGTTTCCACTTCTTTCGCACTATCTTCTTAGTTTCTGCTCAACTTGCTCTTCCAATAGAATCTCATTGGAAGATCAACCTTCTTGTTTAGCTCATCTTGTCTCTTCCCGAGCCATTCATTGTGTTTCCATTTCGATCCCGTACTTCCAAATTTGGAAAGATTGTTGTTAATCAAATCAAGATTTTCTAGCCATTCTCTCTGCTGTAGGATTCGACATCTTTGCTTTGTCTCTATCATCAGGTTTATTCTCAAAATCTTTTTGTAGAGACTTGTAAAAAATTTGAATCCCTTGATCTATTCTCCCGATTTGGCTTCTGTTCTACCTCCTTTTCTTCATGATGGTTAAGAAGAATCAAAACTCAGGCCAGTTACATTATAAAGATTCATGACTAAACTTGAGTTTTTATAGAATCGCGATCTCTTTCCTTCATTTCTTTCTTTAAGTCCCTCTCTTTCTTTCTTTGAAGGGCCTCTTTCATATATTCTTCTCTTCTTTTCAGTTCTTAACCCATTCTTGATCTCTTCTTTTAACTCTTTTCCTAAATTCCTTCCACAGATTCACTTACATTTGCTGTTCACTCTTTTCCCTTTCTTCCGGTCTTAACACGGATGGCATTGAGGACCTCCATTCTTGAGATTGTTCTCTTGTGCTCCTCTTGAGCTTTCTCCTAACTCTCCCAGATATTTTGTTTTGCATGGGGGGAGGGAACCCAGCTAAGGGGATGGAGAAATCTGAGGTCTTCTTTCATCCTGCCTTAATTTAATGCAAATGTAGAGAGTATTATTTTCGGGAGGGTTTAAGGTTCTCTTGCTTGGCCATCAACCCTCGAGTCTCTCTTCTCGTCTTACGAGTGGAACTCTTACATTTCAATCAAGCACCCATAACTTTTGGTTTGGGTCCCTTATACTCTGTCGGTAGGAGTGGTGATGTCATAAGGACTTCTTCTTCTTCTTCCCATACTCCTTCACCCCGACCTTTAGGCTTCATGATTGTTCTTGGGTGAGAGATCAACCCTCATATTTCCTTCATGTTACCTCATTATAAATTTTCCAATTACTGTTCCCACTTTAGAAACTGTACCCACTTGAGAATGTCTGGCCTGGTGCTTCTGCTCTCACTTGTGCACATGCTTGGGTTGGGATAAAAGAGAGGCCAAATAGAACCATGCCTTAGCCTCCTCGGTAAGGCTTTTGTTGGGGTTTTAGTTCCTCCTTCCCTTGTCCAGTTGTGCTTTTCCGTGGTGAGGTTTTTGTGATCTTCTTAAATTTGGGTTCCAAGAACATGAACTGGACCCATGTATCTCTATGACTCTGAACTGCATTAATGGCCTTGGCTCCATATAGTTTTCCCACACTCTACTCAGCCCAGACTTGGTGCATCCTATTTTGCTAGAGGGGAATAAAACCATTGAAACTGATACTTGGAAAAACATAATTCAATTTCTCCCTTAATCACATTACCTAATCGGAAGATGGGGAGAGAATTGCAAAACCCTTCTATTCCCCACCTTATTCTTAATCGGAAGGAGTGATTAAAGTAGCAAAATCCCCTTATTAAAACAAAAGATTACTGTTGAAAGAGATTAGTTAAAGGTTTAAAGAGAATCAGATAAAAACATAAAAATTAGGCTTAACGATACAAACAAAGATAAGTAATGAAAGAAAAAAATTTACCTCAACGTGTTGAGGAAGAACAAACCGAAGGAATGTGTAGTAATTTCATGGGGTAATTCGGTCTGAATGCTACAAGTAGAACATAGGCGGATAGTAGACAGGAAGACACCTTGTATGTAGAAATCAACATCATTGGATTGGAAGATTTGGATTCCTATAGGGAGGGACTAGGGTGGGTATGTATTGAGGTCTATGGCGGTGGTGTTACAATTAACGTGTCTATTCACTATCTATGATAGCTATCTAAAGTGAGCGACTCTATTATATGTTTTACATCCTTTATGCACTTATGGGCTTATTTATTATATAATTTAATTGCAGCGACTGAGTGAAAGTTTGAAAACTACCTTAAACCATCAATTAAATAAAGTATGATTGTATGTAATTTTATTTATGAAATTTCTAGCCATACCTAAATTTTGAGGCTATAACCTATTTTTCTTGCTTAGTGATTGTTGTTTTAGACAAATTTTTTTTTAAACACTTTATTCTTTTATTAGATTATTGTATGTATTAAACTATATTATGTTGTATTTTTGCTTTTCAAAATATATAAAAGCCTCCATTTTTTCTCACATGTTTATTATGCTCTTGAATATCAAATGCATCGGGTATGTTAAGGAATCATTTTAGAAGCATTGTCCTAAAGAATTGTTTTGTGAATAATTTTAAATTGGTTATGTTATATTATCTAGGAATAAAAATCAATTTACTTTGGGATTTTTAATATTTTGTAAAACAATAGTCGTTTTCAACCTATTTTCCATATTTTTGAAGATTTTTTAAAAATAAATTTTATTAGTGTTATTGATGAGTAGCTTTTTTACTCATTTAATCTTCATGTTTTTCTTATATTTTATATTTTTAAGATATAAATAAGCGTTTGGATTCTTTAAATTATTTATCTTGGTGATTAGATCTTCCTTAGACAAGCGAAGAAAGCGAAGACACAATCGGATGAAAACGAGAAAAAGAGCAAAGAAAATGTGAATAGTGTTCCTTCCTAGGCTTCCTGAGAGAGCCTCTCCAGTGAGTTTTTAGTTCACGCCTAGGCGTGACCACACTCACCTGAAGCAATTCGAGTTTATTTACCAAGCCCCCCTTGAGTCCAAATGAAAGGGGCTTATAAATAAAACACTTCTAGGGTTTCCAAACAATAATTTTGGGGGCTAAAGACACCATTTTTGCTCTCTTGGAGAAGGGAGAAAGAGAAGAAGAAGATTGAAGATTCCACTCTTATCCTAATTCTTCCTCTTTTTCTCTTTGACTCTCTTTTCTTTTTTGTATATATTTAATTTTGGGATGTATTAGAATCATGTTATAGGAAGCTAGATGTAGTAGAGATCTTGGATGAACTCTCTTAGTTTCAATTGATTAATGTGTTATTTCATATCTATGTTGAGTATTTATTCCTCTCTTAGTGCTTTTAAGTAGTTGGCCATTATTTGCATGCCTTGTGATTAAATATGAGATTGAGAATGATTATTGAGTTAGAACATAGATGAAATGATATTTGATAGGCATGGGTTAGATATATTCATGAGATTAGGTCTGATTTTGATTTCTTGTGCCTAATGAGTTCCAAGATTCACGATTATCACAAAAGATGTAGTTCTCTTTGTCTTTTGGGATATGTTATTGTTGCTTGAGAAAGATTAGTAATTACATTAGAGAAAATCACCATCAACATAGGAATTAAACATTGATTGATTGAGCTAGGAGATTCAAATAGGATTGTTTTGGTGAAATCCATGCCCTAGGGTTTTTAGGATGTTTTAGGTTTTCTTCCTCGAGTCTTACGAGTCACGTGTTGATAGCAGTTAATCTTTGCATGATTGATTTCTTATTGTCTTTCAACCTAGCTTTGTTAATCCAAATAGAGTTAAGGCTAGATTAGGGTAGGCACTTAATAGCACAATTCTCGTGGGTTCAACACTCTCTTATTATTGTATTACTTGTTAAACAATAAGTAACCTAAAGATCTACCACTCCCCAGGAAATTTCTTTGGTGTGAGCAGATCCACTGTGAGATCTTTGCTCCTCGTCTTTGAGCCTCTGATGGTCCACTTCTTTCCTTTCTTTCTACTAGACTGACTGGGGTCTGGCTGACTAGTGCTTGGAGCACCTCTCTTGCGTACGGCATACGAGTTAGAACTAAGCGGTCCTTTCTACCTTTAGTCACGACCTCTAACTTTTCATAACATTTAAAGCTTGCTTTGATTTTGCGCATCACAGTAAACACGGGAAACTTGTGTCTCTACTGTGCCAGTGGAAAGACCTCGTGTCCACATCACCATATAATATCTAGAACGCTAACCCTATCTAACCATAAGTACCCTGTCTCTGGGTCGCCGGTACTATCATAAGTTTTAGCCCCTAATTTAGAGCGCATTCTATCATGCCCCTCTGATATTCTAGAGGTTCCTATGTCTGACGGTTAGCTGCTATAACAATATGTATAACCTTATCCATCGTCAAGGTACCGCCACAGGTCTGCTGACCCTCGATGGATTTCCTCTTTTGAGGCCTGATTCGTGAAGCATCTTCTGATCTAACGGTGTACTTTCGACATTTCTCTCTAGTGAAATTGCCTCCGGTGCGGAAGTCCTAGATTAACCTCTACAACCTCGTCCAGACATAATGTTGTGAATTTCAAGGTTAAAAGATTTAGTGACACTTTACAATATTTGATGCATGCAAGGATTTAGCAAAACAATGTAGGTTGCAATAGGAAAATCATTATAAAAATAATTATATAGGAAATACTATGGAAAATGCTAAAATGCATCTAACTATCGCCTAAAACTCGCTTCCGATACCAACTCATTGCACTCTTCCTAGCGACAGAAATCACGATTAACCTTACGCAACCTCCCACCTGCTCGCTTCTCGACCACAAGTTACCATGAAGCTAAGCCGTTAAAACTGTTGAAACTGTTTTTGGAAAACGTGGGTTATAAAATTTTTCACTTTTCTATCAAAATCACACATTTAGATTTAACGAAAATCCAGCAGCATAAAGACTGCACGGTGGTCAAGCCCAAAATACAAAATCACCTGTAAAAAAAAACAATATACTCCCAATGTTTTCCAAATGTCCAACTACAAAAATAAAGGACCTTTGGTCCTCATCAAAATATAAGATAAGGATAAATTCAACATAATTTCATCGCAACCTCGCTTTTTCTCTTAAACCATGCATGCATATTTACAAAAGATATTTACATATACAAAATGTCACATTTTAACTTTTACTACTTTTACTTTTTACACTATCTATATATATCACAACACAACGCCTAGGACCGGTGATCTTGGAAAAGTTCAAGCCAACACCGCACCGAAAAAAATTATTTTAAAACAAAAACCGTGAGCCAAATCCGCTCGTTGAGTACTATAAGTTCTAAATGTCATGTCGCCGCTTGTACCTCCTAATATGAAAACTGCACATAAATGGTTATAAACTCGTTTATGAGAAAACCTGAGTTTTGCTATGAAAACCACTTCGAAAAACCGGCTCAAAACTATTTATGCCGAAACCGCTTATGCCGCCGAAAACAGTTCTCAAAACTAATTATGTCATTAAAATGTTCTGAACTATTTACGAAAATTGTTTCGGTGGTTATCCGGGAAGTGCTATATCAGAAATCAAGTACCAACCATCAGGCCCATTTCGAAATAATTCTAGAAGTGATGCCCTGAACCCTGGAACCCGGCATCTATAGTGAACCCTGAACATTACCCGCTAAGATGGTCCCGTGAACACTACGTGGATCTATATAGCATAATGGAACCTCAAGACCAAAATGTCGTGAGGGAACCTCTAACCAACATCTCATCGCTATGTGTACTAAGTCAACGCGCCAACTATATACACCTCGAATGCAGAGGGCGACTCACTATATAAATATATTCTGGGATTCTAACCCCCAATTGCCGACCGTGCAACAGGCTTAGTCATAATATCCCATAACCACAAGTCAGCGCACAATCCGAAATACATCCGACCTAAACTGAAGGTGCCATCTAGGGGTTTTTCTAAACCGTGCCAACCGTTTTTAAATACCGAAATCGAACTTTTCACGAGTATAACAATTGGGAGGTAATAAAAATGCTTTATAAATCTATATTTTCAAAGCACTTTACAAACTTGTAATTTAAATACTTTGTTTTAGAAAATAATTTCAGTACTCACCTTTTTCGCTTACACTTGAGCACTACTCCACAACTTTGCCCACCTTGCTTTTAGCCTACACATTTGATGTATTAGACCTCATACGTCAGCACAACCAACCAAATACTATTCGCTATTTACTATGCACGATTTACTATGCACTATACACTATGCACTATGCACTATGCACTATGCACTATGCACTATGCATGTGATTTACGCTGCATTCATACGTATTTACTATTTTATACGTATTCATACGCGATTCACTATTTCACGGGAACCGCCAAATCCCGTGATTTTGGTACTCACGCGTAGCTCTCGTCACGTAGAGTAACTTTATCTATTGGTCCGAAAAGTGCTGACCACTAGAATGCCGTAAATCTGAGAAAAACTAAAAATTTGGATTTTTCTGAATTTTTACCTGAATTCTCGGTTAAATCCCTTGTTTTTAATACCAACGCATAGCCCTCGTCGAGTAGAGCACTTTTCGTGTTTATCCTGACGAAATCCGACGGTCAGATTTTCGTAAATATGAGAAAGAAATAAATAGAGAAAAAATTTAAAAATCTTCTTTGTATCTCCCTCATTCTTCGTCCGTCCGTCCGTCTGTGCTTCTATATTTGTTTTTTTTGTTTTTTCAAGTGGGACCCACATGTCCCTTTTTCTTCCTTTTCTCCGTCTGCTTCAATTCGAAACAATTTATTTTGTCCCGGTTTCAATTTCATTTATCTTAAATGAATATTCTTTATATACTTGCCATTTTTCGAGATTTTTCTAAAATCCCGGTTTCAGGTTTCACTCTAAACTCGTCGCCTAGAAATTCGTAAAATATTCCGACTTTCTTGGAATTTAACGAAACTTTCCTAGGTCACTATATTTCGCTTTAAATCCTAACTTAATCTACAAGCAGTCTGCTTCATCATCCGAGATCTAGAGAATTTTTGAGACTTCCCTGAATTATTTTGGAAATTTATTATTATTATTTTACTATTTAAACTTTCATTATACTTTCACCCCCTCCACTTTCCTTAATTGCAAAAGTGCCACAATTGTTTGAAAACTTTACAATTTTATCCTTACAATGGCACTGTGCATATATGCGCCTGGCGCTTACATGTACCGTGCACTTATCTGACTCGGTAAGCTGTATGACCCCACACAAAATCCATAAGGATCTTTTCCCCATTTCCATACCGGAATAGGGAGTAATCGTATCTTCCCCGCGGCTTCTCGATGCTCTACCTTCACTACGATGTTAGGCACCTGAGACGAAACTTGCAATCTCTTTCATCCCATTCCACCGCAATTTTTCAAAGTCATGTACATCTTGGTAATTACTGGATGCATAGTATATGCATGAATGTGCTTCTTCCATAATGTCTCTCTTCAGTCCGCCATACTTTGGCACACACATTCTCCTCGGTCCTTTCACTATCATGTCAAGCCATTCTAATTTGAAACTCGCTTTCTTTCCTTTTTCTATCTCTTCCCAAGCTTAATCATTTGTGGATCCCGTGATCATTCTACTAAAAATCCGATCCACTAGGAGGCTCCACATGAAATGGCTAACAAGGCCCCGAATCCTCAACCTCCAATATCACTCCTAAAGCCTCTCGCATCCACCAACAGTGGAAGATAACCTGATCTCATATGAGACAAAGAACTCTCTGGCCTCCTACTCAAGGCATCTGCTACGACATTAGCTTTTCCTAGATGGTACTGAATAGTACAATCGTAGTCCTTAATCAACTCAAGCCATCTTCTTTGCCTTAGGTTTAACTCTTTCTAGGTGAAAATATATAGAAGACTCTTATGATCTGTAAAGATCCTGCAAGGAACACCATAAAAATAATGTCTCCATATTTAGGCAAACACGCATCAGCCGCTAACTCTAAGTCGTAGGTACTCTCTCATGTTTTTTAGCTGTCGTCTGTAGGCATATGCAATCACCCTATCATTTCGCATCAAACACAACCAAGGCCTTGCCCGAGGCATCACTATAAACCACAACCATCTTTCCTATCAAGTGCTAAAACTAGAGCTGAAGTCAATCTACTCTTCAACTCCTTGAAACTCTGTTGACAGTCATTTACTCAATCATACTTAACATCTTTCCTTGTCGCCTTGTCCTGTGGGGTCAAGCATTCGAGAACCCCTCAACAAACTTCCTATAATATCGTGCTAAACCAAGGAAGACCCTGACTTCTAACACATTCTTTTGGTGGTTTCCAATTTACTACAACTTTCTTATTTTCTCAGATCCACACTCAACCCCCTCAACTGAGATCACATGACCTATGAATGCCACTTTGTCAAGCCAAAACTGACACTTGCTCAACTTGGCATACAACTGTCGTTCCCTTAAGGTCTGCAACACAATCCTCAGGTGTTCTGAATGTTCCTCTGAACTACTTGAATACACTAGGATATCATCAATAAAAACTATGACGAACCTATCCAATACGACTGGAATAACCCTGCTCATCAAATCCATAACCAGGCATTAGTCAAACCAAATGGCATCACCAAAAATCATATCGCTCGTAGCTCGTCTCTCAATGCGCCTTGGTTACATCACTCTCCCGCACCCTCGAACTGATGATACCCTCGACCTAGCCCATCTGGAAAGTATACCTTTAGACCCTCGAGTTGATAAAAACTATCAATCTCTAGGGAGTGGATACCGACATGGATGGTAACTCTGTCACTGTCACACCACTAATAACCGCAAACTCCCATCTTTCTTTTTTCACGAAAGAACTAGAGCTCTACAGATATGCCTTGGCCGACGAATCCCTTACTTAACAATTCTTCTAATCAAGCCTTTGCCCTCAACTCGTAGGAGCCATCCTATAGGAGGAATGGAAACGGGCTCACTGGGATCAAATCAATGTAGAACTCCACCTCTATCCGGAGGTAAGCCCCGCAATATCATCCGGGAATACATCCGAAACTCTAACAATTGGAATCTCATCCACTATAGTCCCCTCCTTCCCCGTTTCCACCATGCTAGATAACCTCGACAACCCTTACGTAGCATTCTTCATACGCCATGGCGAGATCATATTGGAAGATAACTCGCGCATTCCCCTGAACTTTAACTCCAATTTCCTTGGCCTATGAAACTTTACTTCCTTTTTATAACAATCTAATGTGGCTCTATGGCGAGACAACCAATCCATACCGAGAACCACATCAAAGTCCCTCATATCTAAGGTTACAAGATCCTCATTGAACTCTGCCCCCAATCGAACTCTACTATCTCCTCGACTACTCTATCTAAGAATAACGGATCTTCACCGTAAGGGAACTTCATACGAATTTCTAATGGTCGGGTCTTTGTCCTGGAAGCGACGAAGAAATGCTTGATGCAAATGAACGCGCGGCTCCACATCCGGGTCCACTAATGTATATGCATCATGATCAAGGATAGAAATAATACGTGATCACATCCGATCTGATTCGCATCTTGCCGAGTCACAAAGATAAAACTCGCTCCGAGCGCGGCCTCTGACAAGATCCCCGGGCACCACCGCCTACCACGACCACTCTACCTTCCACGCATTGCCCTCTCGTCATGGGAAACCTCTCCCCGAAGACCTCTCGAGTGCTCATCTCAGCGTAGCTGGGGTCACAATGATGTCTCTGCACCAATCAATTGAGGGCACTCCCTAATGAAATGGCCTTCCTGGCCACAATGGAAACACCCTGTACTATATCTCTTACACTCCCCATGGTGTCGCACACATATGACAAATGGGAGGAATGCTCTGGGTGCCATCGCAGAACCCGGGGCCTCACTGCTCTCGACTGCAGATAGCCTCTACTCCGCACTCCTACTTGTAACCTTTACCCTTGCTTTTCTTTCTACTGTACTGACCAGAGCTCTATTGGGAAGCGCCTGGTGCACTCCTTTTACTTTCCCCGTCACTCCGGGATACATGGTCAGAAGATTGCCAACTCTTAGAGCTACTTCAACTAAGTCCCCAAATCTATTTTGAGGAACAACCGATAAATGCACTCCCCGATCCGTGTCAGAGTCCCGATAAAACCTTTTGTACCCTTAAGACTTCATCCGCTTGAATATGTGTGGAACCAATCCGACCAATTCCGAGAACTCTTCATATTTTCGACACTTACACGTTTCTTTGTTCTAATTTGAAGAATTCCTCAATTTTGAATCTTTATGGCTCGAGGAAAGAACCTATCAAGAAACTCTGGTCGGAATTGGTCCTATGATATGCCATCGTATCACTCCTCTCTACTCAAGATCCCACCAATCCTTAGCCCTCGTCTTCCATCAAAACTAGAAAACAAGACTCTTGCTCATCCGTACTCTGTAACTCCGTAGAACCTTGTTTACTTCTGGCTCACCCATAACCAGTCGCTTCCGGATCACCATCAAGCCTCACATGGCTTGGCGCCTAGCTTCTACTCCTCTCTATCGACCACAGTTCTTCAAGAACTTCTCCGGGTGGTGGTGAGGTCGCGACCGTCGACGGTAGCTATGGCTACTATCCTCAGTAACTGTACACCGTCACCGTAAACAACTTAAAGACTGAGTTCTTTCCGTGGCCCGATGGTCCAAATTCGACCGCTATTGAGGCTGATTCATAAAGGTGGTAGTGGAACCAACTACGTGCCTATCTCTGCTGTACCGGCAGACGCCGAACTCCTCGAATAACTCTCCTAGATCGACCTCTACCGCCCTTCCCGATTAGGGAAAAGGCAATATTAACAAAAATAATTGTCTAATACTTAATTATCATATATAAATACTGAGTTAGAATATACATGAAATGCACAATATACTCCATGTCATCTAGAAACAGTCATATGGTCCAACTGTTATTATGAACTGTCCATACTCACTCAAGGTGGTATCATATCTCTCTTAAGCCTTAAGTTAGTGTATACAACGCTTCCGATACCACACCGACACACACCCCACCCCCATCTAGCGGTGTGTGTGTCGCCACTCCACGTAAATCCCCACCGCTACTTAACGACTAGAAATCCTCGTGAAGCGAAGGCGCATCGCTTGCTTAAAACCCGTGATAAAATTTTCTTTATTTTTTTCTAACTAGGATTTGTAAAATCTGCAACGTAAAACCTCTAAAGATGACTACCGCTGCATAGACAATTCCAAATCCTGTATACACAACTTACACTTTATCCAAATATGGTAACCAGCATACCAACACATTCTCACAAGACTACACTATGTACATACATATGTTCCATTATACAAATTCAAAGTATATCTACAAAATACGACATTAACAACACTTGTACAAATGTCGAGAATCCTCATGCTCCAAATGGGTCCGAGTGCCCGTCGCACCGAAAAGAGTTTTAAACACGCACAATGAGCTAAACGAGCCTGAGTGTATGCTTTATAAATAAGTTTTGATTTTTTAAAACATTCAAAATCGTAAAACTCTCTTTACATAATATTTTTAAGCTTGCTTGCTTAATTTAAAGTTTCTAATACTTTCGTATTTTCCTGTTTGTTTTTAAAAAGTTTTATAAAACTTTTTAATATTTGCCGCTTGCTTGCTTTTTCTTTTCTTTTTTAAAAGCTTATAAAACTTTCAATTTCTCTTGCTTGCTTTGCTTTACCTGCTTGCTTTAAAGGTTTATAAAAACTTCTCAAAACTTCTCTTGCTTTCTTGCTTTATCTTGCTTTTAAAAGTTTATAAAAACTTCTCAAAACTTCTTTCTTGCTTGCTTTATCTTGCTTTAAAAGTTTATGTCTCTCAAAACTTCTTGCTTGCTTGCTTTATCTTGCTTTAAAAATGTATAAAACATTTCTCAAATCTTTTGCTTTAAAAAGTTTCTCAAAACCTTTCACAAACCTCTTACTTTAAAATTTTCTCAAAACTTTTATAAACACAGGAGCCTGGGCTCAACCGTTTTTTTTTTTTTTTTAAATCACCACGGGAGCCTGAGCTCAACCGATCGTTTTGAAATATAAACGGAGCTGCTCAACCGTTGGCTAAATCTCTACGTTCTGGCGACCGTGCACCAATGGTTGATTTTCAAAATCAGATATCATGCTTATAAACATCAACCATCGATACCTATACTGCTGATGTACCCTAGTGAACACGGAGCTCAGGTATCGACCGTGCTCGAAGGACCCGTGGTCCGCATCACGCTTCCAAGAATATGGTGGAATTGACTCATGTCGCCATCACCATACTTAGTTAGAGCTCTTAACCTTATATACCCGTACGCAGCACTCTGCCTCCCTTTAAATGTCAGCGATGCACGACCTAAGTTTGCCGACCAAGCAAAACTAAACGCACAGATGATATCCTAACACCACCGCACGTAATTTTAATACCACCGTATGCTTTAGAACTAGATTTTAGCTAGGCCTCAAGCCACAAATATTCTTTGCCGCTTGTTTCGCTTGCTTGCTCGGGCTGCTTTTGAAAAAATGGTTTTACACCAAACCATTTGCTTACTTGTTTCGTTGCTTGAAAATGGTTTAATAATTAAAAACCATTTGCTTATTCGTTTTTTGAAATATGGTTTTACAATTTAAAAACCATCAAGCCGTTTTCTTTTCAAATTTTATGAATAAATCAAACTATTATTTATTTTCTTTTCACATATGGTTTAAAATCAAAACCATTTGCTTGCTCTTAGAAATATGGTTGTACAACTCAAAACCAATAATTACAAGTGTAAAACAGTTTATAATAATAATACACTAGTAATAGAAAAATGGTTTTAGAACACTCACATATGGTTTAAAATCAAAACCATTTACTTGCTCTTAGAAACATGGTTGTACAACTTAAAACTGAATACTGAAAACATCAATTCTATAATAATAATACACTAGTATTAGAAAAATGGTTTTAGAACACTCACCTTTTCTGCTTACTAAAATTTGAGCACGATTCCATAATTTTCCCGCATTTGCTTTTAGCCTACACATTTGATGTATTAGACCACATACGTCAGCACAACCAACTAAATATTATTCGATATTCACTATGCACTATACACTATGCACTATGCACTATATACTATGCACTATGTACTATGTCCTGTGCACTATGCACTATTCAATATTTACTATGAACTATGCACTATGCACTATGCACTGTGCAAATATGCACTATACACTATGCATACGTATTCATATATATTTACTATTTTATACGTATTCACTATTTCATGTGGAAATCCGGCGAAATCCCGTGATTTCGGGACCCACGCGTAGCTCTCGTCGCGTAGAGTAACTTTAACTTTGGTCCGAAAAATTTCGACCGCTGTGAACGTCAGAACTGAGAAAAACCAAAATTTATGATTTTCCCGAATTTCACCGACTGAAATCCCGTGTTTTTGGTACCCACGCGTAGCCCTAGTCGCGTAGAGCACTTTTCGTGTTTATCCCGACGAAATCCGACGGTCAGATTTCCGTAAATCTGAGAAATAAACTAAGAGAGAAATTTTTTTAAAAAACTATCTCCTCCCTAATTCTCACGCTGCTCTCCGTCCGTCATTCTTGAATGTTTTGATTTGATTTTTATTTTATTTTTTTAAGTGGGACCCACATGTCCCTTTTTCTTTCTCTTATTGGTTCGTTTCAGCTCCGAAACAATTTATTTTGTCTCGGTTTTAATTTCCTTTATCCTTATTTAATATTCTTTAAATATTTTCCATTTTTCGGAATTTTTCAAAATCCTGCTTTCAAGCTCTTCACTCTACACTCTCGTTGCCTAGAAATTGTGAAAATATCCGATTGTCCCTAATTAAACGAACTTTTCTGAGTCACTAGATTTCGCGAGATTTCCACCTTACGAAAGAAATTGGCTTCACTGGCCTCGAGATCTAGAGAATTTTGCAGACTAACTCGAAATATTTCTTATAATTTATTATTATTTTACTATTTAAACTTCCATTAATTATACTTTCACCCTCCACTTTCAATTGCAAAGTGCCACAATTCTTTGAAAACTTTACAATTTTATCCTTTACACGGCACTTGGTGCACATATGCCCTACGCTTACATGTACCGTGCACCTTATCTAGATTCGGTAGCCAGCACATTACAGCAAACTAATATTCAACTAAGATCAGCTGTGTTATTGGTTGACTTAATTATTTGTGAACAGTTAAATTCATAATTTTATTTAATAGCAATATAAGAAATTGCATACCTCTTCTGCCGTATGTGAGCAGCTGCGATGGGAAGAAAGGAATGTGACAAAGAAGCAATGTGATCAATCCATAAAAGGAGAAACACTATAAAAGTCTGATTGGAAACCATGATCTAACCTTGCTATGGATTTGCTAGGTATGATCACTAGGCAGTTGAATATGGCAGAGTCTTCTAAGTCATGTAGAACATCAGCCATCGAATTTAGGGTGATGTCATTGCTTCCCAACTACCACTTATTGTCATCTTATCTATAGATGCCAAGAAAGTTGTATCCATCTACAATACATTCCAAGAAAGAATGTACAAGACAAATTACCAAGCTTTGTGGGAAAAGATTGTTTTGGGCTATCATCTAGTATTTAGTAATCTAAGTCAAAAAAGGTGATAATGAAATCCTTTTACTAGACATATGCTGAAGTTTCCCACACCCTCCTAGTCTCCTTCTTGTAGTATGTCAGGTTACAACTTTCTTGGCATCTATAGATGATAAGATGACAATAAGTGGTAGTTGGGAAGCAATGACATCATCCTAAATTCGATGGTGGCTGATGTTCCCATGACTTAGAAGACTCTGCCATATCTAACTGCCTAGTGATCATATACTCCAGCAAATCCATAGCAAGGTTAGACCATGGTTTCCAATCAGACTTTTACTAGTGTTTCTCCTTTTATGGTTAGTCCTTGTTGCTTCTTTTGTCACAATCCTTTCTTCCCATCATGGCTACCACATACACGGCAGAAGAAATTATGCAATTTCTTATGGTAGCTATTAAATAAAATTATGAGTTTAACTATTAACAAATGAATTAAGTCCAACCAATGCTTACAGCCTTCTTGATCTCCTTCATTGAATATATTAGTTTTATCATATTATTATTTAAGTACATTGAATGTATTTCTAGCTTATTGGTATCAAGAAAAAGAATATATATGGAGAATAAAAAAGACTGTATGACTCATACTCCGGCAATTACAGTGATTCAAAATGCCTCTGAACACCTAGAACCGTGGTGGTCACTTACACATGATTCTTGGAGAAAATATTAGAACGTATATTATCCATTGCCATGCAGCTTTAGTTATTGTGCTATAGAGGGCTATATTCAAAGAGCAACCACATGTGTTCTTTTAGGAAATAAATATATTATATCATGATTGTGGTTGATTAAGTTAAAAAATTTCAAAGATCCAATCTATCACCAGTTTTGGTTGTATCCAATCGATTTTTCTTGTTCATATTCTCTTTCAGCATTTATGTCTCCTTTTTTTAATTTTTTTTAATATTTTCGTAGATTCAGACGTTACACCTTCATTTCCTGATATTAGAGTTTTTTTTTTTAAATTAAGATTCAAGTCATAGTAAGTAAATTATCTGGCAGACTGCACGCTTAATATCTGAAGACAACAACAAGAGAAAAGGAGGAGAAAAAAGGCTAACATAAACCCTAGAAACAAACCTAGCAAGAACAACAACAGGATTGAGGAAATCTAAATTCAGAGGAAAATGCAATCTACACTGAGAACCAGCTTTGCTAGGTTTTTGGTGTGCTTTGTTCATAAAATGAAATTTCGAAACAAGCAATCATCAAACTAGCATTTTCTGTTGGTGTAGCAGCTAGCTCTTAATTACATCTCATAATGCCCTTCACTTCCGAAGCGCTGTGTTGAAATGCCTCATCTTCGCCTAGCACAGGAACAGGAACTGGAACTGATATTCCGAAATTCTATGAATGCTCCCACCCACTTGGTTGATTCATGTCGTGATTCTCGATCTTCTCGTCCCATGGTTGTCTAACTGCAAATAATTGTACTACTTTCTTGGTCTTCACAAATTTGAATGGTGAAATTAAATCGGACCCTAACCTGTTTGCCACAGGAGAACCGCCAGATTACCTGAAGCTATTATTTTGCTGTCCGCTCATCAGTGCGTTTGATCCTCCATAATGATGGCCCATTTGCTCAGGTGTCAAATCGTCTTGGTTAGGAGGATTAGTTCTCAGCTCTGCCTACACCGCCCACATAGAAGATAATTCTCCGTGCCGAGCCCTCCAGGTGTGGCTGTACCTGACCTTTGTTCACAGCCAGATAGTGAATATTTGATCTTCTAAACTGGTTCCTACTTCTTGCAAATGAACTTATAGGTTCACTTAATGTCTTTTTTAAGGTTGTGTTTGCTTCTTGGAAAATACTATGGTTGAAAAAAATGCTAAGGATCATTATTACTTTTATTGTGTGTTTGGTTGTTTAGGTTGAAAATCAAATATAAATAAAATTACTTATTTATATTTTGTGTTTTCTTTTTCTATTTATTTTTCATTCTCTTTTTCTTGAATGAAGTATAACACAATTAATCATATGTTATCTTTCTTATAGATGTGAATTATTGAATGGATTCAAGGAAATATTATTGAATGACTTCCAATGGTCCTTCTTTCTTTTAGTTTCTTCTATTGTACACTCTTCTTCCATATAAATCTTTCATCACGACTTTGTGGACCTTCCTTGTAATGAGAGCAATGCCATCACTATCTTTACTATTTTTTTTACCTTTTCCTTTTTGGCCTTAAGTGCAATGCCTTTCGCTCTCTTCCTTGTCTTTCTTTTTTTTTTTGTTTTGCTGCTAGATCAAAGATCCAATGAGCTCCTTTAAGAGGTAGTCAAATTATTTGATTTTTTTCAAGGTCGGTAGTCTTCAAGTCCTATTTGAAAGGTTGTGATCTTAAGATTTTATCCATGATTTCAACTTTACTAACTTAACTTCCAAAACCTTCAAGGACATTGACAATATCTATGAACGTAGTAAACATCTCAACAATAGATTTATTAGGTTTCATTTTAAACATTTCATATTCATCAACAAGAATTCTAACTTTAGACTATTTAACTTGATTTGTTCCTTCATGTGTAACTTCAAGTATCTTCTATACTTAGTTTACTTGCATTTACAAATTCTATTCTATTATTTCATGTCCATAGCACAAACTAGTACGTAAATGGCTCTTGAGTTCAATTGAAATTTCCTATGATCATCATACACCTCAAGGGATTTTTGGACTTGTACCCCATCAATAATTTTTGAAGGAAAAGGATAACCTAACAAGATTGTTTTCCACCTCAAGATCAAGCTTTTGCAAATACTATATCATTCTTTTTTCGAAATTGATGATTGGATCTGACAAAGAAAGGAGTTTTGTTGATGGGAAAACTTTTTGTCTTGAGAAAAAACTTTTGTTGGCCATTTTCCTCTTAGATAATAAAGAATTTGAAACAAGCAACCTATCTCTAATACTAATTGAAATGATAAATAGGTTCATAGTTAACTTATCTTTTAAAAACCAGACCGGTTATTGAACCGAAAATCACCATTTCATGGTTTAAAATCGCACTAGGATGAACCAAAGAATTGAACCGATGAAGGGGATAAATATAATTTATATTATATTAAAATTAAAATAAATAAATTTTTTTTGTTTTAAATACATAATTTGGAATTCGATAATATTTATTTCAAGATTTCTTTAAAAATATTTAATATCTTAAACTCAGATGGAAATAAATTTTTTTTACACCTATCGTGAATAAATATGAATAATATTTAAACATTGGAAACATATTAGAATAGAATGGAGAATCATATCTTATTTTATAATTGATTGTATATTGACTTTTTTGTGTGAAAGATTTATCTAATGTAGGCTTAGTGCAATGGCGTGAGTTGATAGAGACCTAGTTTAATTTCCCTTTCCCACATCGAACCTCATGGAGACATTAAACCGCTTAAATCTCATTTTCAACCCACAACGACATTTAAAGGACAAACCATTAATGCATTGGAACTAATAATGATGCCTTTCAAAGGCAAATGTCGAAGCACTTCAGACGGGAAGGTAGTCTATTTAGAATCACGCTAAGGTCAGACCCCATAAAAGGAATGGGAGGAACGTGGACCGGCCGATTGATCAATCACCCAATTTGACCGACTGTTCAAGAGGTTTAATTTCGATTCAATGGTACCCCAGTTTAAAAGCCAAGACCAAACAGGAAAAGATACTTGTCAATGGTTCAATTGATTAGATGTCAAAAACTTGGCATATCGCCAAAAACTCTTGTTATCACCCTTGGCACTAGCCTACTAAAGACTAAGAGTCCCCGGCAACGGTCAAAACTTGCACGATATCCGCAGCTACACTCCAGTCGTACAAGTAATACATTGTACTAAAAGTCCCGATATCGATCCCACATGGAAGATGTGGTTTTAGCGAGAATTGATTACCCCGACTACTAAAGTTGTTCACTATTTGACCGACTCAATGATTTGAGAAAAAAAGGGTTTTAAAAATTGAACTAAAAAAAAATAAAGCAAAACAAAACAGGGTAAGATCAATGCTCACTCACAAGGAATGAGTTAATTTCAAAGAAAGAACACAAGGAAATATACTAGGGTTGATTGTTTCGATTGATGCATTTAATTTATATTCATTAAGAACGGGTAAAGTAAAAGTGCACTTGTGCTTGTCCAAGGAAAAATGTATGAGGTTTACACTTCTGCTCCTCAATTTCTCACACACCAACGCCCTCTATTCTCCGTCTCATCCATCTAGGTCATTAAATGCGATACTTTTTTAATGCATTTTTCCCTTAGGTGTCTTATTGGTCACCACTAAGTCCATGCAATAATACTACCCAAACTATGTAAGAATTGGTCATCGCTAAGTCCATGCAATCCCCACATAATGTTAAATTGGTGTTTTTGCTCTAATAAAATCCATTTAGTACTAGTCATTACTAATTTCCTAAATTTCTTTGACTAGGTTAATTAGCATTTCCAATTAATCGATTCACCTTAAGAGAATCAGGGTCCGTGATTTTAGTGGCTTAATCTAAGAGTCACCAAGGATACCCTAGTATGGTGATCGAAAACTGACTCTAGCATGGATTAATTAATCAAAACCATAATAATCCCAAGAACTACGCCAACTAACATCAACAAAAGCACATATTCACAAAACCATTCTAAAAAATTATATAAATAAAGTATCAACTTCAACAATCAACCCTAGAGGGTGTTTAGCCACTCATAACAACCCCTAAATTCATCAAAATCATGTCTATTACAACAATAATAGAGAAGGAGATGAGAAAACAATAAAGTTTAGAGATACAAGACATATTGAAGGTGGAAAACTTCTCAAAACTTTGCTCCAAGGTTATAGGAGGTCCTCTAGCAGTTGGATCTTCAATATCAACCCAAACCCAGCAAATGCTCAAAACTAAACCATAAGTTGATTCTACTGTAATGAGAGAAACCCCTTGAATAGGTGTCTTCCCCCACCAAAGTGGAACCCTAAGAAAGTCTTTAAAAACATGTATTTATAGTGTATAGGAAATGGGCCTTAAAAGGGCCAAAATGGGAGTTTTCGTCCAACCACAACCTTCTCGTCGTGGCGAACTCCTTCCGCCCTAGTGAAAACATCTTCGCCGTGGCGAATCGAATGTATCGCCACCCGCATTTGAAAGATTGTGATCTTAAGATTTTATCCATGATTTCCACTTCACTAACTTTGCTTCCAAAACCTTCAAGGACATTGACAATGTCCGTGAACCTAGTAAACATCTCAACAATAGATTTATTAGGTTTCATTTTAAACATTTCATTTTCATCAACGAGAGTTCTAACTTTAGACTTTATTCCTTCATAGGTAACTTTAAGTATTTTCTATACATCCTTAGTTTATTTGCATTTACAAATTCTAATTATACCATAGCACGAACAAGAATGTAAGTGGCCTGAAGTTCAATTGAAATTTCTATTTTCAAGATCATCATACTCCTCAAGGATTTCAAATTTGTAATTCCCATCAATAATTTTTTGAAGAAAAAGAACAACCTAACAAGATTGTTTTCCATACCAAGTTCAAGGTTTTGCAAACACCATGAATATTTTTTTCAAAATTTATGATCGATCTCGGTAAAGAAAAGAGTTTTGTCGATGGAAAACTAAGTCTTGAAAAAGGCTAGTCTTGGTCATTTTCTTAAACAATTAAGTATTTGAAACAAGCAATCCATCTCTAATACTAATTGAAATAATAGATTCATAGTTAACCAATCTTGTAAAACCAAATTGGCTATTGAACTGTAAAAATCACCTGCTCATGGTTCAATTATCTAATTCAATGGCTGAACCATGAGTGAACCGATGAGGTCACAAATATAATTTATATTATTTTAAAATTAAAATCAATAAATTTTTTGTTTTAAATACATAATTTAAATTCAATAACATTTATTTCATGACTTCTATAAATATATTTTATATCTTAAACTTGTATAGTAATAATATATTTTTTACATCTATTGAATAAATATGAATAATATTTAAACATTGAAATATTAGAATAGAAGGGAAAATCTTATCTTATTTATAATTCCGATTGTATATTGACTTTTGTGGCAATGGCGTAGTTGATAAAGGCCTAGTTTAATCTCCCATTTCCCACATCGAAACCTCATGGAGACATTCAACAATTTAAATCTTCATTTTCTGTGACACCCCAAAATCCGGGGGTCCCGTTGACCACCGTCAACCTGAGGAAACCTGTGTGTCTCATATCATGAGACCCATACATGAGTAAAATGACCCAATAGGGCCCATCATCCATACTCGTCCATATGGTTACAAGACCATACATTTCTATAGATCCAAGAGTTATTACATCACTTCTAATACAAAAACATATATTAAAACTAGTTCGTTCTAATATATACACAAAACAAGAATCAAGGCCACAGTCCGGCCCGCTTCATAATCCCGTCTCTATGAGCCGGTCTGCACTGCCCCAGACTCGAAAGGGGTCCCACGACCTAGAGCTTACCCAAGAGAGATAAACTTACAAGGGCTATTCCCACCTAGGTGCATATGCAATGATCATTTCTCAGTCAAACCAACAACCAATCCGAGCATACATGTTGTCATATCATGAAAATCTACATGCATGTATGACATAATTTACATGCCTTCAAGAACTCGGGTCAACCTCTCGACCCACCACCCAATGCAAGTGCCAATGGGAATCAATATCGACCGGGCCCGACCCATTTCACAACCCGTAGTCTATGATATTTATTTATTTGTTTCGACTTTAGGCAAATGCAACTTTTCGGGTCTCACCGCGCCCTTACACCCTCCGACATTTTTCTAGTTTTCACCGGTGGATACGCCGTCTAACCGTGCTTTCAGCCACCCGAGGGGGTATCTATCCCCCTACTCACGCCCCATTTCATTTTCCACGCTTAACACAGGAACTCCAATCGATCTCCCGTCCTATTCCCAAGCCCACACGATTGAACACCAAACGTAGTGCCAAATTAATACCATGAACACACTTTCATGTAATGTAGTGTTACCGCACACCAATGCAATGCAATTTGTGCCACTGCACTCAAACCCATGACCAATGTATGAAGACCCATGGACATTCTACACCATACACTATGTGTGTGCTATGAACACCATGTTCAATGCACACAACATTTCATATATTTAACATACATGGCCATGTTAATATTCCACATATTCAAATCAAGACATCACATAAGCATGCACTACATCTTTTCTATCATTCCGTCTCATTCATGTCAACATCATTCAAGCATGTATTAAAATAATTTCAACCATTTAAAGTAAGTAATGCCATAATTCATATTCCTGGCCGGTGACATAGTGACAGTACTATACAACACAATGCATATAATTATTTCCATCTTTTATCACCATCTTTATCACACATATTTCACATAATTTCACATTTTCAGTGATGTCATTGAATTTATGGCAATAACACACATTAGTCATTCTCATTATAACCTACGCCATGTTTCGCCTCGAAAATAATTGACTTAGTCCGGAAAGTCCAAATTTTTGTAAATACCACACCAAACATCATACACGCACCGTCGTGCCATATGCAGTCCCAAGCATTTGCTACAAACTCGCTTTCCGAAACAGGCGTTTTTAAACCGTAGCGACCATTCCTCAACTGCCCATGACCCAGCCCAATGTTCAGCCTACATTTTGGATGAGCACTTTATTTTATTAAATTCTAGACTCAACAATATTTCCGTAGAGTCTAAGAACGCGCGAATCGGAGTTTGGACGAGAAAGTTATGGCCGTCCAAAGTTGACGCGGCGGATTCACAAGGGTGTGCGGAAATTTGGGCACACCCCCGTTTGCCATTTTGCTCGGGATTTTGCCTTCCCATGCAACACGCGTTCTGGCCTCAACAGTCCCGAAACCCCGTAAACCGGGTCTTCGACCATCACACAATCACAAACAAACCACACAACATCCAACTTGCTCTAAACCTGACGAAACCCGTAGGGCTATTACACGAATTCCCTAGGCGTAAAATAAATCCCGTATAGGAGGAAACCTACCCTATAAAGTACGCTCTGTGTTCTTGTCGTCCTAAATCGCCAACAACAATTCCTTCCTCTTTCTCTTTCTTTTTCCTCTCTTCCTCCCCTTTCCTCTTCTTCTCTCTTTCTTCTTTCCTTTCTCCCCTTTCTTCCCTTCTCATTCCCTTCCTCCCTTTCTCCTTTCCTCCTCCTTCCTTTCCCCTTCCTCCTCCTCTTGCCCTCCCACCTGACCAAGTCGCGTCCCTCCTCCCAAACCGACCAGACCCATATATATAGCCTTCATAAAGGCCATGCATGGTGACACATGGCATGCCATGTGTCACACACATGCATGCCTTTGCCATGCATTGTGTCACTCACATGCATGCCATGTGTCACTCACATGGCTCACCATGTGTCACCTACATGGCTCGCTATGTGTCATCCACATGGCTCGCCATGTGTCGCCCGACACCCGTTTTCTCGAAATACGTGAAATTCCGACTATCTCGGAATTCAACGAAATTCGACTAGGTAGCTAGATTTCGTGAGACGATTCCAACGGTGCAATCCGTTTCACCATCCGAGATCTAGAAAATTCTCAACTTTTCTTTAGACTATTCCAGTAAACTATCGTTTTGCCCCCTTTTTATCTGAAAATTTTAAAATTTAAATTTTCACGGGTTTTACACTCTCTCCCCCTTAAAATAATTTCGTCCGAATTTTCGCATACACACATTCAAACACATGCATATGCGTAATTTGAAAACATTAATGACTAGAAAACGATCTTCCCCATCGAACAAGAAGGATAATTGGCTCAAGACTGTCCCGCGCTCCCATGTCGCCTCCGACCGCCGCCACAACACCTTACACCTCACGATCTTGGCACGCAAAACCCGCCCTAGCTATCAATGATACTGGCGGACGGTCCTCCGAAGGTCCCATCCGTGATCAACAACAAGCTCTCCCAACCACTATATGAGTCGGATCCGAGTACCCGAGCATGAGACGTGAAACACCTCATGAACACTCTACAAAATTTGCAGCAATGCTAACCGATACGCAACCGTGCCCGCCCTCTCGAGTACCTCGAAGGGTCCAATGTACCTCGGTGACAGCTTCCCTCGTTTTCCGAATCTAATCACCTCCTCTCTTAGGCATCACCTTCAAGAAGACATGATCACCCGCCTTGAACTCTAGAGGTCGTCGTCATACATCAACGTAACTCTTTTCCTGGCTTTGAGCAGTAAGGAGACGCTTCCGGATCATACCCACCTTGTCCGAGGTGTCTCTAATCAAATCTGGACCAGTGAAGGAGTTCTCTCCCACCTCTGTCCAACATATCTGTTGGATCGACACGCCTCCGCAGGAGCCTCATGTGGCGCCATCCAATACCGCTCGATAATCAAGTATCGCAGGCTAACTCTATCAAGGGCGTGCTCCTCCCATCTACCCTTGAGATCCGTGACGATGCTCGCAAAGATGTCCTCTAAAAACCTAAATAGTCCGCTCCGATTGACCATCCGCCCGAGGATGATGTTGCACTCATCGAAAGCCGTGGTCCCCATGGCCTTTGGAAACCCTCCGTAATTGAGCCAGAACCGAGGATCCCGATCCGATACTGCGCGGAGACCGAACCCATGCAACCGTACTACCTCCCGTATATACAACCTGCAGAATTCCTCCAGTGTGAAGGTTATTCGCACGGCCAGAAAATGTGCCGACTTGGTGAGTCGGTCCACTATAACCCATATCGCATCATGCTTTCGCGATGTCCATGGCAAGTGAGTCACGAAGTCCATCGTGATGTGCTCCCACTTCCACTCCGCTATCCCAATGGCTGGAGTAGCCCTGCTGGCCTCGTGCTCACCCTCGACTACCGGCACGGAGACACCCGGGCTGACAAAACCCCGACATGCCTCTTCATCCCGCCTCCAAAGAATACCGGCGACGAAGGTCATGATACATCTTCGTACACTGATGCACAACGACCCGGGAGCAATGAACTCCGAGGGATCTCCTCCTCAAATCCGGCCGACCGGGACAACCCGTCCCCCCTATACCGAAGACTACCATCTGTGTGGATGACCCAACCTTCGTCCGTTGTACTTGATCAGACACGCCCCGATGGATACTAGCGTTCGTCCCGCACTGGACTTCTATCACTCGCCGCAGAGACCCGGCCAGAAGCCATCATACTCTCCTAAGGTACTCGAGCTCGCTTTCATCGCATCGCAGCCTCGAATCGCCCACCGGCTCGAGCATCCGCCACTCCCGAAGCTATATCAGCCGCACTCCCGTGACTTTCGCTAAGCGACGCTGAATCACATTTGCCCCACCGGATGGTAATGCAAAGTGAAGTCGTAATCTTCCAAAACTCCATCCACCTATAGCTGCCTCACGTCAGGTCTCGGCCGCAAGTGGAAGATGTATTTCACTTTATGGTTTGAAAACACCTCGAATCAAGCCACCATATAAGTAGTGGCACCAAATCTTCAGGGAAAAGACTACTACCGCTAACTCCATGTCATGCGTGGGGTACTTACTCGTGATTCTTCAACTCCGCTAGAACCTTAAGCCACAACTTTCCCTGGACGCATCGTAACGCATCCTACCGTCTCAAAGCATCACAAGACATCAGGTACTGCCCCTTTTCTCGACTATTAGAATAGAACCGAAGTAAGCTCTCTAATTCCGAACGCCGTCACATGAGTCATCCCATAAACTGACTCTTTCGTCAATTGCCATAGCGCCGCTAGCCGAGAGAAATCCTCTATAAACCTCCTGTAAGACCCCGCCAATCCCAAGAAACTACGTATCTCGAAGACTGACTTCAGTCTCTCCTAACTCATCACAGCCTCAACCTTCCCAGGGTCTACTGACACGCTTGAAGCTGATACCACGTGTCCCAAGAAACCCACCTCAGTAAGCCAAAACTCACACTTATTGAACTTGGCATAGAATTGATGATCCCTCAAAAGCTGTAGTACGATTATCAAGTGATCCTCATGCTCCACCTCCGACTGGGAGTAGATCAGGATGTCATCAACAAAGACCACCCAGAATTGATCTAAATAGGGTAGGAACACCCTATCTACGAGGTCCATGAAGCCGTCTGGGCAGACCACAATCGAAGGGGCATCACCGTAAACTTAAAGTGCCCATACCGCGTCCTGAACACTATCTTAAGGATGTTCGCTCCCTAACTTCTCAATCGATGGTAACTCAGCATAAGGTCTATCTCGTAGTAGACTAGCATCCCTCTCACCATCAAATAAGTCATCAATCCTTGGTAATGATTCTCACTCTTGATTGTAAGCTCCGTCAATCGCTCAGATCGATGCATAGTCGGCATCTACTCCTTCTTCTTCGCAAATAGAACTGAAGCACCCCATGGTGAAGTGCTTAGTCTAATGAAACTCCTTGCCCAAGAATCCCCGACCTGGACCTTGAGCTCAGAACTCAACCTAAGTGTCATCCTATGCGGAGCAGTCATAGAAATGGGCGATACCAGATACAACTCAATGAAGAAGTCTACACCTCTGGAGGTAATCCCTGTGAGCTGCTCTAAAATATCCTAGTACTCCTCACGCAAACCACCCGAGGTAGACCTACATCCCGCCCACTCCTCCCTGCTGCAAGGCTAGGCTAGCCAACTCGCCAACTCCGCCATCGTGAATCTTACACAGTATGGGGTAAAGCATCGCGCCCACTCCCTAAACATACACAAGTACCGTCCGATGTAGGCAAGAATCCTCATACATCACAATCTATGACAACCCTGATGTCGTCAACCAGTCCATCCCGAGGATGACCTCGAACTCTGACATGTCCATGACTCGAAGGTCCACCGTGAGTAGAATCCTGAAGATCTCTAACTCACATCCCCGACATATCCGATCAATTTTTGCCTTAGTCCCTAGGGGAGAATTCACATGTAGTGGCTCGTCTAAGGTCTCAACCTCTAAGCCCCCTTCCTCTACTTGCCATCTACATAAGTCAAACAGCAGTTTAGGAATCATTTTTGTGTCCTACTATTAAATAAGCACATGCCAACCAATAATACCTAATATTCGAACCATCGTCGTTCGAACTCCTAAGATTATGCTTCTCAACCTAAGACCAGATTTCCTATATACGTCCACCACGATATAATTCACATAATTTGTACACATAATCACGCACATACAAATCAAAGCACACAAGAAAACAATGCATGATGTGATCTAATCATGTCTCATGCACTCCTGTAACCTCCTACCTAGACCTTGATACCGAACTATGATCCGATATCAATTTCGAAAGCACTAGGTAACTCTAACCTCGGGCTCCAACACCGTTGTCTCAGGTTGTGATGCTCCCACACATTAACAAAGATGTCCTGCACTCCATGCCCCACCGAGCCTGCATTCATATACCTGGGCTCGATACCGTCGTGACACCCCAAAATCCGGGGTCCCACACACCGCCAACCCGTTTGAAACCCGTCTCATATCATGAGACCCATACATGAGTAAACACCTAATAGGGCCCATCATCCATACTCAGCCCATATGGTTACAAGACCATACATTTCTATAGATCCAAGAGTTATTGATCACTTAATACAAAACATATATTAAAACTAGTTTGTTCTAATATATACACAAAACAAGAATCAAGGCCAATCCTACTCCGCTCATAATCTCGACCTCTAAGGAGCTCATTCCCGCCCGTACCGTCCGGCACCGAAAGGGGTCCCACGATCGGTGAGCTAATGCCCAAGCAGAGATAAATCCCACAAGGGCTATTCCCCACCTAGGTGCATTTATGCTGATCATTTCAATACCAAACCAACAATCAATCCGAGCATACATGTTGTCCTATCATGGAAAAAATCTACATGCATGTATGAAACGACACTCTACACGCCCCAAGAACCGGGTCAACCTCCGAACCACCACCCAATGCAAGTACCAATGGGAAATCAATACCGAATCAGTCCCGACTCCCATTTCACAACCCGTAGTCTATGTGATATTTATTTATTTGTTTCATCTTTGGGCAACAACTTTTCTGTGGTCTCACCGCGGTCTTTACACCTCCGACATTTTTCGGCTTTCACTAGTGGATACGTCACAATCCAGTTTTCAAAGTTTTTCACCCGAGGGGGTATTCATCCCCTATCATACGCCGACACATTTCATTTTCCATTTTCGTTTAACATTGTGGAACTCAATTGGACTTCGTCCCATTCCCAAGCCTACACGATTGAACACCAAACGTAGTGCCAAATCAATACCATGAACACACTTTCATGTAATGTAGTGTTACCGCACACCAATGCAATGCAATTTGTGCCACTGCACTCAAACCCATGACCAATGTATGAAGACCTCTCTACATGGAGATTTATTCATACACTATGTGTGTGTTATGAACACTCATGTCTAATGCACACAACATTTCATATATTTAACATACATGCAATATGTTAATATTCCACATATTCAAATCAAGAATCACATAAGCATGCACTACATCTTTTCTATCATTCCGTTCATTCATGTCAACACATCATTCAAGCATGTATTAAAAATACTTCTAACCATTACTTTCAGGGGCAAGTAATGCCATAATTCATATTCCTCGTCGAGACATAGTATGTCAGCCATACAACCCAATGCATATAATGATTTCCATCTTTATCACCATCTTTATCACACATATTTCACATAATTTCACATTTTCGCATGTCATTGAATTTATGGCAATAACACACATTAGTCATTCTCGGCCATAAATCCGGCCATGCTTGGCCTCGAAAATAATTTCGACTTATTCTAGAAAGTCCAGTTTTTGTAAATACCACACCAAACATCCAACACACAATTCCGTCAGGCCATATGC
This sequence comes from Tetrastigma voinierianum, assembly GCA_016808115.1. Lineage (NCBI taxonomy): Eukaryota > Viridiplantae > Streptophyta > Magnoliopsida > Vitales > Vitaceae > Tetrastigma > Tetrastigma voinierianum. Next base: position 92,971 of record JAEQBH010006398.1, read on the forward strand.
GCCTCCTAAGCATTTCTAAGCATAAACCGGCTCGAAGAAATGTAGTTTTAAACCGTAACAAAACCATTCTCAACCTGGTTCGTGACCCAAAATTTCAATGTTCAAACTTTCTACATTTTGGATGAGCACTTTATTTTATTAAATTCTAGACTCAACGAGCTCCAGAGTCCAAGAACGAACGACCGGAGTTTGACGATGCTATGGCCGTCCAAAGTTGACGTGGCCGATTCACAAGGGTGTGCGGACTCAGCACACCCCGTTTGCATTTTGCTCCTGGATTTTGCTATCCTAAACACAGTTGTTCGTCTCAACAAGCCCCGAAACCCCTCGTAAACCGGCCTTGACCATCACACAATCACAAACAAGCCACACAACATCCAAATCTGCCTGAAACCGGATCGAAACCCGCAGGCCATTACACGCCCCTAGCGTAAAATAAACTGCAGGAGGAAACCCACCTCAGAGCCAGCCTCTCGTTTCTGCCGTCCGGCCCATCACTACGCAACACTCCTTCCTCTTCCTCTTTCTTTTTCCTCCTTCCTCCCCTTCCTTCTCTCTTTCTTCTTTCCTTTCTCCCCTCCCCTTTCCCTCCCTTCCTCCCTTTCTCTTTCTCCTTTCCTCCCTCCTTCTCCTCCTTTCCCTTCCTCCCTCCCCTCCCGTCGGCTCCCACCTGACCAAGTCGTCGCTCTCCTCCCAAACCGAATTTGAGACCCATATATATAGCTCAGTTGAGTGACAGACGATGATGGCATGCCATGTGTCAGCCACACATGCATGCCTTTTCCATGCATCAGTGATTGACATGTATTTTGCCATGTGTCACCCACATGGCTCGGCATGTGTCGCCCGACACCTGTTTTCTCGAAATACCTGAAATTCCGACTATCTCGGAATTCAACGAAATTCGACTAGGTAGCTAGATTTCGTGAGACGATTCCAACGGTGCAATCCGTTTCACCATCCGAGATCTAGAAAAATCCCAACTTTTCTTTGAACTATTCTGGTAAACTATCGTTTTGCCCCCTTTTTATCTGAAAATTTTAAATTTAAAATTTTCACGGGTTTTACATTTTCAGCCCACCACGACAAGTCAAGGAAGTATATTAATGATGCCTTTGAAAGTCAAATGTTGATATTATTGCATTGGGAAGGCAGTCCATTAAAAATCACAATAAGCCGATCTCATAAAAAGAAACGGGAATGGACTATTAACCGGTCGGTTTTGATCAAATCGCTATGTTTGACAGACAGTCCATGAGGTTTAATTACGGTTCAATGGTACCCTAATTTAGAAGCTAAGACCATACCTAAAAAGGTATCGATTGACAGTCCAACCGATTAGACTAGCTAGTCTAGTCTGGTTTTTAAAATAATGCAAATAACCCAAGTGAGGGGTGAATTGGGTTTATCAATTGCAAATTGAATGAAAATTTGAACTAAATCAAAGAGATAAAGGGAGAGAGAAATGAAAACTCATTTATTGTGGTTGAGGACTCCCTTTCCTATGTTCACATCTTTTCAACCTTCAATTCATTGAGGGTTCCATTATCTTAAAGTTTTAGACCGAGCTTCCTTCTTCATACACTTGGATTATGGCTACAATAGCCTCTTACAAACTTCTACTTCAAGTATAATCACCACTTGAAGTCGTTCATACCTAGGGCTCCTCCGATCCCTTGTGTATTCAACGTGAATTACCAAATTAGCTTGCTCACGCATTAAATACAAAGGAAAGATAGGATGGTTGCAATGCTGCACTTCTAGACATGCAAATGAAAATGAATGCACAAAATTTCACTTGTTTAAGAGCTTTGGATGGGAAGAATAGCAATTGGAGGCTTTCATTCAAGTGTTTTCTCAAAAAATGAATTCAACATTTATTATCAGGATGAAGCATCGGCCCCAAAATTTCCTTAAAAGTGCTAACTAGCCATTAGAGGTACTATCCATTAACTCGGTATTGAAACAATCATACATAGTTGCAAATCACTATTCATCAACCTGATACGGTAGTGTCAACTAGATGTTACTAGCTACTGGAGTTACTGTTCATCACTAGGTACAATAGCAACCAAGTACTTTAACAAATTGCTATTCATAAACCTAGTACCGTAGAAATCACGCTTCATTTGCATTCATTTATACTCATTTTGATTTCTAAACTTTATGCAATCATTTTAAAAGTTCAACCGAGTCCTAAATGCTTATGGATTCAAAGTCCAAACTCGGGTTTTAAAATACTAGAAGAAACTTAAACCCAAAACAAGTTATGAATATGATCCATGTATATTTGATAATCCTATGCATCAAGCTGAAATGTCTCTCTATGTTGTTCTTGGACTTGAGTCCTACTTCTTTGTCATCTTGGACTTTAATTCTTGATCCCTTGAATCAATTAACTTGTTTTCTAAGAGCTTGATCAAGAACACCATTGTTATTTTAAGCTTGAAACATCTTCATTTGATACTTGCTTTATCACAACCTGTCACTAATCTTAATTTCACCCATTAGTAACTAGTAACTATGGTATTTTATCATCAAACCTCATTTCATACTTTTGTATTTCAGTGATTTTCTTGATGTAAAGTTTCAAGGAAAATATAAATCAAATTATTTGATAATCAAGACCATAATGATTTGAATTCAAATATTTGTTATCACAAGATAAATAACTTTGATGTAGTTCACAAAATAATGGAGCAAAGTACCACTATACTCACTACTCAACACTTAATTATGCTATCAATTTTGGACAAAGATTATATTTTAATAAATTGATTTACTTGCTCATATTGATAAAATATTAGCCTTAAAACAAGCCCCTTAGGACTTATTTTCAATCGGCAATTTGTTTTCAAACTTCTTGAAATATTATTGAGTATGACGTATTTCATTGTCCTGACTATTGAGGTATAGCTTGATAAATTGAAGGCTATAGGAGCAATAGGGGGCAAAAACAATGAAGCACTTCATTTTCAAATGATGATGGTCCAATATGCTTCTCTTATTAATTTCTTTTCCAATACTTATTCTATATTTCAAACATATGTAGAAACAATTAAAACTTGTTATCATATATTTTTACTGGGACTACATTAAAAGTAAGATATGATTGATAAGTGGGATTGATAAATAAGTGTTATCAGATATCTGCCGCAATTTTTCATAACGATTAATTTAGATTTAATGAGTAAATGATAATTATTTTATTGATTTTTAGTAGCTAAAATTGGATATAATATTGTATCCATCTAATTGTTTGCACAATGAAACATGTTATGGTAGAAATTTTAGTAACCACAAATCAATGTTAAACATAGTTGATAAACAAATTTGAAACACTTCAAGTAGTATTTATTGTGAATGTGGTTATTCTTTTGATCTTATCTAAAAAATAGTGGAATCATTATATGCTCTTTACCTTATCTCGCAATCAACCATATGCTTATTTTATATGGATATGTTTTTTTTTTACTGTACATGATGTATATTTCATACTTGTTTATACATCATTATTCACTCATCATTTACATGCTTTCAAAGATTATGTAACGCTTTAATTGTATCATCTTATGATTCTAGGTATATTTTGAAGCAAGTAGTGCATAAAGAGGGCAAACAAATGAATTTATGGGTCACACCATGACCTCACATGGTTGAATATATATGGATGGATTCTAGGCATCCTCACTATGTATATATAATCCAATATCACTCAATTGGAAGCTCACAAAAATTTATAGAATCAGAAGTGAAAATGGAAGAATTTCAGTCATCATCTCACGCAACTAGAAGCACTTTTCACAGCATATGTGATGACATGATTTGAATCAGATCTTAGCTTTCCGTAGAGTCCAAAATCATCAAATTTGGAAATCATATGAGAGAGTTATGGTCGTTACACATCAGAAGGTTGAAACTGGCAGCATCCTACAGAGCAGCAAGCAACAACATGGCTGCACAAGGAGCGCCAGCGCTCTAGGTTCTCAGTGTTAAACATGCCCAGGTTATGGCTGATTTGCTTAATTTTGACCCATTTTAGGGTCCCAAAAGGGATAGTATAAAAGAAAAAGTGAACCCCAAGTACGTTGAGGGTCGAAAAGAGTTAGAAAACCCTACAAAGAGCTTAAGAGGAGGATTTTAGAAAGAAGAGAAGAGGAACTTCAAGAAGGCTAGAAGATTGAAGACTAGAGAAGAGGACCTATTCTCCATCAAATTTGTTTCTCTAAACTCCCTCTTTTTCCTTTGAAAATATGTTGAATCTCTCTAGTTCGTGTCCTGTCGGGTGGTTAGATTGGAGACAAAGAAGCACAAAAATTTATTAACCTAAAACCAACTCCAACGTAGCTTTAGAGTCATCCCCTAGGATGTGTTTTCTCCTCTCTTAGTTTTGTAATCCTAGGTTTCTAATTACTAATTAATTTTTCATAAAACCTAAACTAAAAATGTAAAATTAAAGTGTTGATTTTGGAAGAGCTTTGAAGAAGATGATTGCCGGTTTTAGGAAACACGTAAAAAGAGCTCTAGATTCGACCACCAAATTCGCCCTCACTCATGGTGATCTCGAAGGGGGTTTTGTAATTTCTATCATTTGCCTAAGAAACTAGCCTACGCTGATCCCCAACCCGCCGCTAGGTACCTCTCGCATGATATAAGTGAAGCATAAATTTAGGTGTAGAGGAAGTCATTCATACCGATTTGAAAGGTGCTCATAGGTTCCCAACTTGACCCTTTAGTTGTTTCGGGAAAAGAGACAATATGATACGCATGCTGGGTCAAAGGTGCACTGGCTAAGCAACAACACATACCATTCAAACTTGCTAAGTATCAAGAATATTAGTTGGAGAGAAGAGACTCCTCTGCGATAGTTGCGGGAACCCCTTAGCCTTTGGAAATGATTCTACGATGTCTTTTTCAACCAAACCTGGCCGGAGCGTGTCGGGCCGCCGGGTTGACCAAGATCGCCGAGGGGCCGAATCAAGGATGCCGGACTGCTGCCGGGTAGGATTACCGCAATGCCGGTTTATAGGATTCGTGCGTGCACTCTCCCGCAAGAAGAACCGAAGCAAGAGTGGTTTCCGCTAGTATTTCGCCCCGTGGCCGCCCGATGCCTAAGCCGATTCTTCGAGAAAAGAGAGATGCTTAGATCGCTTGAATTAGCGTACCTTTATGTCGAGGTTATTTTCCTTCCTCTCTCTCCTGCCTTACTATAATGGATATTCATCCAATTTTGGACGATGATTAGTGGGTTCTTCCCTTTCGAGGATAGGCTCATGTACACTCCTTAGATGAAGTAAATGGATTACCAAAGGAGTTTATCGAGTAATCCTCCTTCCTTATCGGGGGTATCCAACCAATGGTCTTCCTGCTGTTTTCCTTCCCTTTATAATAGGGACTTGATCGGGACGCATCAGGACGTCTTAGGGAATATTCTATCTTCTCGTTATTTGTAAAGATATGGCTCGACCGTCGAGCATGGGCCTCATTTTCCAACCATGCTCAGCTCCAATGAGCCGGGCCTCCGTCGGGCCGCTACAAGGACACGCTGGGCACGGTCCTCACCGCTGGGTCGGCACGAAATGCCCGCCCGCTCGTGATCCCTATCACGTCACTCTTCAGGTACGACCGCAAGGGCAAGGGTCAGATTAATCCCGCACGGTTGCTATTTCCCGTGTCTTACTCGGATGTCGACACTAACCCGATTGCCACAGCGCACGATGGCTCTTCAGTTTTCATGCTTGTTTTTCATACCCCTTTGTTTTCCCTTGTTTCTCGTCGACCTTCCCGCTTCCGACTTCCTCGCCTCATACAACTCCCCACTTTTGTCTTTATATTTCTCGGGCGCTCTTGTATTTCGTCGATTTTTCTCCGTCTCGTTTAATGTCAGTCCTTTTCTCGCATTTTCTTCATTCCCGAAGGCCCGCCCCGCTTCGCCGTGTTTCTTTCGATTGATTACACGAGGCTCTGTGGTTCACTGCCTGATTTCATGATAACGTTGCTAATGGCCATGGGTCCAAATCGTTCTTCCTTGCGTATCGATGACTCTTCACGTGTGTCCTGGCAGGGCCGGGGGGCTGCCCCGCTTGCTTGACGTTTGGCCTCAACCTCCGCTCCCGAGGCGCTCCCTTCCCTTGTAGTGGGTAAAAAGAAGATAAACCCGATCAAATATCCTAAGGGGTCGGATCTCCTCAAAGACAAATTGCTCGCATGCCGCCGAAGGTGGGCCCGGCAAAGCTAGTCCTTCATATGAGCTCCATTTGTTGAGAGTTATCGGCCTCTCCTCGGTGTCCGACATGGTCCTGGATGTTTTGACCTTTACACCGCTCCGTGCCTCGTGCATGGTCTCGCTTTTGAAGTTACTTTTAATAACGTCTTCGCTTTCCTTGCATCCCTTCATAAAGCAAGTTCTTCAACATTTCAACATCTCGCCCTTCCCAGCCGCTCCCAATGGTCGGGTATTTTTAGTTGGTTTATTGGTCTTTTTAAGCGACGTAGGGTTCAAGGCCCTAATGTGGCTCTCGTTTCCCATCTTTCAAATTCAATGGCTACTACTGCAGGGTTTTATTTATTTTTCCAGACGCTCGGTCTCCTCCAGATTCTGACCTTCCTTCTGACCGGTCATGGAAAGGACGATATTTCTTCGTTAAAGGGTTCCAACCGAGAAGGACTCTTCGTGATTGTGATGATACCTCGGGTGTGCCTGTGACGGAGCGCCCGAGCAACCTTAGTGAGTGTTTGCATTACTTTTGGTTTGATTTGTCTGTAAAGACTAATCGAATACTGACCTGCTTTCCGCCCAGATGCTCGCTCGACCTCACGACCGAAGATGCTGCAGTCGTGGCTCTAGTGTCGAGGAATGCTCTCGCCTCAGCTCCTGCGTGTATCGGAGCAAAGTCAACATTCCAGTTCCTCCACCTGCTGTCCCAGACGTCTACCTGCTTTCGAGGCCCCGCCCTTCTACCCTCGAAGCCTCGCCCATCACGCCACTCCTACCACGGGAGATTTTAGTTCATTTGGGGGCAACGCTCTGAAGCCTGGCGTGAAGAGAAAAAGCTCGACTCTCCGAAAGGACCGCCGGGCCACCAAGGTTCGTGGTTGGGTGCCCTCTTCTCCCCGTCGGACCCAGAGGGCATCGCCGCCCTCGCCGAGGCTCGTAATACGTGTCCCCTCTTCTCCTCGCCCACGCGTCGGAGCGGTCGCCGTCGCCTTTGACCTTATCAGTTTTCCTTAAGACCGCCGCCAAGGCAAAGGGTCTTCGCGCCACCGTCGCTCACGACGCTCGCCATAATCAGATGTGGAATCCGCCTTCCGACAATGCCAAGTCACCCCTGGATGGGCGTGAGCCTAAAAAGAAATCGAAGCAAAATCCGTGCAATCAGGCTTTGCTCTCTCTAGTGCCGAACTTGCAAAGAAATGCCGCCTCATCCATTCTCCAGAGTCCGACATCGGGGGATCAAAGGAACCGCCATTGACGGGGCTGGGCGTCATTTTCCTGTGGATCAAGCTCTGAAGTCCCCGTACTTGTGTTTATTTCCATGCTTAACAGGCCGAACATTATGTTCAGGTTCGACATGTGCTACCACCCATTTGAAGGGCCTGGCCGATAAGGCCAAACTGAATGAAAAACATGTGAAGATCGCCCGGATTTATACAGCGAAGGTGGCTTCTCTCACTTCTGAGCAGGCCGAGCTGTAGGAACGAGCGCAGCATTTGACCGAAGAAATAGAGCGGCTTAAGTCTGATCTTAAGCACACTCACCCAGCCTCGTACTCGCGCGCAAAATGGGAGAATGAGGTCCAGAGCGCTGACGAAGGTCGAGGCGGTCTCTGGGAGGTTAGGGTGAGCCCAGTCGCGCAGGTGAGCCGGGTCGAGACTCCTGAGGGGTCGATCCATCCGCACTGAGCTTCAAATGGTTGTGGAGGAGCTCATCACCTCCCGGGCGTGCAAATGGGATCTTCGTGTGGAGCCGCGTGGGGTTACCTGGGTGATTTGAGCGCCAAAGAAAACAACTGAAATTGCTTGTCGCGAGGCTTGCAGGTAAGGTGTTGCTGGAGACCGGTCATTGTGAGTCTTCCAAGCCGTGAATTATCAAGACTACAGCCATGAATGTAGTGGCTTGCGCGTAGATCTTCACGCAGTCACATGGTTGCTCTCGAGGGCTTCGCGGCTCGTCAATGGAAGGTCAGCTCAGCGTACTGCATCTGGGGATTTCAACTTTGACCTCCCAAGTGACGAGGAGGCTGAGGGGTCTTCCGATACGAATTATTCCCAGGAGCCTGTTACTCCTTCTGAGATCCCTTCTCATTCTTCATCGTCCGATGCCTAAATTCTTGGACTCATTTATGCTTTCCGATACGACCTCCCCTTTTGTCATTCTGGCCCGATACTGCGGTAACCTTCCTTTCAATAAATACCCATTTTTTTGAAAACTCAGGTTCTAAATAGATATCTTTATTCTTTTCCCGAATCGTGTAACCCGATTTGAAGGTCTCAAGCATTTAGACCGTATCACGAAATTTACATACCATCCCTGTTCAACTGGTCTCGGGTTCCCCACTCTGTGCGGTCGAGGTGGAGTCATTTCGATTGGGCCTCGTGGCCTGGGCTGCCCGACCCTACAGGTCAGCCCGGTTTCAGGGCTGAGGTCACAATACTGAGGCGAGTGAAGCTCATTCAAATGCTGATGGAGGTCAGCCGAGTGTGGCTGAGTAGAGCCGCGGGAAGAGCTCATTGATGTGGGGTCAGAGGAAGGAGCCTCAATCGCTTGGAGTCCAAGCTGGCTAGGGCTCACAATGTGAATAGTAGGGGCTTCACCATCTGGGCGAGGGATGGGAGCTCCCCATCAATATGAATTAAAAATGGCTGGAGCCCGTCTATCTTGGAGTGCGGCGAAGGGCTCACGGAATAGTAGGGCTAGTCCTTCTAAGTTGAGTGGATGAACCCGCCAATATGAATTGTAATGTAAGGAGCCCATCTGCTTGAGGCAAACAAGGGCTCGTCATCGTGAATAGTAGCTCGTCCTCCGAGTTGAGGGATGAGCCTCGTCAGGATGAATTGTAAGCATGAGCCCGGTTTATTTTCGAGGCGCGAAGGTCTCGCCACGGTGAATAGTGGGGGGGCTCGTCTTTCCGAAGCCGAGGGTGAGCCTCGTCAATTTTGTAAGAAGGAGCCCGTCTATCTGGAGGGCAGCGAAGGGCTCGTCACTGTGAATTGTAGGGACTCGTCCATCTGAGTTGAGGGATGAGCCTCGTCAATATTGTAAGAAGGAGCCCGTCTGTCTGGAGGGCAGCGAAGGGCTCACTGTGAATTGTAGGGACTCGTCCATCTGAGTTGAGAGATGAGCCTCGTCAGTATGAATTGTAAGCATGAGCCCGTCTGTCTGGAGTGTAGCGAAGGGCTCATCACTGGGAATAGTAGGGACTCGTCCATTTGAGTTGAGGGATGAGCCTCGCTCGTATGAATGCCAGGCGAATGAGCCCGTCTGTCTCGAGTGCGCCAAGGGCTTGTCAGTGAGTACCGTTTCGCGCTGTGGCTTCGTGGCTGCTTCAAGCTGAAAGGGCGATGGGAAGCCCTGAGCCGGTTCACTTCGAGGCGCCGTGGTCGTGCAGGTGGAGGAGCCGCCAAAGTGAGCAACCGGGGCTCCCAAGGCGTGGGCCTTGGTGCCCTGCCGAGTGGCGAAGGGCCTCGAGCCGGGTCTCGACTCAGGCAACGTGGCTCGGTGGAGCAGAGGAGCTCACAAAGTGGCAACCGGCTCCCGGGCGCTCGGGCCTTGTGGCGTGCCTGCCGGCTGGCGATGTAGTCCCAGCCGGGCTCGACTGGCGCCGTGGCTCGTGGGATAGAGAGTCACACGGCGAATGCAGGGGCTCGTCCTTCCGAGTCAGGCGAGCCTCTCACAATATCAGAAGAGGGAGCCCGCTCTGGTCTCGAGTGCGCAAGGGCTCGCCACCGAATAGTAGGACTCGCCCATCTCGAAGCCGGTGGCTGAGCTCGCTATGAACAGCATGAGCTCGTTCACTCGGGAGTGCAAAGGGCGGGCTCTCGCTTACCGGGCATAGGACGCCCATCCAGCCAGGATGAGCTCGCGTATGAATGTAAGCATGAGCCCGTCACCTGAGTGCAGCCAAGGGCTCGGGCTACTGGAATAGGGACTCGCCCATCTCGCCAGCCGAGGGATGAGCCTGCCGCGATGAAATTAAAGTAATGAGCTCGTCTTGCCTCGAGTGCAACAAGGGGCTTGTCAAAGCGGCAATCGCTCTCAGCCGTGGGCTCTTGGCGGGCGTTTGGTTAATGGCGATGTGTACTCAAAGCCGGTTCGACTTTCGAGGCGCGTGGCTCGTGTGCAGTAGAGGAGCTCGCCAAAGTGAGTCGACATGTTATGGCGTGGACTTTCAGCGCGTGAGGCCTCGGGTGAACCCAACCGCCTCGTATGATTTTAGTACGTGAAGAGCTGTGAACCCAAACGCCCCGCATGTCCTCAAAAAAAGGGGGCTAACAAATAATAATGCTTATTTATGGAGAATTTGGAATGATTGCGTGAATTTTCAAGCGCTTGGCCTCTTATAAATGGTGGCTCTTGCCTCTATATCTGCGCTTCGGGAGACTTGCTTTTCACAAATGCTGTGTGGATGAAGTTCTATTTGGTAGAATGCCTATTGCCCACATTTTCGCTGGAGTTCCTCCACGCCTTGGACCAGCCTTTCCGGGTCTCTGCTGTGTGGAGCTGTGTTTTCCCCGGGTCTCCCTTTATGGGAGCCATGTTATTCCCTAGTTTCTACTGGGAGAGTGCCTCGAGGGTGGCGATCTTTGTGCGCCGCTTCTGCTTTCTTTTCTTTATCTTCTTCCTCCTCCTTTCTACCTCTCCCTCTTTCTTTCTCCCTTCTTCTCCCCTTCCACAAATTTTCTATCCGCTTTCTTTTCCTTTTTCCTCGTCTTTCTCCTGTCCCCATCTTTTCCTTTCTTTTTCCCTATCATACCCCTCTTTTTCTTTTATTCCTCGTCTTTCTCCTTTGTCCCACTTTTTTTCTTTTTTTATGGTAAATCAAGCCATCAGTGCTTTTCAAGATGTAATCGAGGATACCACCAATGTAACCGAACATGATCTATTTGGAATAAAGAGAGACTCTGTTTTTATGGATTTTTGTCATGATTTTTCTCACAGGTATCCGAACCGTTTGAGATATCTAATTGATCCTGCAGGCTCGACTGGCCACAAAAAGAAATTGATAAGGTTTTATCAAGAACCCAAGGCTCATCGGTAAAATGTCAGTGCTCCAAGGCTCCATGTATGTTGTAAGATTTTTCCCATCCGCTTGGAGCTCATAATTGCCCGGGGTCCGATCGATCTGTGTTATTATATATGACCCCTCCTGGGCCAGCCTAGTTTCTCGCGCGTGACTTTTTCTCGTATGTGCTTCAGGACCAAATCTCTCGCATGCAACTTCCGGGCTTGACTCTCCGGTTGTAGTACCCGTCGTTCTCCTTGATACTTTCCGTGCGCCGTTGAACCCGTTCACGTTTCATCCAAGAGTTCCAGTTCACGCTGTGGCCTCGTCATTTTGTTCCTCTGGCGTTAACTCGACCTGTGAGATTTTATTCCAACCTCAACAGGGCTATCGCTTCGTGCCAGCTATGTAAATGGGTCTCCCGAAAGGTCGACTTCTCAGGTCAGCCCCGTAGGCCCATAGTACCTCGAGGAGGCATTCCACCCAACTCCTTAGATCTTCTAGCTTGGTCTTGTGTATGCATTTAAGGGTTCGATGGTGACTTCTATCATCTCGCTTGATCATGCAAGCGCTTCGGCGACGAGTAATAATTTTAATCCCTTCGAGTTCTAAGACAAAATCTCGAATTTGGTGTTGTCGAATCGCTTTCCATTGTCCGATACTTCGTGGCTCGGATGCCAAATATGCATACGATGGCTCGCTTACACGAAATCGCTAGAGATTTTGCCTCCGTGATCGTATAAAGGTTCGCCGCCACTTGTGAAATAATCCACCGCGACAATTATGAATTTGCATTGGCCCTTGCCGATGCAAGCGGTGGGTCCCACATGTCCAACCCCCACCGCCGGAAGGGCTAAATAGAATCGACGCCGTGGGCTCTAACTAGAGGCGTGATATTCGCGCGTGTTCCCCGCGTATTCGTATCTCTCGACTAAGTCGGTCGCATCTTTAAGTATCGTACAAGAGGTATCCCCACTCAAAACTTTTCCTCGCTAACGCTCGAAAGCACCCATATGGTTCCCACATATGCCTCTTCGTGTACTTCTTAAACATTACACTGTCTTCTCCCGCGATGCATTTTAGGAAAGGTGTGAAGAATCCGCTTGTAAAGGCTTCCCTTGTGATTGGTAAACCTCGAAGACCTCACTCTTATCTTAGCCGCTTCTTTCGGCCTGGTCCGGTAGGGTTCCTCAATAATATAATCCCAAATGTGGTCCATCCGGGCCAAGACGAATCCTACCGCGACCACCATGTCGTAAGGGCCGATCGAGGGTCTCCGCTGTGCATTCACTGCAGCGTGACCCGCCGAGATCTTCTTGCAAGGCCGTGGCTATTTTGCCGTGGCGTCGGCCTGGCATTCTCTCGCCTGGGACGACTTGGACCCGAACCAATACAAACTTTTTAGCAAATCACGAATTTTGGAAATATAGAACCATCGGGCTCTCACTTTCGGGGCCTCGTATGTATCTTGATCCGCCCGACCACCAGCGTGGGGAGTCAACAGGACCTCTAGGCCGGTCGACCTCTAATGAGGCGAGGCTGGAGGCCTCACATGACGGCCTCATACTCGCTCGTTTGTCAGCCATGGAACCCAAAACCTGAGTGCGATTCAATGTTCATCCCTTCGGGTGAGGTGAGATTAAGCCTCGTCCGCTCCCGTGCGCTTGAGGCTCCATCTACGAGAGTTTCCATGGGAGGTCGTCTTCCGTCTGTGTGGGCTCAACAAGCCTCTATCTGAGCGACTCCATGACGAAGCTTCCACAGACCCGTCCCTATAGCGCTTTCTAGCTTGTACTTGATGTCGAACTCGCTTAGCTCTACGGCCCACTTCACTGTCCTCTCCGAAGACTGGTTTGTGTAATACCCGTCTATTGGGTACTGGTTGGGACTTCTACTGCAGGAGCCCGAAATAGGACGACCTTCCTGTGGTCAGTCACCAAGCAGGTTAGTATCAACTTCTTCTTCCATTCTCGGGTACCTCTCCTCCGCTCCCCTGCTCGACCGCAGCAGTAAACCCGGGTAGTCGGACTCGCCTTTGTCTCGACGAGGACCGCACCGATTGAGAAGTCCGACAACCCGCCATACAAAGTGAGTTCTCCTTCAATAGGACTTACTAGGATGGGAGGAGAACTTAAATATGTTTTTAATGCCGTAAATGCTTCTTCGCATTTTTCGTCCCATTGAAAGGCTTTCTTCAGAACTTGGAAGAAAGGCTGGCATTTATCACTCGCTCTGGATACGAAACGGCTTAGAGCCGCAATCCTTCCTGTCAACCGTTGGACCTCCTTTATTCCTGAAGGCGACGGCATGTCGAGCAATGCTTTTATTTTGTCTGGATTCGCTTCAATTCCCCTGTGGTTAACTATGAAACCTGGGAATTTTTCCTACGACACAATCGAAGGCGCATTTGGTCGGGTTCGCCATGTTATAGTTCCTCAGATCCGAACGCCTCGAGAGATGGTGATATGGAGATCGGATTTAGTGGATTTCACCAACATGTCAGCCTATGTATACCTCCATTGTCAGCACCAACTGCTTTGGAACATCCGGCCCACTAGTCTCCCCGCAGTTGCTCTCGTATTCTTGAGTCCAAACGGCATCACCCGATAACAGTAGGTTCCTTGTGCCGTGATGAACGAAGTCTTTTCCTGGTCACCGTGGTCCATGCTAATCGGGTTGTGCTCGAAAAAACGTATCCATAAAATCGAGTAGTCTGTGGTTCGCAAAGGGCGCTCCACGATGAGATCGATTCTCAGAGGGAAGTCAGCCCTTCGGGCATGCTTTGTTTATGTCAAAGGAAGTAGATGCGTAGTCGCCACTTCGTCGCTATTTTCTTGACGAGCATAACGTTAGTTTAGCCACTCGAGGTGGCTTCCTACTTTATCGCTCCCGCTGAGGAGTTTACCACTTCCTCGTTGATAGCTTTTTGTCTTCCGTGCGTAAACTCCTCGCGCTTTTGTTTAACCGGTTTGAAGCACCGTTGGTGTTCGCTTTATGGGTGATTATCGCAGGCCGATTCTCCCATGTCCGCCCTCACGTCCATGCGAAAACGTCTCTATTCCGTCTCAAAAACTGAGTAAGGAGGCCTTTGAGATCCTTTGCAGTTCAGACAATGTAGGCTAGATGTTCCGGGGTTGTCATCCAAATGGGTAATGTGTTCTAGTCTCTAAGGGCTCGGTCGTGTGAGCACCTCGGTCACAAGATATCAAGCTTGCCTGGGCTGCCTCACGTAGCCGACCGTCTTCGCTTCATGGAGCCCAACACCTCCTACCACCCGGGCCGATTCTGACCGTCCCGACTCCATTCACTGTCGGGAATTTGATTACTGTAGATACGTCGAGGGGATGGATTTTACGTTGAGGGAAGGTCCGCCCACAAAGATAATATAGCCGACCTGGCGTCCACTATAAGGAACCTTGGCCGGCCGTCGCCGTCGGGGCAAGCAGCCTGCATTCGCACCGCTGAATCGAGCCCAACCGTAGTACCTTCTCTCCTCCGAAATCCTCGCAGATGTGTGCCGATCGATCTGCTTTTCTCTTCCAATACCCATCTTGTCGAAGGCCGACGCGAAGATGATGTCAGCCGAACTCCCATTATCAATTAAAACCCGGTGAACTGTGGTGTTGGCCACACTGTAATCTGGATTACCAGCTGGTCGTCATGGGGTGCTGCATCCTTCCGCATTCAGTCGAGAACGTGATGGTAGTGTCGATTCGCTGCACTTAGATATCGCTTGTATTTCCCCATGTCTCGATCTTATGCTCCGAGGTGGGCTTTTCTCGGTCTAACTAGATTCTCCTCCTCCAAGAAATCCTCCGAGATCACATGGATTTCTCCCCAGGGGCTGTTGAGTTTGAATGCTATTCGCCGAGATGCGGGCCGCTGTCGGCCGACATATTCCGGGGCTTGACTGGGTTTGATTATGAGCTTGGTTCCTGAGATATGAAACGTCAAGATACCAAGGCCAGACAAATATTCTATTTCTTCTTAGTTGTAAGGCGCTGTCCGTGAAATGTCCATAGTCCCCGCGGGAAACTCGCAATACTTCTGGTGTTATCCCTTTGTCGCGGATCCGATTTCATCTCGCGCCGACCATCTCAGAATTGCTCGCTTTCGCACCTCATGCAGACTTGTGATACCGAGGGGCCGTTAGTGGAGTGAAGCGCCAGGTCGGGTAATGTCGCCGCCCCGCTTATGCAGGCCCGCACGGTCTCTCGGTGACTCCCGCCTTGTGGACGCCTCCCGCCCTGCACTGGGATTTCTCCGGTCGCCTTGTCGCTGGGCCCGCCGCCGTCCTCGTCTCGCCGCCCCTTTTCTCCGCGAGCTGAGGAGCTCTCTTTCTTGATATGAGGGCCTCCTCGCCGTTTATGTACTTTTCTCGTTTGATAGGACTTCGACCATGCTAGCTTGAGGGCCTTAGAGATAGAGAACACGTTCTTGATCAGACGCCCAACCCCGCGATGAAAGCTGTGACAACAAATTTTTCGTAGGGTACGTCTATCTTCGTGGACTCCAAGAATTCAGGCATATGACTTCAAACTTTCACATCCTTGCTTCACTGGCCAATAGATGGTAGCTCGGCTTTCTGTACGTCCTAGCTTCGATGAAGTGGGAGACGAACGCAACAGCTAGTTCCCTGAATGACGAGATAGATGAAGGGGGAATTTATCAAACTGTGCCAAAGCCGGCCCTCAGCGTAGTGGCAAAGCCCCGCATCGTACAGGTCATGATACCCATGCAAACGACCGGGTTTTTGTAAATATTAAGGTGATCGATGGGATTCGACTCATCGAATGTTTCTACCCGAGGCATTCGACCTCAGCGGGAAAGCAAAGACTCCTACGTGAAGTGAGATTCCGCTGTCGCACCAAGGTATCCATAGTATCCGGCTCGCCTCCTTTACCACTTTTACGATGAGCCTCTCGCTGAAGGTTTCAACCTCTGCCTCCCATGACTGCTCCCTTTGTTTCTAGTTTGGGTGATTCGCTTCGCTCACGAGCCGCCCCGGCATAGCTTCGCTTCCCCCTCACCGGGCCAACTGCGGGTCCATGCCCCCGCTTGACTAGACTCGCTCGCTTCGATGCCGGAAATGTCGCCACTCAAGTGGTTCTTCGCGGAGTGAGGCTACGGCCTTCCCGGTTCGCTGCGGTCTCCCCGCCGATGTCAGATCCGGCCCGTAAGTCGCTTCCACCTCTTCGACCGCACGGCTGACGGTGCACGCCCACTGCCATTAATTAACGCTTCCACCGTCCAGCATTCCACGGCCATATCACCGCGTGATTCCAGGTTCCTGCGTGGGATTAGTGTTACCCTACCAGGTTCCTTGTCGATACCTCATCGCAGAATCGAGGAATCGGCTATGTTTATGAAGGAATTGTCGTTCCTACGACTACGCTAACCGATGATGTCTTTTCAACCGAAACTGGCCGAGCGTGTCAGGGTCATTGGTCGACCAAGACTCCGCCGAGGGGCCGAATCAAGGATGCCTGACCGCCGGGTCGGGCAGATTACCGCAATGCCGGGCTTATAGGATTCTGCAGCGACTCTCCTCGCGTTAAGAACCGTAAGGAAGAAGGGCTTCCACAGCTTTCGCCTGCGGGCCATCCGATGCCTAAGTCAGATTCTTTCTGAGAAAAGAGAGGATGCTTAGATCGCTTAGAATTAGCGTACCTTTTAGTGTTAGAGCAGCCTTGTATTTATAATGGATATTCATCCAATTTGGACGATGATTAGGTTCTTCCTTCGAGGATACAGTTTCTCATGTAGTCACTCTTAGACATGAATGGATTAGTCAAAGGAGTTTATTTTGGAGTAATCCTCCTTCCTTATCGGGGGTATCCAACTAACAGCCTTCTGCTGTTTCTTCTCCTATATAATAGACTTGCTTGATTGACGAACAGACGTCTTTTTAGGGGATTATTCTACTTCTGTTATTTGTAAAGATATGGTTTGACTGGCCGTGTATGGGCCTTCCTGTTCTTCCAAATCCATGTTTTGGGCCTCCACGAGCCGGCCTCTGCTTCTCAGTCGCTATGTAAGGACACTGGCTGGCACGGGTCTCACCGCTCTTCAACATAATGAAATGTTCGGGCCCAGCCTCGTATCCCTATCAGATTCTAATACATCCCAAAATCAAATATATACATAAGTGGAAAGAGAGTCAAAGAGAGACACAGAGAGAGTGAAGAATTGTGGATAAAGAGGAATCTTCGATCTCTTCTCTTCTCTTGTTTCTCCCTTCTATAAGAGAGCAAAAATGGTGTCTCTAAATTTCAAAATCACCGGCTTGGGAAACCCTAGAAGTGGTTCTCAATTTATAGGCCCTTCATTTGACTCAAAAATGGCCCCGACCGGGGCGCCTTAGCCCCGAACAAGGTGCTCAGGTGTGAACAAAACTGTTGTGGGAGGCTGCTCACGACACTGGCGTGAACAGCGCTGACGCCTTGGCATGAACACTATTCACAACATTGCCCATTAGGCTATTTTTTCTTCATTTTCGATCCGATTTCGCTCCAATTTCTTTTGTTTGGCTCCGAGGAAGATCTAATCACCAAGATAAATAATTTTAAAATTAAAACACTTATTTATATCTTTAAAATATAAAATAATATGCAAACATGCAGCATAAATGAATACAAAAGCTACTCATCAATAATCGCACTTATGAAATTTATTTTTGGAAAATTTTGAAAATATGAAAATAAGTTGAAGACGACTATTGTTTTAAAAATAGTAAAATCCCAAAGTAAATTGATTTTTATTCTCTATATAATATAAGATAACCAATTTAAAATTTATTCAATAAAACCAATTCTTTTGACAACGGTTTCTAAAATGATTCTAGAACATACCCGATGCATTTGATATTTCAAGAAAGATAATAAACACGTGAGAACAAACTATGTTTTTATATTTAAAAGAAAAATGCAAGAGTAATTATGTTTTAACATATATAAAAACCCAAAATTTATAAAGTATTTTACATTTTTTTTTTGTCTATAACAACGATCACTACAAGAAAATAAAGTTATAGCCTCATAAATTATACATGGGTAGTGAAATTTATAAATAAAATTACATAAATTGATGTGGCCGAAAGAAGTTCTCTTCAACCTACCACCAATGAATTTGCTATGTGTTAATAACAAGCTCTATAATTGCATAAAGAATAATAAACGATAACGATACCATGTGAGTCGTCCCATCGACGATTAATTTTAGACCACTACCATATATATCAAATAGACATCGCACTGTAAGACTACTAGCATAGACAACAAGAATCACCCTAGTCTTTCCCTTCCAAACCACACTGAACTCCCTCTCCTCTCACGGATCTAATCTCTCCCATGCCTCTACTCACCCTCCCACCCAAATACCCTCGTTCCACCTCTCTCAATCATCATTTGAGGTAATATTTTTTCTCTCATTACTATATTCCTTGAAAGTTTTACTCGAAGCCCTAATTTTTATGTTTCTTTCTTCTTGATTCTGCTTTAAACCTTGACTAATCTCTGTTCTAGCAACTTTCTTTTATTTTCTTTGATTTAAGTGATTTCTATCGCGATTTCATTCTACTCTTTTTCTCGATTGGTGAATAAAGTGGGGAATAGAGAAGGTTTTGTACCTCTCTCCCCAACTTTGATTGTGTAATGTGATGAGTGAGAAATTGAATCATACTATTCTCAAGTATCAATAATTTTACTTGTTTTATTCTCCGAGTTAAACCTGATGTAATCTTTCTATTGATAGGTTTTTTCATGGAAAACCGTTCCCTTTGCTTCTCATGCTGCTCCTACTTCTGATTCAATAAGTGAAGGACTAGGTATTATCTATTCAACATTTTAAGATTCAAAATTTTTTGCAATTCAAAGATCGATCAAGAAATTCAATTTTTGGGATAAAGAAAGAGGGGAGATGTCACTCAAACATGCAACCAACTAGTCCGCTTAGGATATAAATACTCTTTCCAAAATGATGCCATTTTGAGAAAGAAACACTTTTGCTCAAGAATATCACAGTAGTAAATATCCCATGGTTTCTTAGGATAGCCCCAAAAGGCATTTATTCGATTTCGGTATTGCTAGAATATGATGTTTACACAAGTTTACAACCCTAAATATAAGAAAAGACAAACTAGGGCTTTCCAGTTGACATCTCATATGGTGTCCTTTAAAACAACCTAGATAGAACAAGGTTAAGAATAAAAATAGTAGTCTCTAGGGTATATCCTCAAAAAGGATATTGGAAGATCTATTTCACTAATCATAGATTGAATAGTATTCACAAACCACCCCTCCATTTAGAAGCATCTAGTCCACTGAGGTGTTTGTGGTGGAGTCAATTGTGAAACTATTTCATAATATTTAAGATAATCATCAAACTCAAGCTTGAGTATTCACCCTTATAAGTACTACATATATAAGGGATAAGGTTTCCATCCTTTTTTGTTTTTAAAGTGATTCATTTTACATTATTGGGAACAAGAGTAAGAACCATAGCCTTTAGCCTCTCTTCCTTCTCACCAAAGAAGATCCAAAATTAAGGAAGAG
The DNA here is from genome assembly GCA_016808115.1 of Tetrastigma voinierianum. NCBI lineage: Eukaryota > Viridiplantae > Streptophyta > Magnoliopsida > Vitales > Vitaceae > Tetrastigma > Tetrastigma voinierianum. The sequence goes on from JAEQBH010006398.1 coordinate 112,745, forward strand.
TTATCATGTTGTTTGCACCCAAAATTAAAATTTGTCTTGTTGATTAAGTCTATAGAAAAGTCTGTGTGGGTATTTTTAAAAATTTTAAATTTTCTCTAAGTCAAACGAGACTTTTTCTCAAAGTCAAAACATGGCCAGAAGATGTAGGCAGTTATTTGAGGTGGTGGCGAAAACTTGAGGAGCAAGTCTCCCTAATGGAAGGCGTAAGTAGTGGCTTGAGAAAGGGGGAGAGTAGAGAAAATACAAGACTTTGGCAGTTATTCAAGGACTCCTATAAAAGGAGAATAGCTCTCATGAGAAAGAGACCAACAACCAATCAATCAACAATAATGAATCACTTCTAGCAGCTTAGTCATTCTAGTAGAATTTTCAGTTTTTTATTTCTTCTGCTTTGTTGTCATTTCCGCTTCCTAACAAATACAACAATTTCTTTAGCAATTTCTACAACAATTCCTTCATTTTGGTTTTCCTAGTGATATAAGGCAATTTCTCCAGCAATTCCTTCAGCTTTCATTTTAATTTTCTTCAATTTATTTATTGTTGCATTTTTAATTAGATTATGGGGAACAATCAAGGGAACCAGGGAACCTAATTTTCCATCTGATTAGAAATTTGATGTTCAGTGTAGTATTAGTTTGGAAACGCTTTAATTTCCTAGCACGCCCGCACATTTTTCTATTTGTCATTATGTATGTTGAAGTGACATTCATAAAAATCACCAACACATGCAAATTAATCTTGAATGTTCGAACTTAATTACTTCCAATAATCTCCTTTGCCATGTGGATTAAATTTGGAATGTTCAAACTCGAGGTACAATTTCTAATGCACATTCTAAATCCTATTATCAGAGAATTGAAATTTTCAAATACATAGGATTTAGAAAATATGAAAAGATTTACACGTACCTAGCTTGATCTACAATGTGGGAATGAAGAGATTTAGGATTCCAACACTAATATCACACTGTACCTTGTTTTGGTAATCATTTCATTTATACCTAATCAATGTTTATTACCATATATTAATCAAACATCAACATTTACTACAAAATATATTAATCAAAAACCAATTTAAGATATCACATTCAAGCATTTAAATGAATGATTTCCTTCTCAACTCTTAAGAATCATATATTAGAATGGTAATGTAAATGATTTTCATTTTGGGTAGCCTGATGTCATCCAATTAATTTATTTGACCATATTATTGTTCAAATGTTTTGCCTCCATGTTGTGAGTTTATTTGTATCAATTGTATGTATATTTTCACTATGCCTCCTCTTAAACAACAATATCTTGTTTTGGTTATATCAGTTATCTATTTGTTTTCACTCTACCCGCCTTTAAGCAACAACATTCAATGTAAATGAATCCATTATTTAGGAAGTTTTGTTTTGCAATCTTACTAATTGATCCTCGCTCTTATAAGTACTTAGATACTGAACCTTGTTGACACAAGTTGTAACTCTAAGTTCTAAAAGTATATCACAATTAATTAAACAACTTCTCAAACGTCCATCAAACAAGCAATACAAATGATTGTCTAGCAATGAATGTATTGCAAGATTATTTCATATTATGTTAGGAGATAGCTAAACATATAATCGAAAAAGCATATTATTGGGGTGAATAAATCCTCAAACAAACCAAATATATTACCCCAAGGGATAAATATTAATTATATATATATAGAATATATATAAAAACCAGCACTTAATTATAGAAATGATATTATCTGTCAACGCTTATAAAACCTTACTAATGTAGACACATCATAAGAAAAATGAAATCTATTTAAGTTGCTAATTCCTTTTTCTTCTAGTATTTTGGGTGACGTTCTTTCTCCCTCACTCACTAAAATTTATCACAACCTTTCTAATCATCTCTTCTCAAGAGTAACATCGTCATCATATATATAAATGAAAAAGTTGTTTTTACATAGATCATCACCGTAAAGGTAGTGATTGAACCAATCATTTTAAAGGAATGATAGTTTCTTATAAGTTTACAAATTTTTTTATAATGCTTTAACAAATTAAACATGCAATTAGAATCTTATTTCCTCTTTTGAAATACAAAATTTATCACACTTGGTTTTTTTCTAATTTTTATTTTCATCTACTTTTTGATTTAGGCTTGTTTAATTCAAATACAAAGCTCGATGGCATGAGGAGCTTCAAAAGGCATAATCATAAATTGTTCTAGTTGAGTTATAATTTTGTTTTAAAAATAATTATATAATAATATGTTCTTGTGAATGCTTCACCTACTTAGTTGATTCATACAAGATTCGATTCGCTCGTCCCATGGTTGTCTCTAACAGAAATAATCAGATTACTACGTGGTCTTCACTATTTGAATGGTGATATTAAATCGATCCTAACCCCGCTTCAGAGAACCGCTTAGATTGCCATAAGCTATTATTTTGCTTTCCCCTGTTTCATAAGCCCGATCACTTCATAATGTCGCCCCATTTGCTCAAAAAGTGTATGTACCAAATCACTTCGTTAAGAGAATTAGCCCTCCTACCGATTCCGGCAGCCTACCCATATAGAAGATAAGGTTCCTCCCGTCGAGCCTGTGCTCAGTCAGGATTACCTTCTTGTTGATAGCTGATAGTGAATATGCTTGACCTTCTAAACTGGTTCCTGCTTCTTGTAAATGAACTTTATAATGCTCGCTGAATGTTTTTTTAAGGTCAGGTTTGTTTTAAAGTATCGAGGAGAAAAAATGTTAAGGATAATTATTATTAAGATTGTTATTATTTTGTGTTTGGTTTCATAAAGGAAACTTAGAAAGAAAATGTTCATAAATAAAATCACTTATTTATATTTTGTGTTTTCTTTTATTTATTTATTTTTCTCATTCTCTCAAGCCATATGTTATATTTTTATAGGTGTGAATTATCGAATGGTTTCAAGGAAATAGACACACATAGGAGCTTCTTTTACCAAAGATGTCACACCACAGCTTGTTAGTTCCTTCATCACCTCAAAAGCTCCAAGTGTCCTCGTCTGCACAGAGGTTGATATACATCAAACGCCTACTTAAAACACATGTGGACCCCGCTTGGCACTGTGGAAGCTGCTTCGCCTCAATGGTGATACTCATTTCTATTATTTTGAAACACCACTTCTAAAAAATAGTTTGGAGTATCTCCAACAGTCGCCGGTTTACAAATGAGGCCCATGCTGGCTCTCGAGTCGCCCATAGGTCATCGACCAAGGTCAGCCGAACTCCTCAGATCTTTAGCGCCCACGCCCCAACCCACCGGGCCCTATACCAGGCCAGCCCGAGTGCCTAAGGTGGGTGGGCCCGGCTAGCCTAGTGGAGGCTGGTCTGGCCGCCTGGGTGGAGGTGAGCTGGCTGCCTAGGAGGCGCTGGCCTGTAGCGAGCCCATGCACTAAGCACCCGGCCTAATCGACTCCGTGAAGGCGGGCCTCGATGGCCCATGGCGAGTAGGGCTTAACAAGCCCACTAATTAAAAACCATAATTTTTAAAATTTTAACTCCTTCCTTAAGTTTTTAAAATTTAATGCACCAACTAAATTGTACATATTTTAATTTATATAATAAACTTTTAATAAAATACATGTTATAAATATAGTTAAGCATAATGTATTTACAAAGAATAACATAGGAATAGGGAGGGAGAGTCTCGTTAGGCAAGCCTAAAAGGCTGGCTTAAGGACTTTGCCACAAGGTGCTTACAAAGTGGCTTCTACATGAGCCTATGGCGGCCCACGTAGGCGTGCTTCTAGGTGAGCCTATACTAGGCTTATGGGTGGGCTTAAACGGCCTATGGGCGGTCACGGCCGTAGTCTGGCTGATCAACACAATTGGCCGGGCCTAAATGAAGCCCGCAGCCTCGTCCTCCTTCTAAAAACAAAGCTTATGCTGTTTAGCCCTGCTTCTAAGCCGTCAGTGTTAAATTTTACTCCACTGTGCCAGCTCGAAGAGGGCCTCGTGCCCCAGGCTTTTTGGAGGCCCCTAGTTTGGAGTGTCATCTTTTTCTCCTTCCCGTATTTCTTTTTCTTCCTTTAATGGTCCTTCTTTCTTGAAGTTTCTTCTATTGTACACTCTTCCTCCATATAAATATTTTGTCATCACCTTGTGGACCTTCCTTGTAATTAAAGTAATGCCATCAACATCTTCACTCATTTTTTTCATTTTCCTTTTTGGCCTTGAGTGCAATGATCTTCTTTTTGCCTTCTTCCTCTTGTCTTTTTTTTCTTGTTTTGCTACTAGGTCATCAAAGATCCAATGAGCTCCTTCAAGAGGTAGCTTCTTCAAATTATTTGCCTTTAGTGTCAATCTGATTCCCATTTGAAAGGTTTCGGGTCTTAAGCTTTTATCATGATTTACTTACCATCTTGTCTTCCAAAACCTTCAAAGACATTAACAATATTCGTGAACCTAGTAACCATCTCAAAAAAATATTTATTAGGTTACATTTTAAACATTTCATATTCATTTAGACTCTTTAACTTGATCTATTCCTTCATGGGTAACTTCATGTATTTTCTATACTTAATTAATTTGCATTTACAAATTCTATTATATTATTTCATGTCCATAGTACAAACAAGAGTGTAAATGGCTCTTGAGTTCTCAATTGAAATTTCCTATTTTCAAGATCATCATACTCAAGGGATTTTTTAACATGTAACCCATCAAATTTTTTTGAAGGAAATGGATAACTTAACAAGATTGTTTTACATACATCAAGATCAAGTTTTTGCAAATAATATATCATTTTTTTCTAATTTGATGATTGGATCCTAATAAAGAAAGAAGTTTGTTGATGTTAAAATCCTTTGTCTTGAAAATTGACTAGTGTTGGTCATTTTCCTCTTAGACAATAAAGTATTTGAAACAAGCAACCTATCTCTAATACTAATTGAAATAGTAAATGTATTCGACAACTAATCTTGTAAAACTAAATCAAGCTATTGAAACCGAAAATCATCAGTTCATGGTTCAACAATCGATTAGTGGTTGAATAGTTTAAATCTTCTCTCTCTTCTCATTTCCACCCACAACATGTCAGCGGGCAAGCTAATATTAATGCATTGGAAGTCCATTAATGATGTTGAAATGGAAATGCTTCAGGTGCTTGCATCAGGAAGGCGCCCATTAAGAATCACTCAAACCGATCGCATGAAAAGAAATGGGATCGTAGTGGGCTATGGATCGCTTGGTTTGATCAATCTCAATTTTGACTGATACCAAGAGGTTTAATTACAATTCAATGGTACCCCAGTTTAAAAGCTAGGACCAGGCTGGAAAAGGTACCTATCGATTAGTCTAGTCTTATTTTAAAAAAAATTGCAAAAAACCCAAGAGAGGGGTGAATTGGATTTGTCAAAACTTTTTTTGCAAATTGAATGGAAATTTCAACTAAAATAAAGATTTAAGACATGAGAAACAAATATGAAAGAGATAAGGGAAAGAGAAATGCAAACTCATTTATTGTTTAACAAGTAATACAATGATAAGAGAGTGTTGAACCCACTTCCAGAATTGTGCTATTAAGTGCCTACCCTAATATGGCCTTAACTCTACGTGATTAACAAAGCTAGGTTGAAAGACACAAGAAATCAATCATGCGATTAACCTGTTATCAACATGCACTAAGACTCGAGGAAGAAAACCTAAAACATCCTAAAAACCCTAGGGCATGGATTTCACCAAAACAATCCTATTTGGATCTCATAGCTCAATCAATCAATGTTTAATTCCTATGTTGATGGTGATTTTCTCTAATGTAATTACTAATCTTTCTCAAGCAACAATAACATATCCTAAAAGACAAGAGAACTACATCTTTGTGATAATCGTGAATCTTTGGAACTCATTAAGCACAAGAAATCATAACCAAGACCTAATCCTCATGAATATATCTAACCCATGCCTATCAAATGTGTCATTTCATTCGTTCTAACTCAATAATCATTCCGAATTCATATTTAATCACAAGGCATGCAAATAATGGCCAACTACTTAAAGCACTAAGAGAGGAATAAATACCAACATAGATATGGAATAACACATTAATCAATTGAAACTAAGAGGAGTTCAAGTATTCAAGATTTGGCTACATCTTAGCCTTATAAACATTCTAATACATCCCAAAATATTAAATATATACAAAAAGAAAAGAGAGTCAAAGAGAGAAAGAGGAAGAATTAGGATAAGAGTGGAATCTTCAATCTTCTTCTTCTTATCTCTCTTTCTCCTATTTCTCCCTTCTGAGAGCAAAAATGGTGTCTTTAGCCCCAAAATTACTGCTTGGAAACCCTAGAAGTGTTTTATTTATGCTCCCTTTCATTTGGACTCAAAGGGGCTTTTGGAAAACGGGCCCGAATTGGCGCCTAGGGTGTGAGAGAGTCACGCCTAGGCGTGAACTAAAACCGGCCGGGGAGAGGCTCTATGTGTGCTTCCAGGCGTGAACACTGGTTCACACATTTCCTTTTGTGCTCATTTTTCTTCATTTTTGATCCGATGGTGCTCCGGTTTCTTTCGTTTGGCTCAAGGAAGATCTAATCACCAAGATAAATAATTTAAAGAATCCGAACGCTTATTTATATCTTAAAAATATAAAATATAAGAAAAACACACTACCACATATGTTTTTATACTGCTATTTGAAGAATGCTAGTAAACCTTGGTACAAGTTCCTTATAGTACGGTTTTGTACGGCTTAAAACCGCACTGTAAAAATAAAAAAACACCAATAACTGATGCATCGTAAAAGCTTTATGCAGCGGTTTTAAGAAAAGCGCTGCATAAAATCGATTTCTATGCAAATGCAAGTATAAACCGTATAAGAGCAACCCTTTTTTTTCCTGGTTTATTTTTAAATTTCTACCATTGGCCTTCAAAATTCTTTGCACCACAAAAATTGAAATCCCTAATACTCACTCCACTGACTCTCCCACCCCACTGACACAGTTTCCCATCCTCATCCACAAAAATGTTTGCCTCCGGTAGATCTTCTCTCACGCCTGCCAAGGGTGCTAGATCCTGGCCGCATCTACTTTCTTCCAAGTCACGACAGTGAGTTCACCATCCCAGCCGCACCAAGGGTGGGATTTCAAGCCGGGTTTTTTCGTAGCAATGCTCGCCCGAACAGATCCGAAAGCTAGCGGCCGCTCTCTACATGGGTGCTCTCGACGGATCCCTCCCTATTCAAGTTATGGACGGTTTTCTAGCAAAGGACGCCGTGATTTCAATCTGAGAGTTGGTTCAGGAGAGATCCAAATCGGATAACCGGTATATGTTCAGATTGAGCTTCGAATGGTGCCGCTTGATCCGGGTTCCCGGCCGCAAGGCTCGACCAAGACTCCGAAGCTTCCGGTCGCCAAGAAGCTCACCTGAGATTCGGGCTGTTTCGACCTAGGTGCATTAAGTCGACATTCTGCGAGCGACGCCGGATTGTTCCCGAGATGAGGTCATTGCCACGCTCAACATAGTCAATCTCTGGAGCCTCGATGCCACTGAATCGAACTGCAGAGCTTGTTCCCGATCAGTCTAAGATTCGAGGAACCAAGCAATGACGCAATGCAACTAGGAATCTTCACGGAGATGCTCTTTCCAATCGGCGATGATGATACTGGAGAGCCTAAGGGTTTGTCGCCCGATGCCTTTTCAATCTCTTAGTTTTTGCTTTCTAAGTTGTTGATTTTTGTTGAGGTTTGTCAGCCCATTTTGATTTTTATTTCGAATTTTTAAGTAAATGATCCATGGGTAAGAGAATTGGAGTACCGGGTGATTGAAAAAAGGCTCGGGGTCAGGTGTTTTTGTTGATTTTCCTTCGTGTTCTCGGAAAGCAAATCGAGGTAAAAGTAATTGAGGATAATGCTACCAAGCCGGCTTTCGTGTTTTATTTTGGGTTCTGAAAAAATTCAGAAGTTGTGTGCTTGTTGATTTTCCCGTTTCAAAATATCGGGAACCAACCTGGGTATAGGTCGGGTTCTCGTGTTTCTCGCCAAAAAAATGATGCTTAACACCAAAGTTACATATTTCGTTGATTTTCCTCGTTCGATTCTTTCTAACCAAACAGATATATACGGGTTGGGCTAGAGAATTCGAGGATCATTTCAATTAGGTTAACATTAACCAAAATTTCCAAGAAGAGCAATACATCGCATTGCTCGAGACTGCTTGTCCATCTGTTAATGTTGTTGATGGTAGGGCCATTTTTTAGCTATGGAATAATGCTAGCGGAAGCGATGGACCCAAAAAAAGTTTAAGGGCAAAGTTAGAAATATGGCCAAACACTAGGGGCATTTATGCACCTTATCCCTATATTTCCAAATACAGAGAAATACAAGGTATGTTTATCTTATAACTATATGCATGACCCTAATGAAATACTTACTATAATCTTTGCAGATCTAATTTCTTTTACTAAACTACTTTCTTTTAAGAAATCTTATGGTGTAATATTGAGTATGAATTAATGAGTTATCACTATTACCATCCTCATGTCTTTTTTTTTACTTAGGGCCTTTAGCTCCAAAGCTCAAAAGATTTTGAGCTTTGCATATTGGAAAACATTAATAAGTGTCATCCCTCAAAGAAAACCTTCAAGTAATTAGCTGGAAGATGAATTCATATGTATATCTCGGTGGTGGCCATCTCGGTTGTGTCTAAGTACCGTTGATTGGATTAATGAATTATCATGTATAAGATTTTAGATAATACTGACCTTATATTTTTTTAGTTAATTCATTTACATTTTAATGAAATAAAATTTTAAGTGATTTGTTTAATATCATTATTTTTATGTATTCAACTTGCATCATTTCAGTATATTATTTACCTTAGTGATGGTTAAGATGTCATAAGAGAGAATGTTAGTTTAACCTTTTTTCATTTTATTTTCTAAGTATACACATAGAGACAATACATCTTCCCAAACATAACTCAGTACCATCCGAGCATGGCTTACGTGAAGCATCGGGTCAAGATGTCTTGGTGCATGATTTTCATCAGTTCAAAAGGAAATGCATTATTTAGTCATTTAACTCTTATAAATTTTTATCCATATAATTGAAGTTCCTCTACTTAGCTAGTAGTCTCTATATTTAAAAGAATGGAATGTTGATCCTAACAATGTAGTGTTGTAATTCTTCATTATTTATATATGGTGTTTTATTCTTAAATACTCATTTTGTATGGGAGAGTACTTTTAGTTTTTATTCAATTAATATAAGTTGACCAATGATTTTAGTGTTGAAATGGTAGATTAACCTTATTAAACTTCACTTATCATATGATTGTTATCGCCTTAAAAACATTAGAAATTAGATCTTTAATTAACATATGCATCGAGAAGAGAAGAAAGAAAATTAGAGGTATTTAGTTTTTAAGAAAATATTTACAAAAAAATAATGAAATATTATGTCATTAAGGGCTAATGGGGTATTCATTTTATTTGGACTTTAATAATTGGGCTGTGATAGTCACAACCAAAGTGTCCCAAGCCAAATTATAGTCTCATTCAACTTTCTTACCCTCTACTAAAAACTCGTCATTGTAGTTGATTTTATGATTCATGGAGAACCACGTTTGCTTAAGGCCATTTGAATTTTATGATTCTCTTACTTTTGCTTTCTCATATGGTAGAACCACGTTTGTTCTATGGGATGTAGATTACATTTGAATAATTGGCATGGTTTTATCGATTAGATACTTTTTTGTGATAAATTTTAGGTGATGAGTTTCTCAAACTCATTCTCATACAAGGAAATTCGAGAAGGAGATGCTTGGAACCTTTGTTAGTTCTTAAAGCTTAACCTTAAATTTTTATATCTTAAATCTTATTAATAGTAAAATTATTATTATTGATAGGTATTTTATACTTGAACACTTATGGACTTGCCTTTTCTTGGTTGTTCAAGGTGAGAGAAATAGACAATGGGTTAACTTTCCTCATTGGTAAGGTCAGAAAGAGATGATGGCATCGTTGACTAGGCTATGAAGGTAATGATTTTTTTTTCAATAATTTTCTAGTTTTTGTTTACTTTACTTGTTTTGGATTGATACGTAGTCAAGTGATTCCTAGTCGGGTTTAGGCTAACAATTTTGTCAAAGATTGCTCATTCAAGCATAGACAACCATTTCATTGTCTTGAACGACTACCATGCCCTTTAAAAAAAAACTTTCAAAACCCAAAAAATCTACTCCTCCTGGTCAAAACCAATGAAAATCCTCCCTTTTAAGTATGTAATTCCTTCCATCATTCAACTTTAATAATGGACAACCCAACTCTACTCCCATTATAAACCACATGCAAAGGAGCATCCGAGATTCACCCTCACATGTCAAGCTTCACTGAAATATATAATATTACAATATCTTCCTAATTATTTTAAATTTGTTTTCCCATCTTTTCGCATTCATCCAAATTTAGAAAATGATTTATCTAATATTATTTCCTTTCCTAACATTGGGAATTAAATATATTCTAAGGGTGTGTTTAAAACACTAAAATATGAAGGGAAAAAAAGGTAGGATAGTTTTTCATTCAGCACTCTAATAGTTTTTCATTCATCACTCTAACTGATATTGTATTAGTTAGAGTCAAAACAACTTAAACATACTAGAGTGGAACAAATAATACAGATTGTATTAGTTTGGCACTAAAGCTTATTTTTCTCTGGATTGATGTTTGCTTAGGTCTATAAAGAAGAATCCTAGAAAGAGAGATGCAATTCGCTAAGATCAAGTGTCTCAGCACATTTAGAGTTTCTGGCTTAAGAGAAATCAATATGCTGAATGATGCTCTTCCCTATTTGGCATGATGGAGAATTTTGGAACAATGAACAATTCCCATTGACAACTTCCTAAAATTCAAAGCCCTAAATCTCGCTCTCTAGTATGCTTGAATTCTGAGATAGAGGATGTTGGATGAACAACTTGCAACCGATATATCTCGGGCGAGTTGACTATTAACATTTGTATATGTCAAATGGAGGTTAAAGATTGTTGTTCGTGTCAATATTTTAGGCTGTGCAATCAACCTTAGTAGGTTTGATAACCCACTCAAAGATAATGTGTTTTTGCTATGTTTTGTAAACCATACCGACTATTCCATCTGTACGCATATTAAGATTCGCTGCCTGGACATTTCCTACAAAAATATCCTTTTCCATATTATATAGTGTGATGGCTTCTTAGTAAAACTTATTTAAGATATTTTGATATTGAACCAAGGCTCGACTAAGAGTTCTCAAGGTGTGGTGAAACATTTAGGTTGAATGGGGATGAGATCAATGCCGCTGGGGCCAAGCCCCGCCTCTCTTCTCCACACAATGGTTCAATATTTCCTGCCAAAGTTCCGGCCAAAGACATGGTTCCCCAGGTAAAATAGCTATTGAATCGTTGCATTAGACGCTAAAACCGCCGCGATAAGATCATGGACAAAAACGCGCATAAAAAATCCAAACCACGTATTAAATAAATACTAAACCGTCGCATTCGAGGTAAAACCTCACGCGTGAAAAACACCGATAAAACCGTCGCATTGATTTTTCAAATAAACCACCGTGGTAAAATCTAGAGGAAACCTGCTGCACAGATGACCTATTGCATCGGGGTTAATCCAAACTCGCCATAATTGTATCTCTCAACCGCCGCAATACCCTTTGCAACAGTGGGTCAAATGTATCGGCTTCCAAACCGTTGCATTAGACCACGTGCCAGCTTATCGATTCTTTCGCAGCTAGTGATAACCACGATATGAAATCGATATGTGGTAGTGACATGAAGATTAAATGAGTGCTACTCATCACATCACATATTCATAAAATTTATTTTTAAAAATCTTCAAAATATGAAAATAAAGGAAACGACTATTGTTTTACAAAATATTAAAAATCCTAAAGTAAATTGATTTTTATTCAGATAATATAACATAACCAATTTAAAATTTTATTCACAAAACAATTCTTAGACAGCTTTCTAAAATGATTCCTATAACATACCTGATGCATTTGATATTCAAGAGAATAATAAACATGTGAGAGCAAAATGGAGGCTTTTTATATTTTGAAAAAGAAAAAAATACAACATAATATGTTTAACATATATAACACCCATAAAAGAATAAAGTGTTTAATTTTTTTATTTTTTTTTGTCTAAAACAACAATCACTACAAGAAAATTTGGTTATAGCCTCAAAAATTTAGTATGGTTGTGAAATTTCATATAAATAAAATTACATACAATCACATTTATTTAATCGACGTGGTTTAAGGTAGTTTTCTTTCAAACTTTTCACTCACAATGAATTAAATTAAGTGTTAATAAATAAGCTCCTATAATTGCATAAAGGATAAAAACATTATAATAGAGTCGTTCAATTAACACATCAATTTTAGATAGATATCATAGATAGTGAATAGACACGTTAATTGTAACACCACGGCCCTAGTTCCTCCCTCCTCCAAATCTTCCAATCAATGATGCTATGATCTTCTACATCCAAGGTCTCCTGCTCCTCATCTGCTCCATGTTCTACTTGTAGCATTCAGGACCTAATGACTCTATGAACTTACGTCGATACATCCTTTCTGGTTTCGTTCTCTCTCAATCATCGTTTGAGGTAAATTTTTTTCTTTCTCATTACTTATCTTTGAAAGTTTCATCGAAGCCCTAATTTTTATGTTTGTTTATCTTGATTCTATTTAAACCTTAACTAATCTCTTTGTTCTAGTAACTTTATTTTTATTTTCTTTGATTTAAGGGATTTCTTGTTGCGATTTCATTCCACTTTTCCCCGATTGGTTAATAAGGTGGGGAATAGAAAGGGTTTTTGCAATTCTCTCCCCATCTTCCTCGATTAGGTAATGTGGACGGTGAGAAATTGAATTATGTTTT
>JAEQBH010006399.1:0-202309 GCA_016808115.1 Tetrastigma voinierianum
TTAAAAAGTTCTATATACTTGACCCCAGTTATTTCTCTCTACCCCAATATTGTTGTGTATGATATCGTTCACCTCAATATGGTGGTAGAAATCCATATATATATGGGTATCTGAAATCAACTAAATAATATTTTCCTTCAGTTGGCCAAAGAAAATGGACTTCTGGTCTAATCAATGCATCCAAAAAAACCAAGTGCATCGATTGTTGTTCCTTCCCAACTAGTATTAACGAATGTGAACATCATGTCAAAATCATATGCACAAAAAACATTTTGTGTTATCACTGTTATCCACCCTTGAAACAGGTTTGTCTACTAGCTGGAACCTAGACACTAATGCGAGTACTATCAATTGCACAAATGTAGTCCTACATTAAAAAAAATGATAATTAATATTAAGGAGATAAAACAATGTTCATGAAAACTTCATACATAATTGAGTTCCACATCTATAAATATTCTTTGGCAAATCTGCATATACATGGAAAATATTTAGGATTACTAACAATATATGAAGGAACTTTATTGTACATATTGTTAGGATATATGATAATTTTACCTAGCCGACGTAATGTTCTTCGAACTTCTTTAATGTCTTGAGCGATAGTCTCTGTGGAGTGTTGAAAATGGTCAACTATAACTCTTATCCTCACATTATGTCTTACTATTAGTAAGAACATAACAACTACCTCTTCAACTATCACTAATCATGTATCTTGTAAGCCTTCATGTCTCTTAAGATGATCACAAAGGCTCAAAAATGTTGCTTTAACCATTCGTAATAGGTCATAACATGTATGGGGTGGTCATCTCATATATTTTTGACAAATTGCGTACCACTTAACAAAAAAGTCCTTTGTGGTGTCTTGCATAGAAATATTTCATTATACTTATTAAATATTTGAGCAATAAAAAATTTATCTTATCACCCTTCAGAAGATGAAGTTGAACCACATAGTGAACTACTACTTGTGATATTACCTTCCTTTCTCCAATACACAAAATAAATTAACACACCATCAAATAAATATTCAAATACATATAATGTAAGCTTCATAACCATAATTGACATTCACATACTAAAAAAGGTAAATGATACAATAATAGAGCCTAAACAAAAGATAAATAATTCATATTGCAATGTCATAATGATAAAATCTAAACACGGGATAAAAGTACATATTATAATGTCATAACAATACTAATTCCATTAATATAGTCATTCAAAGCCTATCAAGTCAGGTCATTTCCTCTCATCAGGCATATTCATGAAAATCCCTTGTCATTCGAGAAATGTGAACTTCTCAACAACCTTTAAATATTTGTCATTATCAAGCCTTGCAATGGTTTGCAAAACTGTAATGCACTAAGTTATGCTATAATCACTTGCACTAGTAGCTTCACTATAAGCTCTATTTTAATATCTCTCAGCTTTAGCCAACAATGCTTTAGTTCTAGCTTTAGATGTCTCAGTTTTAGCTTTAGATACCTCTATCCAGAAAGCTCAGAGCATCATTTATTGAAGAAGCTTATTCTTGATTCTTTCTTACCTCAACAATCTAATGACAAATTAGATGTACGCTTTCTAGAACGAGTGGTTACTCCTTTGTACTGCACCATTGAGATTATCAAGTGTTTTACAATCTACATCTACATACATGCACTTAGTGTATTCAAGATTGTCATCCATCTCATCCTCCATTCAGACCAAACTCAACTCCATATGAGGTACTTGGGCAAGAAAATAAAGGGCTTTTAATATATACAACTCTTTTTCAAAAAAAAAAATTATATATAATTTTTTAAATAAATTTTAGAACATATTTCAAAATAAATAAAAGTATTCATTAATAAACAATAAATAATTATTTAAAATTTAATTTTCTAGCCTTTTGAGATGCATAGGTAGAAATCAAATCTTTATATTCTGGATTTTACTAACAAATCATTCTTCAATAATAACGCAAGCTGATCATTGATACTAATGCAATAGTTGTTCTTGGTAAAGTTTGATTAAATTTTATTTTGAAACTTTTATTGAAGCAACAATTACTGTAGTAATGTTAATGAATTCTATAAGCAATCAGTATGCATTTTGGGAAAGAATCTAACATGTTATGTAATTTAATATTTCCAACTAATGTATATTTCAACATATAATTTTTTCAAAACTTCTAGTTCAGAAACAAATCCAAACCATCAATATTAGAAAACATATCATGCTTTAAAAAAATTTCAATTCAACTATCATCATTTTGTGACTTTAATTTTTAAATCTTATAAAATAAAGATATTTTCACATTTTATAAATTATTTCAAACCTACATAAGTGAAGAAATAACTTGATCTACAAAAAAAAAAAAAGTCAATTCGAAAAGATTCCTCAGCTGATTGCCTTATCTTTCATCCTTCATACTTCATCAAATAGTTTTCCTCCCTAAACTATACATTTCCTGAAATATTGGTTCCAATTTCAGGCTAATGACAATCTCTTTTGACTTATTACAGATCTAAAACCATTTTTTCTCTATAGTTTTCAAAAAAGTAATAAGACCTTTAAGTTTATTATAATAATGTAATTTGCATTTCTTTTAGATTGTAAGTATTTACTAATAGAGTTAATAGCAAATAATGTCATTATAAATATTTATTACTAACAAGAATTCCAAAATTTTCAAGTTCATATGTTACTAAACAGTTAACTACTTATTATTTGGGATCTATCGATGATTTATGTTCTAATAATGTAGCTGTATCTCACAGGGGTCCATTGACTACCGTCGACCACGGAAACACTCGTGAATGTCAGTTGACGAAGCGTCTCTTATGAAAATCGAGCGGGAGTTTCCTTTTAATACGGAGAGCTCTACCCATCCTCTGAAGCTTATGAGACAATCGATATATATGATATATATGAGTGAAAGCGTACCAGGTATAAACCATGTTTATCTCAAATAAATCAACTATATACAATAGTTCCAAAGAGTTAAAAATTTAGCACATACAACATATATTAAAATTCTAGAGTTCAAGCCACATATACCTACGTATTGTATCTTGAAGCTTGCACCAGACTTTCTTACAAAAACAGCCTCTAGGGCCAGGCCGTCCCTCGCGCGCTCACAGTACTAGAAATAATATCCCTCGTGGGGGTGACTCTCGCCCGATGGTGGAGATCACCCTAAAATGGGTTCTCTCCACCTAGTGCATATGCAATGCTCCAGTGAAACATACATTCGAGTAAATCGTGATTACCACTTGAATGCACTCATGCAGAGTCTAAGCAGCTCCCTCACTTGCCTAAGCCCATTACTTTGACATTATTTTCAATAAGAGTGTTGTTTTAATTGGACAACCCTTGAGTATGGTGTGGAATGACTCCCAGTATTCTATTTGGTGGACCCTCCACCTTCCGATGTATATCAATTGGGCCGACTGGAGTGATTGATATTTTATAGACCTCGATAGTATATTATTAGTCAACCCTCACGAAACCCTCTCTCAATGAAGCCACCTCATGCACTCCTCCCTGGTTCTAGAATTTATCGGTGCATATGGAATGCATGATATCGAATTCAATACAATTTATATAACATATACAAATATATAATCATGCATATATTCACATATTTAAATCCACACAGAAACATGTTATCACAATTTCATTCCATTGCACCAAAAATTTGCTCCATGGGCTACAATTAACAATACGAGCAATTCGATTTGAATTACTCAATAAAACACATTATTTCACAAAAATGTGTAGACACTCATTTATATGAGCAGTGGGAAACCCTCGGAGTTCTTTATTCCCGACAATTCACCAATCATCGGTTCACTTTGTGAACCAAGATTTCAAATGTTTCGGCCTTGTATCACAACACAATCCATAGCATAAGTTACACAATTAGCCACCCAAATAGTCAGTGGCTTGATCCTTGAATTTGTAAATTCAGGTTCCATAAATTCAAACAATTCGATTAGGTTTTGGAATGAATCAACAATGAATTAAGGCCTCAATCCAGCAAAACATTATAAAACACTTAACAATAAAGTGTAAAACCCAAGTAGGATAAATCCCTACCTTGGAGTTTGTGAAACTCCTCCAAAATAGAGTCCACGTAGCCTCGGCTGCGTAGAACCTCTTCTCTTCTTCTTGTAGAAGAATTCGATCGTATCCTTGAAGCTGGAGAAGTCTCTATAACACTTAAAGCTCAAAAATCGGCTGCAAGTTTTCTTTCCCATTTGTTTTTGGTCTTTGGCTTCCAGTGAGACGACAACTGTTGCTTTTGTCCTTAGTGTCATTTTAAAGATTTAAATAACGATCATTTATGTCCCACTAGCTTTGGATTTTACGACATTTGTACTATCTCGGCGATCAGTTTCCATCATCTCAACCCATGCACCATATTAACATGATTACATGTTATGACTTTTGTCACATATAAATCGTTTCGACACCAAAGCTGGTACAGCAGAAAAGCGTGCAAATTGATGTCTCGGAATTCATAGTCGATGTGGTGGCTAGTTTGCAGAACGGAGTTCAGCGTTGAATCCTTTTCTTCATCCAGGATATAGAGAATAAATTTGAATTTTTTTGAAATTACGATTTTGCCATTTCTTGAGTGGAATTTTCTACAGGTCTTATTCTCCCCTCCTTAAAAT
Organism: Tetrastigma voinierianum; assembly: GCA_016808115.1. Lineage (NCBI taxonomy): Eukaryota > Viridiplantae > Streptophyta > Magnoliopsida > Vitales > Vitaceae > Tetrastigma > Tetrastigma voinierianum. Next base: position 4,665 of record JAEQBH010006399.1, read on the forward strand.
TTGATATAAAGTCGGACAGTACAATCACTCATATTGTATGTGTATAACCATGCATCATAAAATCGAATCATTTAAACATTCGCGGCTAAACCACGTACCTTCGTCCACAAGCAGAGAGAGGGTGGTGCCATCGTGTCTCCACTCCCACGTTGGCTCCTCACTCCATAGTCACGCCCTTAGCACCTCCCACTGGCCACCTCATGGTCTTGCGTCATGAAGACTTGATCCACGGCTATCCAAAATGCATGTTGGTGCCTCTCAGAGTCCCGTGATGTCGACCTCGATCATCCCCGATCCGCCGTGAATTTGGATGGGATATACTTCAGACATCACGGGCGTACAAACACCTCAGCGGACACACAGTGACATACTAGGTGGTAGCACAGGCTAGTACGCAGTGGTGCACAATATCTGGGTGGCTCGAAAGGCCTAATAAATCTCGATAACTTCCGCTCAGGGCTTTGACCACTCCCTGCCCGATCTGCAACCAAAGGCGGCTGATTCCAAACCTCGAGCTCTAAAGTCGGCGTCATTACATCGGCCATAGCTCTGCAAGCTCACGAGCCATGAGAAAACTTGTTGTCGTATCAAACTCACCTTCTCGGTCTGTGTCTCTATTCAGTCAGGCAGTGATGGAGCTCTCTCTCCCGCTCAGTCCAGCATAGCGGTGATGCATGGCCTCCATACGATACCTGCCATCACATACTGCTTTGATAAATTATTTGTTGTAGGCGAATTCCACTAATAGCAAGTGCTCTTCCCAACTACCCTTATGATCAGGGCTTACTCTAGCATGTCTCCCACTATATAGTCTCTCCAGATGTTATATCACAGGTGAAAGATTATGTCATAGTGGTAGAGTGTGCCAGCCTTTTGAGCTCTTCAAGGAGTCTTGTTTGTAAATCTCGGGTCCCTATCAGACACTATATGTGGATCAAGTGCTCCATGTGTTTACGGACTATGCGGAATATACAGCTGGCGGAATCTCTCAGTAGGAAGGTCATCCATGGCTAGAAAATCACTGGAGCTGTGGGCCGGTCCATATCACCCGCCACGCATCATGTCTGCACGTTAAGCAGCAAGTGGGTCACAAAATCCATCGTGACGTGCTCACTTCCATTGACCACCTCAGGTAGTAGCCTCTTGTTGTAGTGTAAGGTACCAGCCTCCGACACGTGGGGCATGTCGTGTCGCTGAAGTCACGCCCCAGTGTCTCTGCATTCTGCTCCCAGTGTCTTGGCATGAGAATCACGGGCATCTTAGTGCCACTGGATGCAACCAAATCAAAACCGGTGACTCCACGAGAATCTCCTCTCTTAAATCGGTCATTTAGGGAACCACACGATCCCACTTGAAGACTACCATATCGTGGGCCAATTAGCCTAAATGCTTGATACACGAGTTGTAGATCCACGATGGACACTATCTGCGTCCTTGCTGGGACTCAATCACCTGCTCAACGGGGCTGGTGTAGCGCTAACTCCCCAACACACATTACCGCTCATTTGTCTTGTAATCCAATGTCCCACAGGTCTCGAGGCATCAGCCACTCTAAAGGTATACGTGTCTCCCCGTGACTTCCGGTAGCATCAGCCACTACATTTTGCCTTGGGTTGTAATGCAAATTTTAAGTCATAATCTTCTAGGAACTCCATCCATCTCGTTGCCTCATATTGGGAGGTCTCATTGTGAAATATGCTTCAACTTTTATGGTGGGTGCCAGACTCCTCGCCATATAAGTAGTGGCATAAAATCTTCAAGGCGGCTGGCCATGACCAAGTTGTGTGGAGTAATTCTCCTCAGTTCTTCAACGGGAACCATAGGCTACTATCCCTTAGGCCTCAGAAACTACATCCAGTCCAGGCCCTCTAGGCATCCACAATACACTATGTACCCACCTTGCCCACGTGTGGGACTTCTCAAGAGATGGGGTAGAGTAGTCTCCTCTTCAGCTCTGGAATGCCTCCTTGTGTAGTGTCTAATCAAACTTGACCTCCATAGATTCAACCTCGTCATAAGTCTTTGCCTTGATGGGAGAAATCTCATTGAATCCTGTTATACGGCCAATCCCAAAACTCATGGCATCTCAGAAGTTCGCCGGCCTCTACGACTCATCACATTTTCTGACCTTCTCACGGGTCACGACACGCGATCGCGACACCACGTGTCCCGAAGAATCTCACCTCGATGTAAGCCAAAGCTTCGCACTTCTGCGGGCAGGTGCCTGCGATGGTCTCTCAACAATGTAACGATCCTCAAGTGATACTCATGCTCCCACTTTCGGATTGGGAGTAGATCAAATATATCCATGGGCCAATAGTGAGTCTAAGATAGATTTGGGACACACCATCACATGAGATCCATGAATCTTCTTTGTGGCGTTCGTCCATCAGGCATCACCTTAAACTCAAAGTGCCCATAGCATTTGTCGCGCTTATCTTAGGGATATCTCCCTAACCCTCAGTGATGACAGCAGTCTGAAGGTCTATCTTGCGGAGTAGAAATTAACTCCTACCAGGCGTCAAACAATGTAATCCTGGTATTAGTCTGATTCTTGATTGTAACGCATTCGCATCACGTAGTCAATGCGGTCGAAGGGGTCTTGTCCTTCTTCTTGGCGAGAGCCTGCAAGACCCCATGGTGAAGTGCTAGGTCTAATGAACCCCCTTATAGGTAGCTCTGCATATTTGGATAAGGTTCTGCAACTCGATTCTGTTTTATCATAAGAGTCTGAGATAGATTGGATTACGGTGTAACTTCGTGCGGGTCTCGCCTCTGTGGAGTAATCCCAGGGTAGCTCATCTGGAAAACATCCACTTTATCGCATGTACTTGGAAATATATCTAAGTCGGTCTCTTCCTGGGTCATATACGAAAGTGGGCTCGTAGCTAACCGCTAGCTGTCCTTGACACTTGGTTTCATTATCTTGTCTGGGCAAATGTCATGCTTGTCTCCTGAAATACCACACGAAGTACCGTTCTACGTGTGGCGGTAACCCTCCTATGCTCCTGTCCCGATAACGACCACTGTAAGAGTGTCGTGATCATCCCGGGGATGACATGAGACTCTGACATGTCCATGATCCTCGGGTCAGTGTGAGTGGAGTCCACGGATCTCCAGCTCACAACCTCGACATATCATCCCTATTCTCGCCCTAATCCCTAGGAGAGAACTCACATATAAAGGCTCCTTCAAGGTCTCAACCTCTAAGCCCAACTCTATCACAACTAATGCAACAATGAATGAATGCGAAGCACCAGAATCAAATAACACTCTTGCCCATAGGCGAGATAGAAAAATGTACCTGTATGGCTAGGTGATCATTCTTGATCGACTGGTGTGATAAGCGTAGACACACCTGGACCCACGATTTCCTTTGTGGTCCTCGTCCTGCACCTCTACCACTGTAATGGCCTCTGTTTGTGAAATGTGAGGTCTTGGGTGGCTCCACAGAGCGGGGCGGCTCCTGGCTGTCTTAGTCTTTGTGGAGGGCGTCTTTTGTATCCTCTCTCACTGTCACCTTGCCACTCTGGCCCGGGTTTGTCCCCGAGCCCTGAGTTCTGTCTGCAGGGCCATCCCTCCTCATGTGTCCAGGTTGTTGACAATGGTAGCACACCATCGCCCCTTTGTGAGAGCTCATGCCAAACCAGGATCGTGAGTGACCTCTATAACCTGTGAGACAAACCTCTGCCTCTTTCTGGGCTGGAGAAGGTGGCTCTCCTTCATCTTGCTGCTAACGCCACGCATCCGAGTGCTCCCAGGAGCATCTCTATCTCTCTCTCTATGGTTAGGGTTGTCCCAACCATGGAAGTCCATATCTGTGAAGTCCCTCTGATCACAGCTTTCAGTTAGAAACTGGTCCATTCCTCAAATCCTCACTAACCTTGGCCATATGCAGCGTGTGTAATCATCAACAAATCGGAGCTAGCTCACATGAGCCTAGCCACATAATCCATCACCGTCATACTTTGCTTATTTCACAGGAACTCCCGGAGCCTTATGCCCTAGCGGTGTCTTGGAAAGTACTTGCAATGAGCGACTCCACGAAACTCTTGCCCATGTCATAGCCTACAATTCTCTAGAGGTCCTTGTCTCACCTCAGGAGCTCACCCCCTCTATTTGAGACTCATTTGTCCCGATCTTAGTCGCGTCGGAGGTAATCTCCAAGCCTCAACACCTTCTTTTCTGCATAGACAATAGTGCGCCACCGTGGATCCTACCTTGAATGTCGAAGGATGATCTTTTCAAACCTCACGGATTACTTGGACCTCCATTTCTGCTATACCACATGCAACATATATTTAGCATAATACCTGTAGTATAATAAAGTACAGTCAAATGGGTGGGTGGTGAAATCAGGTGATTTTTGACCGGTCTTATAGTGGGCAGCCCCTCTACGATCCTTGTCCTCATTAATATCTACCACAGTTCATGACAAATTAATGTCTGATATCTCTAAGACATAAACCTGACCAGAGACCTTATTCATACGGAAATCGGTCTTATATACCAGTCAATATAGACTATTTGTTTATGTTGACATTTTTATCATGAAAGAATTTGTTAAAATTTCATTTTCAAATTTTTGTCATTTGATTTGATTTTATTTGATTTAATTTGAAAATTTTTACATTAATTTAGCTAAATAAAAAAAAAAAAAAAAAAAAAATATATATATATATATATATATATATATATATCATATATATATATATATATTTTTTTTCCATTCGAACCTCAAATAAATTTATAAAAATTTATTTTAATTGATTTCTTAGTTTTAAATTGCAAAACCTTATAAAATAATTTTCTTCTGCTTTTTTTTTCAATTTAATTTTTGGCATTTATCAAAATTCTCAAAATCTCATGATCAACACTTTAAACCTAGTGTTCAACCTTAGAACTATTAAAATTTTATTTTATTATCACTAAACAAATAAATTTTATTCAAATTTATTTCATTTTATTTCTTTGTTTGAGTTTTACCTGTAAAACTCCCGAAAATTTTCTAACACTTATGTACTTTACCTACTAAGCACACCAGTACCAAACATAACACATGATACGAGCCAATCATGTTATGCATGTTTTCACACAACAATTCCTTGAATCACACAGGTACGTATCACGGTGTCCTAGTTTTGTTCGTGCCTTCTGAAGTAATCTCATACTTAAACGCATGCATGAACTACGAGTGGTGATGGATACCTAAACTAGAGCTCCTTAGGTGATGGTATACCTAGGCTCACGATACCACCAGTGGCCTCTCCGAGAGTGCAGTGTACCGTCTGACCAGAAACACTCGTGAATGTCGAGTTGACCAAACGTACAAGAAATCGAGTAGTCTCCTTTTTGTATGCAGAAATTTATACCCATATATACAAACTGTCCAAATAATCCAGTACATAGCAATATATACGAGTGAAAAACCACTTGGGCTATAGAAATAATATTCATCAAATAAATCCAACTATATACAATAGTTCAAGATTTAAAAATTTACTCTTATACGACATATATTAAAATTACAGAATTACAATCGTATGCTACGTAATATCTAAAGCCTTTGGCCATTTCTTCTAAAACAACCTCTAGGACGAATGTCCCCTCATGGCAACTCCTGTACGAAATAATATCCTCGATAGGGTGAAGTGTCCTTGATGATGGGATCACCTAAATCGTTACTCTCGCTAAGTGCATATCTGTGCTCGATGAAACATACATTCAAGTAAATGCGTGGTTCTACTTGAGATGTCTACATAAATCAACTCATACGATTCCTCGCGACTCCCTCACACTTGCTAAGCCACGTATGAGAAACATTTTCTGACAAAGGTATTTAATTTTTAGTATGGACAACCCTTCGATATAAGTAATGGACCGACTCAGATATTTCTATTTAGTGGACAGCCTTCGATGTATATCAATTGGGACGACTCAACGATTGATATTTTATGGACTACCCTCGGAATGGTATTATTATTAGTCGACCCTCTAAAACCCGCTCTCTCGATAAACCACCTCCTTGCACTCACTCCTATCGTTCTAGGTGCCCCGGTGCATATAGATGCATGATGCTAATTCCAATGCAATTTATATAACACATGCAAATATATAATCATGCATATATTCACATAATTTAATCGCACAAACATGTTATGCAATTTCATTCCATTACACCAAAAAATTAGCTAACGCATTAGGTTAATTAGCAACCACTGACGATTTGATTTGAATTACTCAATAAAACCACATTTTTTCATAAAAATATTTTGTGAACACTATTTATATATGAGCAGTGAAACCTCGGAGTTCTGTTCAGGCTTAGTCCACCAATCATCGATTCACTTTGTAGAACCAAATTTCACTGACCATTTCGGCCTTATGCATATCATGACCACAATCCATAGCGCAAAGTTTGCACAATTAGCCACCCAAGCGATTCGTGGCGATCCACGGGTACGTAAATTCTAAGGTTCCATAAAAATTCAAACAGTGATTTGATTTTTGGGACCGATCAACATTGAAGGCCTCGATCAGCAAAACATTATAAAACATAAATAAGAGTGTGAACCCAAGTAGGATAAATATCTACCTCACGATTTGTCGAAACTCCTCGAAGCCGAGTCCGCGCGTGGCCGCACCATTGCGTGAACCTCTTTTCTTCTTGGCGAAAAAATTTCGCGGTCGGATCACGAAACTTAGAGAAGTCTCTCTTTCTCATAAAAACTAATCGACTCTTTGCCAAGTTTTCTTTTACTCCCCTTTCACATTTTTTGGTCTTTTGACAATTAGGAGGCGACAACATTTACTTTGTCCTTAGTGTCATTTAAAATTTAAATAATGACTCATTATGTCCTAAGCTTTGGATTTTCGACATTGGCACTATCTACGGCCGTCCATTTCCATCCATCTCTCTACCCATGCACCATGTGTAACATGATTCACGTGTTATATGTGGCTTTTTTAATCGCAAGTCGTTTTCGGCACCCAAAACTGATCTTATCGAAAAACGCTTTGATTCATTATTTAGTCGACAAGGGTCGGCGTGGTAGCTAAATTTGTGAGGCAATTCTAGCAGTGAAATCATTTTCTTCATCAAAGGATCTGAGAATAAATTTCCAGAATTTTTGCAGGAAATGACAATTTTGCCATTTTCCAGAAATTTGAATTTCTCGGGTCTTACAATTAAAGCATTTCTAAGTTGTGGAGCTTGAAACTTTATTTCCTTAACACTTTCAATCTGAATTTCCCAATGTGTTTGTGATTGTCAAACCAATTATATTATTTTCTAAAACTTTTCATCTCTTTGTAGAAGAAGAAAATAAAGGAATACCTATACATTATTACCATCAAAACTGATATAAGCTTTAACACAAAGAGTTGGCTAAGTCACATATTACTAAGTTAAGATTGTGACAACCACATGGTGTATAAAATGCTCTAGAATTTATATCTAATTTTCAGATTCTATGACTTGAAATTGTAAAGTTTGAAATTATAGAATAATTTGTGGATGTGGCTGGAATAGGAAAGTGTTGATTATAGAAGATTAGGTAATATTATGATTCTAATACCTTATCAATTATATATAAAGTTGGCTAGTTTCCTAACTTGTAGATAAGTATTTTAGGCTACAACTTTGTTTATATATACTCCTCATTGTAACCAATATTGAAATACATGTGAAAATCAGTCTTCTCTTATCCAGTTTTTCACATGGTATCAGAGCCTTTGGCTCTTTCCTAGAGCATAGATTTCTCCATCTTCATCTACAGTCAAATTCCTTTATCTTTGTTATCAAATGTTTTGTCCCTTTCCACCATATATTCTCTTGTCCGTATTCCTTCCCCTTCAAGCAAATATATTTAAGAGTCCACTTATACGACCTTGTCTCGGATATTCCCTCTCTGATAGAAAATATTATTTATTACCTCGACCAAGGATTTGCAAAACGTCTTAGCGGCATATCAATTGAGGCAGGAATAATTATTTGAAGTGGTCACAATTGGTACACACTTTTCTAAAGGGCAAAGGGAAATTAAGCCATTTGTTGGGCAAAGGACCTTCGAAGGATGATCTGGTATGGCATGGGATGAACAAGATTGATAATTTGATGTCATGGTTGTAGATTCGATGCTACGAGAAATTAGCTACACATGTATGTTTTCATGGATCATAATTTAGGGTGATATCAACAAACTAACTCCAAGTTCATGATCTTGCCTAAATCTAGAGACCGAAAATTTTTAATGTAATGAGAACCGACTGCTGAATATTCGAGTTTCTTGCAAGGCTTATAGCGGGAAGATGGACCATCATCAATGCATTCAAATGCACTACACCAAAAATGCCATAGTTTTGAAGCGATTTATGGAGAAGGATCGCATCTATGATTTTATTTACGTATAATGTTGAGGTTGATGTTGTAAGAGTGCGGATTTTGGGAAAACATGGCCTACCCTCCTTGAAGTAGTAGTACAATTTCAATCATCGTGTATGTAGAGAGGACTGCTGAAGTGTTATGTGAGACCAATGAAGAGATGGATTTTCCTTTGTGACCCAAACTTAAGCTTGGACTAAAGTAACTGAATAAACATCTTGTCCAAGAAAATCTGTCTAAAGCCATCAATCGAGATTCTTTATTCTACACACACTGTAAAAAGCATCGTCACACCAAGGAACGATGTTGGAAACTCCATGGCAAGCCTAACCAATGTTCAAATGATAAGGTCCAAGCTAAATGTAGTAGCACTCAATCAGAAATAATGAAGGAGGTTCTAAAGTTTGCCTTCGAACTAAATAAGGAGGGGATTGGAAAGCTAAAGAATTTTTTGAAAACCCTTGAGAAACATTCCTCGATAAGTACTAGTTCACTTGCATTTTCAGGTATTTCTTTATCCTCTTTAAATTCTTGTCTCAGAAAAATTTTCTCTAAAAAGATGGGTAATAGATTTTGGAGGAAACCAACCACATGACTTGTTCTGGCTTTCTTTTATACCCACATGTTCTAGTCACAAAAAAATAATATAGTAGGTGGGGTCTTTTACTATAGCCCGGTCAAAAGGACATTTATATAGTGATTCTCTCACTCTAAAAAAATGTTCTTCATGTTCTAAAATTATCAGCATAGTTTTGGTTAAAAGCCTGCAAATATTCCAAATTGCAATGCCAACCTTTTATTTCCAATTGCCACAGTATAACCTTTTTTCTTCCATATTGTGGCTGGGACATGGCACAAGGAGGAAGATTGAACATGCTAGTGAGAGACGGTCTTTACTACTTAGAAATCAAAGTTGAGGATTCCTTATCTACATCATTTCTTTTTTAGTCTATTATGTCAAATAAAAATAATATTTGGCTTTATCATCGTCATTTAGGCCATCCTTCTTTTAAATGTTCTGGTTGTGCTCCTTAGATTAACATTCAAATAGTTTGAGTTGGGAATCTTAATTATAATGATTGAATTTTCAAACATAAACAATGCTTCTTTTTAAAAAAACAATACAAATAATCCTTTTCTCTTATTCTATAGTGATATTTGGGGTCACCATGCTATTCAAATATTTATATGTTTAAATTAGTTTGTTTCATTCATTGATGATTGTACTCAGTGACGTGGATTATTTTGAAAAATAATTTGTTATTGATTCTAAAATTTTTACCAACATGTTTAGATACAATTTTAGTGAAATTAAGAGGTTTCATTAAATAATGGCAAAGTTTTCAATCAAGTTTCGCTCGTTTTTTGAAAAATTTCTTATAGTCTTTATACATTTGAACATACAACAGGTGACCAGGCATCATAAAATAGTCTAATACAGATATCACAAGAGCCTGGTGTTTCATAAAATATTCTCTAACAATATTAGGGGTGAAAGATGTGTATAGATGAGTACATCTTATTAATGAACTTCAACTCACATCATGACTACAAAAGTCAATTCAGAAATTCTCATAATTTTTTTTCCCAATTTAATGTCAATAATCCTTATCACTCAAATTTTCGGAAGTGTTGCTTTTGTTCATGTTCTATAAAACCAGGAAAACTTGGTGTGCTCTTTAAGTGTATTTTCATCAGTGCTTCTACCTGAAAAGTTACAGTGTTTTGATCACCTGTGAAGAATTGTATCACTTAGCGGATCTTATATTTATTGAAATGAGTAATTTATTAAACATTTCACCTCTTTTGGGAAGAACTTGATTAATAAATAGAAGACAGGCCTATTTTCTTCTTGATTTTCTAGTTGGCTAATTCACCAAAATTTTCATCAAGACTACTCTATAAAGTCTAGTACCTCATCCTGTTTGGTATACATTACATTCTTACATCACTTCAATTCAATCACTTGAAGTCCTTGGTAGTTAGGCCTTTCAGTCTGTGAGGTGATGAAGATAAGGAACAAAGGCGTTATTTAACACTATAGGTTTTATTTTGGAAGAAAATCACAGTCTCTGAGTATATAGGTACAATCTCATCGTGTTTCTTTGTTGAGTTTCTAATCGTTCCTATATGACAAAGTATGCAATCAAGCTGAGCTATTAAATCCATAGATGATGTGAAGAACCAAGTGATATGGATCTACCAATTGCTCTTGAGAAAAACTAGATCACCTAAACATTTAGTATCCTTGTTCTTGACCTATTAAAAACTATCTCAAACCCATAGAGCCTTCCTCCACACTATACCTATTATGAGAAATCTATCTAAAGAATTAAGGACAAGAAGTGTGAGGATGTCATGAAAGTGGAGATGGAAGCCCTTGCAAAGAACAATATATGGGAGTTGGTCAAATTGCCAAAAGGAATAAACTAGTTGGAGTAGATGGGTGTTTTCCCTGAAGTACAAGTCTGATGGTTCTATAGAGAGATACAAGGCGAGGTTGGTTGCTAAGGAGTATGCACAAAATTATGGGATTAGTTATCAGAACATTTCCACTAGTAAAATGAATCGATATAAGTCTTTTGTCATTAAATACACTTGATTTTGGTGGAATTTACAATAGTTTGATGTTAAAATGCATTTTATGCATGGTGACAGAAGAAGAGATTTACATGGAGTTTATCAGGTTTGAATCAAAAGAGAATGGTAATGCAAGATGAAGAAAGGCCCTCCTGGAATCAAGCAGTCCACCAAGAGCTTGGTTGGAATAGCTCACCAAGGTAATGGAGATTTGCATGGGATCTGGACAAGCCAATTGACCACTCATTATTATGGAACACTTTGGATTCAGTGGGTGACAAGTTTGTGTTAGTGTATGTAGATGATATGATAGTTTCAGGCAATGATGTTGGAGAGATGACAAATTTAAAACAATGTTTGTTAAAAGAATTTGATATCAAAGAATTCGGAAGGTTGAAATATTTCCTAGGTATTGAAGTTTCTATTTGGAAGTAAGGGATCTTTATTTCTCTCTAGAAGTACGTGTTGATTTGTCGAGAAATAGAAAATTAGTGTGTAAGCCAATTGATACGTACTCCCATTGAGCTCAATCATGGACTATGTGATGCCCCTGATAATCCCATGGTGGATAGAGGTTCCTATAAGAGGCTTGTTGGAAGGTTGATTTATTTGACACACACGAGACCAGATATTACACTCACTGTGGATGTTGTTAGCATATTCATGCACAATCCTAAAGAAACACGTCTTAGGGTTGTCCACAGAATTTCCCAATACTCAAAGGGTAGTCCGGGAAAAGGTGTTTTGTTCAAAAGGGAGAAAACAGATATTAGAGGCCTACACTGAAGTAGACTTTGTAGGATCATTGGATGATACAAGGTCAACCTCGTGATATCAGACTTCAGAGGGAACCTTGTAAATAATGGAGGAGTAAAAAACCGAATGTAATAGCAAGATCAAGTGCAGAATATGAGTTTAGATCTATGGCAACTGGAATTTGTGAATTTATGTGGTTGAAAATACTTGATGATTTGAAGATAAAATGGAAAGTCTAATGAGGTTGTATGGTGACAACAACTGGGCCACGCATTGCTCATAATACTAAGTGCAACATGATCAAACTAAGCATATAAGCTCACAAAGCTTTTATTAAGGAGAAACTTGAAAGCAACCTCATATGCACCCCATTTGTTTCATCAAAGGATCAATTAGCAGATGTTCTTACAAAGGGCCTACCAAGCACAGTGTTTTGGGACATCATTAGCAAGCTGGGAATGGAGGATATCCATTCACCAACTTGAGGGGGAGTGTCATATTCTGTGACTGAAATTGTTAAGTTTAAAATTATATAATAATTTGTGGATGTGGTTGGAATAGGAAAGTGTTGATTATAGAAGATTAGGTAATATTATGATTATAATACCTTATCAATTGTATATAAAGTTGGCTAGTTTCCTAACTTATAGAGAAGCATTTTAGGCTACAACTTTGTGTATATATACTCCTCATTGTAACCAATATTGAAATACACGTGAAAATCGTCTTCTCTTATCCCGGCCTTTTCACACCAATAATATTTTTTTGTACATCATGATGTTTTCCTTTCATATTGGTGTTAGAGAAGTGCTCTAAAGGCAATCTCCATTAGCACTTATTGTATGCACAACATATTATTTAATATGTAAGGCTTCTTCGTTAATTCGGTATTCATACGTTGAATTGATATAGATCTTTAATCGAATTAATGAAGTCCATGATACATAACATAACATGAAGGAAATCTTGATGGGATCATGATAATAAGATTCTTATCATGTACAATTATGTTAGTGTCTAAATTATCCCTAGTCATAGGATCAACAAGACTGAACATTGTTGATTCGACAGATTTGAAGATGCCATACCTCTCGATTGGATCAAGTAGTAGGATCTTTGGCGAATTGTGATCATGAGTCGATTAGAGTTGGCGGTGGATGCTTGCTAAGAGTAGCTCAAGATATTTGAGGACCTATAATGAGACAATCATATAGGGATCATCTATTTAAATGTAGATGATTGTCTCATCATAGCAATGGTGTAAGTATCCTGCACTTGAGCGCGCTTCAAGGATATCTTGATGCCGATTCAGATTGAATTCAATCCATGTTGCTCTCTCGTGGTCACTCATTGATGAGGATTGGGTATAGCTTTGAGGTGTCTTCAAGGTACCTCGAGTAGCCAACAAAGGATTCACCACTCCCAATAAAGGGAGGGAGGGTATGCCTAAGGCCCTCATCAATCATTACCTAGAATCTTCCGGTTAAAGTGAGAATGCCTCGAGGGAGTGTCTTCAAGTGCATAAAGGTCGAGGGATGACTCAGGACAAGATTAAATATCACGGCTAGGTGGCATACGCCTAGTGGAGCTACACATTGTCCATGCCTCAACCAAGTAGGTATAGATCGGGTGAAATGACCTAATTGCACCTAAGATTTGTCTACGAAGGGTATGCGCTAGACTCACTAACTCTCCACCAATCGGGGTCATGATGTTTCTAGGATACCAATCTTGACTTGCTTAATTTAGTAGTTGGAATCAAGTGGCCAACATAACCTAACCTATCGGGTCACACACACGTAAGAGTGTGGGGTCACATTTAAAACAGATTTGATGTGATCCAAATATGAGGGAGTTAATTTTCATGAATGAAATGTCACTGATTAGTCAACTGGAAACTAAAGCCTCACGCAGAGATAATAGGTCACCAGACTCCGCCGTAGGCCATGTGGGTACTCGCCATAATGCATGGGGATGCGTGTAACCTATCATCACTTAGAGTGAGGGGCATTTTGGTCATTTCAAAGGATAAGGTTTTCCTATAAAAGGAATGTTATGGAAACCCTAAAAAGATGATGACTCTTTGAGACTTGAAAGAGTTCATGAGAAAAGCTATTTTTGCTCTCTCATCTCCAAGAAGGTGTTCTAGAGTTTGAGAGACACCCTGAAGCTAGCCTCCTTTAGATCGGACTCACTAAAGACCGGACCTTTCCGAGACCATTGCCTTAGAGGTTATCGGCCTCACTCTTCGTGTGGATACTGTTAGAGGTGAACCTAGAACTTGATTCTCTTTGTTCTAAAGTCGCCCGACCACTAGCTCGGCTTGAACTTATTAATAAGGTAATCCTACACCCTTCTTTGTTGTGAACCTGATTCATACTACAAGTGTCCTTCACGGGTTTTTGTTAGATTTTTTTGTTTTCCACAGTATTGGCAAGTGTTGCCACCCACAAAACCCTTCCTTCACTTAGATCCATTATCATATCCTCGTCTCCCTGCACGCTCAATAACAAGATCAAGTTTTTCTAATATATTTTTGTAGTTCATTAAAAAGTCCTTCTCCAGATGTGTCATCTACTTCTATAAATCCTAAAAATCATTATTTAATTTTTATTGGGCTTGTTGAAACATCTACAAATCTTAATATTAGAGACATTTGTTCATGATAGCTTGCATCTGGAGTACAATCAAGAATAAGAGAAAAATATTTGGCATTTTGGCTTCTGTAATTTTCTTAACAATTGCATTTTTTTTTTAATTTCAGAAGCTAACATAAATATTAGTTCATTTTGTATTCTATGACTAAGATGGTGGCTATGGATTTCACTTTGTTTAATACGTCGAATATGCTCATGCATTATTGGATCAAACTCTACAATCATTTCAATTAGACCTAAAAAATTTCCATTATTATGTTGATATATTTTTTTCATTTGTCCCTTGAAAAGCCAAATTGTTTTTAGTAAGAGGTTTTACAACAACAATAATTCTTAATAGTACATTTCCCAATGTTTTTTTTTTTTTTTTTTTTTCTCTTTATTGATTTGGTCCAGTACATTTTTATCAATTGTTTTATTTTTTTAACAATCTTATTTCTAAATCAGCCCAAGTGCCCATATTAGTAATATATTCATTACTTGTTTCATGACTTTTAAGTTTAGCACTAAGATTTCTCCGATCTTTAGTTCCTTAGCTAATTGACTTGTGTTATGTTTTGAGTTAAATAACTTAAAACAAAAACAAAATACTTTGTCTAAACTTTTAGAATAAATTAGTCGCTTTCTATCATCTAGTTCCCCATTTTGTTCGAATATAATATGTTGTAGAAAAGTATCTAAAGTTTTCATCTTTAGGAAAAGTCAAGTCATATTTGATGGTCCTTATTCTACCAACACATCCCTTAAATTTTTATCAATATTTTTCCTTGTCATGATCATAAATATTTTCAAGATTATGTTGAGATATTTCATTATGTTCTTCATGCTATATATTGATTGGTGGGGTATTACACATTTAATTATAATTATAAATATTTTCATTGTCATTTTTGTATTGGGTCTGATCTAAATTTTCTGGTTCTATAAGATTAATTTGTTCTTCAGTTACTAAATCTTTAGCAATATTTCCTGTTTTGTTCTTTGGATTAATTTTAACAAATCTGTCAATTGCTGCTTTTTGAGATTGAATTAGCTCTTCAATTTTTCTTTTTCTTAAGTTTATCATACCCAGATTGATATTTTCTAGTAGACATTATAATACTTAAAAAAAAAAAAACAAATAACTTAACAGTAAATGATAATTAATAAAATATAAGTATAAAAAGTATAAAGAATATAAAGAATAATGGAACCTGCTTTTTTTTCTTGGTAATAGCCAAAGTCTTGTAAAGCAGTCAAGCAAGGATTTATAATTGAGACAGGCAAAGAACAAACAATCAGGTATGACTTGTGAGAATGACTTTGTCTTCTTAAACTACTTTGAAATTTCACTTGAACAATATTTTCTTTCCAAAATGCTATGATGCTTTCTTTTAAATTTTCAATTCAAAGAAATTGAATTAGTATGATAATTGATGATTGTAACCTTGTTTAAATAGAGTTACTGGTTTGGTATTGGAAAAGAGGAGCATGGAGAAAAACGATGACCCTTACTTAACATGAATGTTAAAAACTTAATAGCTAAAAATTGGGAAAAAGATATTAAATATTGATAGATATAAATATGTAAATCCAAGTCACAATCCTTAATGTTTAGATCAGATTTCATTCGACTCATGCTAACAGGCATCCGAACCCCTCTCGTGGAACTTAATGTATAACAGGAGCATATGTGATATATTTTGTAATAAGATAAAGCACACATAATTTTTGCTTGTTCGGCAACCTATTTACGCTCACTGGGTATATTAGTGCTCGATGCTAGGTTTCCACTAATCCGATTTAAGGTTTATAATTAGTCTTATGTGGTATGAGACCCTCTCTACCTACGAATCTTCTGAAACCTAATCACCCTAATTAATTCAAAACAAACTCTCCATTCCCCTACAACATTACACACACAATCCCATAATACATCAAAATAAAATGAAGAATATCACAACCATCATCTTTCACCAGATGTGAAAAAATTTTAATGCCTCAGAGAGTATCTACACTTCGCACTCCTTCAACATGCCAAGACTTCGTTTTTTTGTCTCCAAGCTCTACTCAAACCAGACTGAAAGACATCTTCCAAAGTCCCAAATATATAAATAGACACTGGACAAAACTATTTATGCTGGACATTATCCTAATATGACTCCAAACCTACCTTGAATTATTTGTACTTTCCTTTAAGTTATCACTGTGAAAATAAGAAACTTATTGCCCAAGAATCCTGCTGAATATTAAATATACTCATTGTATTCCTATGTTTTTGTGTTGTTTTTTTTTTATAATAAATAAGTTTCCTAATTCTCTAAATGTTCATTTTTATGATTAGGTCAAATTATCTGGCACAGTAAGCGAATCACCAAAATGGAGCAAATAAAACCAACAAAGAAAAGGAAAAGTGCAGTTGAACAAGGCATGCCACGACATTGAGCTATATGTCACGACATGGAAACAAGGATTTTGGAGCACAAGTACTGATATGCTAAGGCATTGGAATCACATTGAAGAGCGTCGTGGTATCGGTTATATGTTGGCGGTTATCAAGCATAAGAAAACAGCGCACTTGTACATCGCGCATCACTGTTACATGCTGCGGCATTGCTCCCGTATTTCACAAATATCGATTTCTCGCCCATTATCAGGGCCTATTTCCCAAGACTCTATATAAACACTTTATTTCTTTATTTTAGAGGGGGACCTCCAACTAGAGGGTATAATGTTTCTCGTAGCTCCAACCCTGTAAGGCTTCGAGGGAGAAGATTGAAGAATAAGAGTTTATTTCGTGTTTTCCGGTTCTTCTTGATTTATTTCTTCACTCATGTTTTGATTTTTATTTTCTAGGTTTTAGATGTAGCTATCTGATTTATGTATTGGAAACATGGGTTTATATCTCTAATTGATATTTGAGGCATTTTCTAGCTAATCGTTCATCTTTGTTCTTAATACGTATGGATGGTTAGCTACTACTGACATGTTTTTCGTTCACCTGAGATCCGAGAAGTGAGAGTTGAATTAATACATTAGAACATCACAATTCACCCAGACTAGAGATTTTCATGGGTTTTGTGTAAAATTGAGGCTTCTTAAGCCATTCCGCTTAGGGTTTTGGGGTTGAGTTGAGATGCAAAATACATAAACCCTAGGAGTAGATTGTGGGTTATCGAGAGAGATTCACATGTGCAATAGTGAGGCTTACCATTAATAGGTGATTAGAATATTAATTGGGAATAAATTGGTCCATAATATATAAGGATTAATCAAATGAAATCTAAACCCTAGGCTTTTCCCATTCTATTTCATATATTTGAATGATAGATTAGGATTTTAGTTGTTTTCTTACTTCTACCATAAGTCCATCATTCTCAATAAAGTCAGGACTAGGACAATTTCAATACTTAGTAACCTAATCCTTGTGAGATCGACACTCTTACTTTTTACACATTATATTACTTGAGGCGATGCGTGCACTTGCACACATCTTTTCAAAATAGAATCCTTATTTGATTCAAATTCTAGTTTGATAGCTTAGAAGATTCGAACATCTAGATATGGTATTTATCCTTTTGCTTAAGTGATTTTGATTTGATCTTCATCCGCTTACCTAAAATATCTTAGGCCCATAGGTTACTTGCTTCCCAAGTACCTCGACCTCCAAGTTAATAGACTCACGTGTTCCCCACGACTGCTCTACTTCTAGTTCGGACTTCCCATCTCTCCCACGTTTCTGCAGCACGGGTTTCCTGGTCGTCTTAGGGACTTCGCCTCTAATTCTTCAAATCTTTATCAACCTCAAACTCTTAAGAAAACCCTTGGAACGAAGATATGGACAATCTCAAACCGAAAATTCTCCCCTTTTGTTTATGTCTTCGTCAAAAATATCCCTTGAACAATGTAACAAGAATGTGCAACGGAGAGAGACAACTTGATAAACTAGATTAATCGAAGAGAAATTTTGGTTTTAATAGCACTCTTATGCCACGACATTATTGAAGAAGATTGTGAAGAAAATTGTCGCGACAATCCTTGATTCTTTCGCGACAACGATTAAAGTAGAGAGCAAAGAATGTCATGACAATATAATTTTTGTCGCAACATAAAAAGTTGAAGAATAACATATGAACTCTGTCGCGACAAAAGACAATCCTATCATGACAGAAATTACTCAAATTGCAACATAAGTCATCTGAGACAAGTGTTTTTATGTTGCGACAAAGTTTTTAGCATCAAGTTAGCTCAAGGAAGAATTGCTGTCACGACATAACATTCAAAATTCACAACAAAGAGCAACAAAATCTCTGTTGCCAACCAAAAAATGAAAGAGGTGAATTCCCTATCGCGACAAGAAGCTGAAGAGCAACATAAGAAGAATGGTGACAAAGAAATTCTTGTTGTGACATAATCAAGAGTTGAAAGCAAAACCTGTGTCACGACAAAGAAGTTTTATGTTGTGACAATAAAAGCTATGGAATGATAAAATTCTGTCACGACAGAGAAAAATTAGGCCACGATAGAAATTGAAGAAGAACTAAGAATAACCAAGGCAATTGTGTCGCAACAAAGAATTATATGTCGCAAAACACAGCTCAGCAAGCTAGAGGAATTAGAAAAGAAAGTCTGCCAGAACCAAGGAGCTTCCTCAAGGTAAATGTAAATAGCTAAGGACTCAAAGAGATCCTCGCCGTGATAGAGAAAACTCCTGGTCACGATAGAATTGATAGGCTAAAAAGGGAAATGTTTATTGCGACAAGGAAAAGAATGTTACGACAGATTCCAGAAGGTCAAGGACATGAGAAGCTGGTTGCAAATGGGTTGGGTGTTGCGACACAAGGCATTCTTGTTGCGATAAGAACAAGATTGCTGAATAAAATCTATGTCGCGACATTATCAAAGTATGTCGCAACACAATCCAAGATCAAGCTCAGAGAACAGTCGCGATGTAAAACAAGAAGTTACGATGCAGGCGCCGACAAAGATCGAAAGCTTATAGCAACATAACTTTCTATAATGAAAAGAGACCACTCGGGGCGACTTTGGGGATCCACAACGCAATTAATGAAGTGAGGCCCAACATTGGAAAGCCTATAAATAGACGCTTCTAGGGCAATGTGTACAGCTTCCGCAACTCCAGGACATCTAGGTGGTTGAAGAATCTTACATATTTTTATTTTTTTTTCTTTATTTTTATTTTATTTTCCATTTTAGTAGACTTAGTTTTAGTGTAGCTTTATTTTGTTAGTTTTCCTTTAATTTTTTGGATTTGGGTATTGTGCTAAAGTGCGGCTCCGAGTTAGTATTTCTTTATAAAATCATCTTTTTCATTACTGTTTGATTTAAATGGATGATGGAAAATTCTATGGGAGTTCATTTATTTCAGCTGTTTATGATTTCAAAGTGGAATTTTCCTTTATCGCTTAGTCGACATGAGGAACCAATTTTGAAAAGTTGAGCTCACTAAAAATGGGTCATTGATGATAGTCATTTTTCTGCATAAGGTGGAAGAAAGTTTTAATTAGAATTCTTGAATTTATTTGATTGGTATTGTTTATTAATTTACTTTGTTCTCGTGATTAGTAATTAAAATTCTAATGCAAGGTACTCAGATCTCGCTATGATTTGTGAGGTCTTTTGCTTTATTACAAGAGATGGAGAATCTTGAGAGTGTGGAGCTGTTACTTGTGGGTATGGTAGACTAATAATATTGGACTAATGAACTTTGAAGGATTAATGTATAGATCACCAACTTACTTTATACTCCGAGGACAGTTGAATAAAGTATCGCTTAATTCACCAAAGGTCTCTCCTCTTTCTACTGAATTGATTATGATCCCGTGTTAGTAAAGATCTAATCACGAGATGGAAATTTTCAATGGTGTAGATGAGGTGTCAATCAAATCGAGAAGGCTTGCAATATCCCGTCTATGGGGCAAGAATCTCTAGTCCCTAAGATTTGAGTATAGGCATCAACACACCCCCCCGAGCCCGACTCGACCCGGCGCTTGGCTCATCCGAAACTAAACTTAGGAACGCCCTACCGGGGCCTTTTATCAAATCCATTTATGAAATACAATTCACTAAGACAAACATTTTCATTCTCAAATATTTGCGGAAGTGATTTCCATTTAGGGCAAGCCCATAAACATTTACAATTTCAATGCAATTCCTTTACAAAATATGCATATAACCAAAAATGGCATTTTATGCCATGACAACATAATATCTAAAATCGAATCGATATAAAGTATAAAATAATTTTCTCTGAGTTGAACCTTTGCTTACAAAACAATGTCATAGTTCAAAATGGTGAGGATGCATATAACAAAGCACACCCATGAACCTTTCCTGATGACTCGTGAGCCCTCGACTGGGTCCCTTCAAACACCGGCTCATCACTCCGGTACTTATGCATTGATTAAAACAATATGCTAAGCATTTTCTTGCTTAGTGGTTTTATACGCCTCAATTCCATTTCATTCAATACGAATTCATGCATTTATCAAATAAATGCCTTTATACAATGTCTATGTGTAACGAAAGATACTGCGCAAATACATTTTTCAAATCATTTTTCGTGGTTTCGCTTATGATTTTCACATGGCTATGTAGTCAACATTCACACTGCATTCAAATGGTAAATCCCGTCCTCGTTTTGTCATTTAGTATAAACTATCTCACATTCAATACTGTAACTCACATATGACTATAGAAGGACATTCACGATGTGATCAAATGGTGAATTCTCCCATCCTCGCTTGTCATTCGCATAATGCGGATCTCACATTCAATATTGCAATCTCACATATGACCATAGAAATCGACATTCACAACAGATCGCAGCAGAACTGGTTCTGTTTATCATTCAAGAGCAATGTGATTTCAGATTGAACAAATACGGTTACGCTTTATGACGTAATCTGGGCTTGGTGAATCCCGCCATATTGCTATTGCTCAATACATTTCAAATCACTACTATGTAGTAGATTCACTTATAGTTCAAATACACTCACACATGCAGATATTGACAAACATTTCGAATACTAATAATTCAATCGATATATATATATATATATTTCACAAATGGAACTGAATAGAAATTAAGTCAATGAACAAAACATAGAGAACAAGAGAACGTAACAAACCGAGAACAAAGAACAAACCACATTCATCCTTTTTTCTCTCTCTCTCGATGCGCCCAGTCGTTATCGCCCTCACTGCACCTAGTCAAATGCAACACCTGCTAACAAATAATCGTTCGTCGAGGCATGAGGTACGTACTTACGCTTCACTAGTATCATTCTTACTGTATTCCACACTAGTCATTTATTAGGGTCCCTAAACAATCGGTGTATGAATACAGGACTTAAAATTACATAACATGCAAAAACAGGGTTGCAAGAAGAAGGGTACCCACCACTTTGACTCACCAGACGTCCCACACCGCAGCGGGTACCGATACCACTGCCACCAGATCACGGGTACCCCAAACACTTTTGGTATCTTACTACTATGCTGATGCTTTAAAATGTCGGATTTTGTTACAACCATTTTTCTTCCACAAACCTCCTCTAATTCATCCACACTCAAAATCCACCATAACCCACCTAAACAACTCAAAAGTGTTTAGAATCAATGAAAACCTCTTCTTGCTAAGGCTTTTCCCCAAAATCAAAATCCATAAAAGGTGTGAAGTTAGGTTTGTTTTTCACCTTAAATTCTTCAAACTTGGCTCTTTGTAGGTTGCTTGATCTTTTAGAAGCAAAAAGTGGGAAGGAATCACACTAAATCTTGATCTTCTCCCAAGCCCTAGCTCTCTTCCCCTTTTCTCCTCTCTTTTCTCCAAAAATGTGATTGCTCGAAAATGAGCATCTAAGACCAGTTTTTAGTCTTTATAACTCATTTAAGTGTAAGGCCTTGTTTGACCTTCCACCTTATTCTCATTTTCTCATTGGTTTTGTCTTAAGTCACTTAATTATAAGGCCTTGCCTGGGCCACCAAACAAAACAATTTTTGACTTAAGTTTCCAAACATTTTGGTAGCTCATATTTCATTTTTATTTGCACTTCAACTCTCATAATCACACTTAGACACTTAAACTTATCTACAATTGACCCTTAGGTCCTCATTTTACAAATTCCAAATTTTGCCCTTTACACTTGGGTAAATGTCCGGGTCTAACCAATTCTCATTTAGCACATAATATTTGCATTTGGCTCTTAGCCATATAATCATTTATTCAATATTCATTTAACATTTCTTGGAAAATACCCAAGTTGGCTCAGTTCATACTCGGAATATATAAATTTTTTTAATATAACATTCTAGGGTATTTTTAGGGCGTTACACTGGAAAGGAAAAATACTTAAAATCTTAGAAAGAGGGTTACATATTACAAGTAACTGATTAGGATCATGTCTCATAAATGAATATGAACCTTTAATCAGTGAAAAGTATAGTTAAGGGAGAAATCAAAAACTATACTACCTTACATCTTTACAAACTCAGTTTTGTTTATAGTTGAGCTATGAATCGCGATGATCTGAGAAATTGATTACTAATTGATCCATCATCGATTTTATCTGCTCCAGTGAATCCTCAACTATTTTATTAAACTTTATTTACTTTTTTTGTATATTAAAGATTTCAGTCTAGGACTACATTTTTAGTCCTCTTATCATCATAATAGTGGAGTTCAAATAGTAATGATCTTGAGTAGTTAGGGTAGTTAGTCTTTTGATTTATCATCCTTCCTCATGGGAATGATATATGGACTTTAAATATCCACTTTTATTACTTGTACGACCTGTGCACTTGCAGTGATCAAGACCACTCTCAAATTTTTTATGAGTCATTTTACAAAAAGAAAAAATCCATCTTTTCATGTATATGAAAAATGGTCTTAACAAGTTTTTGGCGCAGTTGCCGGGGACTGAAAAGTTCTTGGGTGGCAATAATAGAAGTTTGGCATACACTAATCACATCATACAATTTGGTCTTAACAAGTTTTTGGCGCCGTTGTCGAGGACTGAAAAGTTCTTGGGTGGCAGTACCAGAAGTTTGGCATACACTGATAATATCATACATTTTGGTCTTAACAAGTTTTTGGCGCCATTGTCGAGGACTGAAAAGTTCTTCGGTGGCAATTCCAGAAGTTTGACATACACTGATCACATCATACAGTTTGGTCTTAACAAGTTTTTAGCGCCGTTAGCCGGGGAATCAGTTTGATGAATTTAAAGATCAATATTCTAACCAAAAAGGGATTTACTAATTTAGACATTTTTCTTTTTGATATTATAAATTTAAGAAAATCACAAAAACAGTTTTAATGGTAGTAGTTGAAGAAGCTACTGATAATTTTTTTTAGGAGCTTAAATGGAGATAATTGTCTCCCACATAATTCATTTGATCTTAGTACGTTTCTATTTAAGGAAGATTTTAAATGCATAGAAAACTGACAGTCTACTTTTGCCTTTAGACTTGAATTGAGAGAACCTTAAAGAGGAATTTGAGAAGATCCTAGGAGTGCAGAATCCAGAAATATGGCAAATCAAAGAGAAAGACTGCAGGCTATTCTAGAAGAAGAAGAAGAAGAAGAGAGACCTCAGGGGCCTAATACTATGGAGGACTTTGGGCGATTATCAAGAGTACTCTTTGTGAGACAACCTACAATTAGAAGCCAACAATTTTAAAAATTTAGGAAACCAACAGTGATTACTATAGTACAAAAGCACCAATTCATTAGCCATCCCTCTAAAGATCCCAATGAGCATATGGGAAGATTCATGAGGATAGCTAACACAATCAAACTGAATGGGGTGAGACCAGAAGTAATCAAGCTGCAGCTCTTCCCATGTTCACTGAGAGATGTAGCAGCAACTTGGTTTGATTCATTGCTAGTTGGATCGATGAACACTTGGGAAGAGTTGGTGGAGGCGTATATGGGCAGATTTTTTCCTCCAACTCTAACTTATGAAGACAGAGGAAAATAATTGTCTTATTAGGAAGGAAGAATCTCTTAGCATATGAAAGATTTAAGAGACTATTAAAAAGATGTCTATGCATAGAATAGATATGACCACTCAAATGGATATATTCTATCATGCCATGAATTATGCCTCTAAGGGTATAATTGATGCATCTTGTTGTGGGGCTTTTAAGAGAAGAAGTACGAGGCGAATGGCGGTTGAAGCCTTGCCCAGATGTAACTATAGGCTCCATAGGCTTCAAGGAGCAGCGGTGGGTTGAGGGGGAAGTGGTTTGATTAGTGAACCGTGTGATTTCCCATAAACCAAGTGGATGCGTGATGAACAAGCGGGAAGCAATGAAGGAGAATGCATCTTGCACATGAAGTGGGAGCGATAAAGAAGGAATTAGAAGCCGGTCTTGGGGACCGGATGAATAAGAGCCTGCGAGTTGGGGAGACCAAGTATGAATGAGCAAAGTTATCACTTCGGCTTCAACCCCAACTTGCCAACACACTACACACCAGCACTAAGGAACCATGAAAACTTTTCATATGGTGGAGGGAGTACAGCAGGCCCCAGGACACAGACGGAAATTACCGTTAAACATGCTTAATCCAGGTTCCAAGAACTTTAGCAGCATAGGGACAATAATGGAGAATATCAGGGTCAGAAAAGGACTCAATCATTTGAAGATCAGATGCTGCATTTCATGTCAGAAAACAAAAGAATTCTGAATATACATGAGAAAAGATTTTCTGAACTTGAAAATTTCAAAGCAAACACAACTGTGTTTCAGACAAATACTAATGCTTCATTGAGGAACTTGGAAACTCAAGTAGGGCAGTTAGCCCTTCCTTGCAAAACCAATTAAGGAATGCATTTCCAAGTAGTACAGAGATAAATCCAAAAGATTTCACATCTACTTCCTTGAGCGGAAACAATGAATTGCAAGGAAAAAAGAAGATGTAGAATGAAATAGACATTAGGAAGAAATTGAGGAAGAATAGTTCAGACTAGAGGAGCATACAAAGAGATGCTGAAAATGAAGAATTTATCAGCAATGTCTAGCTAAAGACAGTAAACTTCTTGGGAGGCAACCCAAGCAGGATTTTAATTTTTAATAGTTAAATTAATGTGGTTAAATTTTGTGTGTTTTTTATTTAGTATTAATTATGTTGGAAGTTTTTTTTCTAGTTGTTGCTGATTTTTCAGGATAATGAAGCTATATTAAAGATGAATTTTATTAAGAAGCACGTTGTCTCAAAAAGAAATTTGTAGAAAATAGCTACAAGGGGGAGTATTTCTATTTCCCTCAATTTGTTCTTAATGATAATGCATAATTGAAGTTTGATGGAATGTGAGTTTAGTTTAATCACGAGAAAATGAATAATGCTTTGTTGTTCAAATTTTTTAGTTTGAACATCAGCCTTACGAATTATATTGAATAAAGAAATAAATATTTGTTCATACTTGAATTTGGTCATGATGATTATTGAGTTTACCTGATATGTTCGATTAGGTATAGTGAATACACCTTGCTTTAGATATTATGTAGTGAAAAACTTGGAAAGATGCAAGTCTAGAAAATTTTATTAAAATGTCGCAACATACTTTCTCTATGTCACGACATAATTGATTTTGGACTCAATTTGAAAAGACAAGTTTATGTCATGACACAGATTTTCATTGTCATGACATAGATTCAAAAGATGCACTAAGGCGCGTAACATTTGGTAGCGGTTCCAAATGATTGCAAAACTCATAGCGACAATTCATATTTACATGCATGCTGACATCGTACTAGAAATGGAACAAACCCTAAGTAGTATTTTTCATGAAAATTAATGAAGCACAGCAACTCTTGGCCTAAAATAGAAAAGTCTGAAGACTGAAGAGTCATCTGCCTCATAACATTCAAACCATTCAGCCTCACTCACCAAATCTCTCTCACTCGTTCAAAACCCTAGATCCCTAAACTGCTCTCTCACGATGTCTGAGCCCACCAACCTAGTTCCAAACCTCAACAAAATCATGGAAAGTATCTTTGAGTGGAGAATAGGAGCGATTCAAGCCACTCAGCTGATAGCAAAGCAAGGTGAAGAAAGGGACGAGGTAAACAGAGTGTTTGAGGAGACAATGGAAGAATCTAGAAAGAGGAAAAGAGGAAATGAAGAAGCAGAAAGCAGCAAACAAAAAGCTAGTGACTGGGTCTTTGATATATATTGCTTGGAAGGACAAACTGCAGTACAAAAACTTCATTGGGGAAAGAGGCTTCAACAAATGGGTTTCTCCATTCCAAGAGCTGATAGAAAGCAAGGGATGACATCTATTTTGTGAGCACAAGGCTCCAGGATTTGTAGATGTGGTGAAGGAGTTCTACTCAAATATGGTGGGGATGAAGGATAAAATTGTATACATAAGAGGAAAATGGATATCCTTCAGCAGAGAACAAATAGATAGCACATACAATCTTCAGGAGAAAAAGAATGGGTCAAAATTCAAAAGACTAGTGGAAACACCTGACTACCAGAAGATTGTAGACCTGCTTACGGATGGCAAAGGAAGAACAGAATGCCACGGAAAAAACCCACATGAGTCCATCGCCAAAGGAGCATTGACTAAACCAGCGAAGGTGTGGTTTTATTTTTATATTCGGTCATCTTGCCTTCGAACACATGCATGATTAGGGAGAAGAGGTAGTCTTATTATATGCCAACCTCAGAATTATAAATTCGATTAATGGGCAAAATAATAGAAAACTCAATTCATAGTTACTCTGAGGAGGAATCTGAAGAGTGATTCCTCTTCCATCACTAATTTGAGACTAAGCATTTTTGGATGGTGTCGAGAGATTAGGAAGAGGAGGCGCTTTGAAGACATCATCGACATTAACAGGAATCATTAAGGGGCTTAAAAGCGAGAAGCGAGGGAAGACAGAGTGGAAGCTGTGGGAAGAAGAAGAACCATTAGAAATATAAGCCCTGAGCTGAAGATGAAGTAATGGCTCCTGAAAGGCGGAGAAGTATGAGGCAATGCGGCCTTCTCCCTTGAGGTGAGACAAGTCCACCCAGAGTAGGCCGAAAGATCAGAGCCTTTAAATGGCAATGTTGATTGCTAGACTTCTTGAAGGCCATGGTCGAAGTGGAAGAGAAGGATAGCGGTTGAAGCTCAGTACCCAATTGAGGATAGTACATGGAGGTTGAGTTGAAAAGAAGGGACCAATACTTGGAAGAAGCTCTAAAGTAGAGAGATAAGGAATGGAAGAGTAGATGGGAGACAAGAGAACAAGAGCCGAGTGAAGAACTGAGAGCAAGTGAAGATGCTTTTCTCTCAGACCATCTTAGAAGAGACAATAAGCTACTCAAGATCATGAAAGAGAGGAAGGATGCTATGGAGAAGAACTTGTTGCAGAAGGCAGATGCCTTTGGGTATCTGTACAAGGAGCACTAGAAGGAGATAAGAACTCTAATTGAAAAAAGGGACAAAGCATTGGAGGGCACCCTGAACTACAAGGAGAAATGCTGGACGGAAAGCTTGGATATGATCAACAAAAACTTGATCAAAATGTACTCTACCTAGGGTGAGTTTGAGAACCCTGAATTCTATTGGGCAGAAACAAAATAAAATAATCAAGCAATTAGCCCTATCCATGGAGTGGTATGTAGTACTAAACAAAAGTGGAGAAGGCAGTAAGTCAAGATAATTACAAGTCAAAATCCCTGAGTTCTCACCTTCTGCAGCTGGGTATAAATTAGACTCAGTTAACACCACCGCCCTCCTCACTTGGCCTTGTGAAAAAGAAAATAGCTCGACCTGCTCTTCCATCTCTTCTCCTTCTCTGTACATATTGTCCACTCTTGAAACATTCACTAAAATATAAATTGTGCAATTTTTGTGCTGAAATTGGTGTTCACTGTTTGTGAAAATTTTTGTGTTTATGTGTGTTCCTTCTTTGTGTTTACTTGTGAATAAGTTTGAATTGATGAAGTTTTAAGGAATAACTAGTTGAAATAATTGAGAAACTAGCTACCTGGATCTAATTGTTAAATTGTTGCAACATGTTTGGTTGAATGAAATTGATGAAAGAATGAAATTGTGGTTGTGTTGGATTATTTTGAGCTGAAAGCATGATTAAAATGAATCTCATGAATTGTTAGGCAACACAACAACAAATCTCAAAACCAAACAAAAATCTGATAGATGCATTGGGGTAGGATGAAATGAATGGAAATGGAAAGTTGTAAGGTTATGAATAAATGTGTTGAACTTCAAGATTAAGGAAGGCTTTAATAAATTGATGAAAAAAAGACGAGATAAGACACATAATTCTATTTATTGTAGCAGTTTGGGTATAAAATTCTGGTAAACTTTACACATGAGTAAAAATAACTCTGAAAGAAATTATTGCGAGACTAGGAACATCTTACAGGATCCATCACGATCAAGCTCTCTGATATCACAGAACTTGTTAGATTATTAGTTAAGGAAAATCCTAGGCAAGAAATGATTTAGGCCATCCTTGGAAGTTTGAGCCTTTCAAAGCCTGCCCTTTTATATGCATAAGCATATACACTAGTTTCTTATTTGAGCCTACAACCAATCTCATCATTAACCAATAAATGAGAAGCCCGATTTTCTTAGGTATAGTAAGAGCCATATTTGCAGTTATCAGATAAAGTACATCAAGGACAAGTTTAGGGGAATATTATTTCAAGTTGTAGAAAAGGATGAAAAGGGTTGAGAAAGACAATGCAAAGAAATAAGAAAAGATGAATAGAATTATGAAAGAAGCTGTGAAAAGTAAAACATCAAGGAGGAATGAGTTTGGTCTTGTAGCCTTCCTTCCTTGAACCATTAAGTTATTAGGGGTGTTCGACACCTAGTACCCTAATGCCATTTGGTATGGGAGTTACTAACCCAAAGTTCGTTAAGGGTGGTAGAAAGCTTAAAAAGACCAACATTGCACCATTCCATAAAACTTGGTGAGAGATAAAAAGTGAAAAGCTTCTAAAATAAGGAAGAGAAGTTATCTTCTGTGTGTGGGAAAGGAAAAGAGAAAAAAGATACCACAATGAAGAATATGCAGAAAGATGCACAAACCTAATGGGAAGGTTGGAAACTTACAATCAAGAGAAATCAAGGATATATCAAGAAGGCAAGAGTGTAAGTTGTCAGTGAAATCTGGGTACAATTGAACCTAAAGTGTCCAATTACCCACCCAATTGCCTAAGCCACACATTACAAGCCTAAAAGACCTATTTGATTATGAAGGTGGTGTTATGCCTACATTAGTGGAGATTAATATGACAAGCATATGGGACTTTAAAAATGAAAGAGAGTATGCCAACCGAGTATTATCCCGAGGTGCGCGATCGCACAAAGAAAAGAGTAAGGCAGCACACACACAAAAATCAAGATTGAATAATTAAATTGTTACACCATATGAATTATTTGTTAGTTAAGTGAGCTTAATGTATAATCTTCTTGATTCTAGATTGGAAACATGTTTAGAAGTAATTTTACAATTGACATATGCTTCCTACCCAATTGAGCTTAAATAGAAAAATATCCTTAAAAATAAAAGGCTGAATTGTTTGAGGACAAACAAAATTTCTTTTCTTTGCTTGGGGACAAGCAAAACTTTAAGTTTGAGGGAATTTGATGAGTCTAAAACTCATCTATTTTTAATTCATTTTTCTAACATGTTTTTAACAATTTTAGATCTATTTTTATGCCAAATTATGGAATATTCATCAACTTTATGTTTTGTAGGTGTTGTTTGAAAAAGGAAAACAAACGAAAAGTAAAAAAAAAAAAAAAAAGAGGAAAATGCGCGGTATTTGTCGTAACCTAATTTTTGTATCGCGACACAAAATTCAAACGAGACTAAAGGAACTATGTCGCTTGACCATCAACTAAATGTCGCGGCTCCAAAGCTTAAATAGCTTAATAGCATTTGAAAAGAGAAATTTTAATCGCGACATTATTGAAGAGATTATCGAGAAAGCATCGTGACAATCCTTATTTCTGTATTGACAACAATTAGAGCAGAGACCATAGAAGCTGTGTCGCGACAATATAATTTATGTTGCAACATAAAAAGATGACGACTAACAGATGAACTATGTCGTGACAAAAGACAATTATCTCTCGACAGAAATTGCTCAAATTACAACCTGAAGTCAAATGGGAACTGAGTGTTTTATGTTGCGATAAAGTTTTTTAGCATCAAGCCGGCTCAAGGAAATTTATTTGTGTGACATAACATTCAAATTCACAACCAAAGGCAACAAAATCTCTGTCGTATGGCAAGCGTGAAGGAGGTGAATTCCTGTCCCTTTGTGAAAATTTGAAGAGTAACATAAGAATGGTGACAAAAGAAATTCTTGTTGTGACATAATCGAGTTGAAAGGAAGGCACATTGTCTTGACAAAGAAGTTTTGCATCGTGACAATAAGCGCTATTTAGAATGATAAAATTCTATCGCGACAAGAAAAATTAGATCATAGCGAAATTGAAGAAGCGAATACTTGAAAGCGATTGTATCATGATAAAGAATTATATGTAAGTAACACCTGACTCGAAAAGCGCTAGAGGAATTAGAAAAGAAAAGTACGCCGTGACCCGAGGTTTCTGGGCGCGGCGAAATTTTAAGGACTAAAAGAGATCCTGTTGCGACAGAGAAAACTCTGTCATGACAGAATTGAAAGGCGAAAAAGGGAAAGTTTGTCGCGATAAGGAAAAGAATGTCGCGACAGATTCCAGAAGGACAAGGACATGAGAAGCTGGTTACAAACGGGTTGGGTGTCACGACACAAGGCATTCCTGTCACGAAAACAACAAGACTGCTGAATAAATTCTATTTCGCGACATTATCAAAGTATGTTGCAACACAATCCAAGAGCAAGCCTAGAGAACAGGTCGCGACAGAAAACAAGAAACTACGATAGAGGCAGCAACAAAGACTAAAAGCTCTGCCCGCGATAGAGCTTTCTATGTTGTGAAAAAAAGACCAATTTGGGCCATAATTTTGGGGATCCACAACACAATTAATGAAGTGAGGCCCAACATTGGAAAGCCTATAAATAGACGCTTCTAGGGCAATGTGCACAGCTTTTGCAACTCCAGGACGTCTAGGTGGTTGAAGACTCTTATATATTTTTATTTTTTTCTTTCTTTTTATTTTATTTTCCATTTTAGTAGATTTAGTTTTAGTGTAGCTTTATTTTGTTAGTTTTCCTTTAATATTTTGGATATGGGTACTGTACTGAAGTGTAGGTTCAAGCTGGTATTTCTTTATAAAATCATATTTTTCATCACTGTTTGATTTAAATGGATGATGGAAAGTTTTTGGAGTTCATTTATTTCAATTTGTTTATGATTTTAGTGAATTTTCCTGATAAGTTAGTAATTGATATGAGTGAACTAGTTTTGAGAAGTTGAGTTCACTGGAAATGGGTCATTGAATAAGGTGGAAGAAAGCTTTAATTAGAATTCTTGAATTTATTTGATTGGTATTGTTTATAAATTTACTTGTTCTTAAATCTCTTAGCCTTGTGTACGAATCACGAGTGCGCGTATCTCGCTACCGATTTCGGGAGGCCCGCTTTGGAGTGACACGAGGATGGGAATCCTGAGAGTGTAGAGAAGTTCCTTGTGTGTATGGTAGACTAATACTATGGAACTAATGAACTTTGAAGGATTACTCAGATAGATCACCAACTTACTTATAATTTGAGGATAGTTGAATGAAGTATCGGTTTAATCACTTAGAGGTCTCCCCTCTTTCTGCTGAATTGATTATGATCCTGTGTTAGTAAAGATCTAATCAAGGAGATGGAAATTTTCATCAGAAGTGTAGGATAAGGTGTCAATCAAATTGGAGAAGGCTTGCGATACGCGTACATGGAAATAGTCTTTAGTCTAAGATGCGAGTATGAAATGCGAAAGGAAAAATACTTAAATCTTAGAAAGAGGGTTACTTATGACAAGTAACTGATTAGAATCATGTCTCAAAAATAAATATGAACCTTTAATCAATGAAAAAGTATGGTTAAGGGAGAAATTAAACTATACTACCTTGCATCTTTGACAAACTCAGTTTTCCAATTTATGGTTGAGCTATGAATGCGCAGCGTCACGAAAGTGATTATTACTAATTGATCCATGTCCAGTTTTGTCTCACTCAGTGAGTCCTCAAACCCAATTTTATTAAAATTTATTTATTTAATTTTTTTATATTAAAGATTTCAGTCTAGGACTACATTTTTAGTCCTCTTATCATCATAACAGTGGAGTTCAAATAGTAATGATCTTGAGTAGTTGGGGTGATTAGTCTTTTGATTTACCATCCTTCCTCATGAGAACGATATATGGACTTTAAATATCCACTTTTATTAATTGTACGACCTGTGCACTTGCAGTGATCAAGACCACACTCAAATTTTTAATGAGTCATTTTACAAAAAGAATAAATCCATCTTTTCATGTATATGAAAAATGGTTTTAACAAGTTTTTGGCGTCGTTGCCGGGGACTGAAAAGTTCTTGGGTGGTAGTACCAGAAGTTTTGCATACACTAATCACATCATACAATTTGGTCTTAACAAGTTTTTAGTGTCATTGTCGGGGAATGAAAAGTTCTTAGGTGGCAGTACCATAAGTTTGGCATACAACGATCATCGAGACCAGTTTAGTCTTAACAATTTTGTTGTGCCCGAAGTTGAAAGTTCTTGGGTGGCGGTATAAGAGTTTGACATACAGTCACATCATCTGATTTAGTCTTAGCAGTGGAGCCGAACCGTCTTTGGCTTTGGTACGGAGTTTGGACTTTTGTCAATCGGGGAAATGGGATAGGATCCGTGTACTCCTCCTCAATTTCTTCCTCTTCTAAAGATGAGAAGATAGAATTCTGGGTCTTCAACTTTGAATTCCTTGGAGTTGCAACTCTAGTAGTTGTTGTTGCTCATAGCGATAAGACAAAACGTTCTCATGGGACTTGATGGTCCTATCTAGTAGGTTTGATTTCTTAGTCATCAGAGTGGAAGGTTGGTTTAGCCTTAAATTTCTGAACTTGAAGAGGTTTTGGAAGCTTCCCTTTTGATTGTCATTTCTTCTTCTCGAAAGGGACATCCTGGAGGCGATGTCCTTCATATAACTTGTGGTTGATGTGCATCTCAACCGCTGGAGGCCTTAAGATATCGGTGAGGTTCATAATATCAGTTTTTTGGGCTTTGAGAATCCAAAAAATAAGTGAGAAGTATCGAAGTGCTTTTCTGTAAGCTGGATTCTCGGCGTGACCAGAACATGTTCAAACACCAATTTTCCTAGATTGAATTTTCACTTCATACCTATCTGAAACATGATTATGTGGATGCTGTTATTATTGAAGTGGTGTGTTGTCGGTAGCCAATTTCTTATAGCAATCTTATTCAAAATGGAGTATCTTGAGGTAAGGTGAAAGGACCGAAGCACCTTCGAACTTTTCCTTCAATTATGACGAAGACCATTAGGTCTATCTCTGGTACTTCTATCTTATCATCCAAAACATCTTCACACTCGATGTTGATTGATTATCTTTGAGTGAACTGAGCACATATCCAGCAGTTGCCTTGAAAATTCAAGGTGGATCAGTCCCCATGTCCTTTG
Source organism: Tetrastigma voinierianum (assembly GCA_016808115.1). NCBI lineage: Eukaryota > Viridiplantae > Streptophyta > Magnoliopsida > Vitales > Vitaceae > Tetrastigma > Tetrastigma voinierianum. The sequence goes on from JAEQBH010006399.1 coordinate 38,644, forward strand.
ATAGGTTTACATAGAATTCAAGCATAATCCAAGACACAAACGGAGGCAACTTTGACAAAGTGCTTAGCAGGTTGGTCTTCCCAAGCAGTTCCTCAATCCTTGAACCTTTGAAATCTTTGGCATGCGAGATTCCTTCCTCGACGAGGGTCCTCTTTGTCACAGAGTCCCACAACTTTGCATGAGCAGCAAATTTAAAGAAACTATATAGACAAGCACATACTTTAGTAGGTGTCAAAACTTACTTCTTCTTTGCTTGCTTCTTTGAATGAACCTTCTTAGATTGGGTAGACAGACGTAGTATTAGAAGAGGAGCAAGTTCCTTTCTTTTCTAATTCGTCCCATTCCGAGTTTGAACTTTCATCAACTAGTTAGTGCTGTCGCTTGGTTTGAGATTTTAGAATCTCAACTGTAGAATCTCGTCGACACAACCTGCCGTTGGAGTTTACAACTTGGTCTTCTCTTACTTTTTGTTGTTGTCTCTGAGTGTTTTTGAACGTGGATTCTTCAAGATTTGGTCCCTAAATGTCATGTTTCGAAGGAGAATCCCTTTTGTTTTGGAAAGTGCCTTGCCCGGTTCGATGCTGATACGCATTGTTTCTACCATCGTTTTGATTAGATTATCTTCAGTGTTCGAACTTTCGGTGTTTTGATTCTCGAGCTCCTTATTCAAGTCTTTTAGTAGCAAGAACTTCATCTTGAGTGCCATAGGTACACGCGCGGTTAAGCGATCTTTTGAGTTCAAAGGCTCCACATAAATGGGGTCCATAGCCAAGCCTTCTTGATTGAAAACCTTTTCTTTGTTGTTAGAACTTCCTTGTAGAAGTCTTCTTCTCTGGGACCCACTAGATCGTGTCATCACCATTGTTGAAATTGAACGAGAGTTGAAGAAAGAATAGAAAGTTCGGACATTTGGAGATTTCTTGAGAGAATATTCAAAAAGTAGTATGCTATTGTCTTCAGTTGTTTTTCTTTATATAGAGGTCCCATTAGCTCTTAGGGGACTACCTGCGCGTTACACCTGTGTATTTAATAGGGCGTTAAGACTCCTAAAAGTGTTGATGTCAGCCATCATTTGTTGCGATGACTCACCATAATCCTTAGTTGGATAGAGTGGGGCACCACTATTATATGAATTCAATATTCCTTCTTTCTTTTTATTATTAAACAAAAGAGGCAATTCATTGCATGAGTTATCTATGGAATGTCTAAGAGACACATACTTAGTACATCCAATTCTAACTCCAAGCCTTGATTCATCCCAAGTTCTCATAATTATTAGTCAAGACTTCTGTAAAACCACATAATCCTTGATCATACTCTTCATCCATTTCATGTGTGTGCATCCTCGTTGTGTTGTCCCTTATATCTTTGTTACTAGGGAAGTAATTCACTCTATGGTTTGCTTAGTGTCTTGCACATTCTTCCACATCTTGGTTTGTACTTATAGTATAGTCATAAAGCGTGATTTTAAACCATCTGCTTATCTTTGACAACAAGCTTGTTGTCTTGTTTCTTCATGTCTTGAGATATTCCACCCATAGGTAGGATATTGTTTAGGCCTGAATGCCTAGTCCTTGAGGGAGTTTGAACTCCTATTGGGATAGGAAATATTTCTTTCCGTATTTGACCCCTTTGGATCTCCCAGTGGAGCAATCTACCTTCTTCGGAAAACATGCATCTTCTTTTACCTGTTCCTTCTCTATAAGGTGTTCCTCTATTCCTTGATAGGATAGAATTCCTGTTTCTGATCACATGAGGATTTAAGTCACTTCTAGGACGCCAGATACGTTTATTCTAGTGAGCATATTTATTCATTGCTTTTGCATGGAGGCCCTTTTCCTTTCAATCATTTTATGTCATCCATGGTCCTTCTGAAGATCCAGTATAGCATTCTGGCCCTAACTTCTTATTGAACTTAGTAGTCGAGAGGATATGTTCTCTTACATGTTGTTGAATGCTTATTCGTCTTTATCCAGGAGCCAAGTTTCCGTGTTCGAATGTTTGTCTTGGTTCACATATAGTTGTCGAAGGGACTTTTTGCCTTCCATGATTTGGTAATAGTTTTGGTCAAATGCACGCACTTTTCTTTTATGCATCGTAGACAAGCTTTCATCGCATAGTTGACTTATAATGATTAAATTCTGTAAACCTTCCAACAAAAAAGAAATACTTCTTTCAATCTGGACATGCCAGGAAAGATTAAAGTACATGTTCCTGTAATTCTTCCTCTTGCTCTGTCCCTAAAGATCACACTGTCATGACATGAGAATTGTAACTTAGTCAAGATGTTCCTGTTTCTGGTCATATGTTGTGAACATCCACTATCAAAGTACCACCTTTCCTCACTCATGTTTCTTGTAGATGCGAAGGCTCTAAGACTTGTAGATTCCTCTTATTAGTCATGAATGGTTTTGAGACAGACTTAAGTTTGTGACGGCAGGTTTCTTTCTCTCACCATTCTTTGTTGTATTGTCCCACTTATTGTGGCAATAGAGGTCTATGCCTTGTGTCAATGGATCCTATCTTGATCTACATGGTCTTTATCGTATGGGCTCTGACTTCGATCTCGTTTTGACCCTCTATTCCCTTCATTCTTTAGATCTACATTTTTTATTTCTTAAACATGTCTTGGAGAGTATCCCATGCTTCTTTTGCAAATCGTGTAGAGGCAATAAGTTTGAACATCTTGTTATCTATACTGCATTGAATTTCATGACGAGAAATGAAGTTTCTTGAAGCTGCTTTTCTTTCTTCTCAGTTCCATTATGGTTCAGGCTTTGAACTTTGGTTGGATTGGTCCATCCTGTCACTATAGATTGCCATACATCCGTTCCCAACAACTTGATATGAGTAGTCATGTGAATCTTCCAATATGCATAATTGCCATCATCAAGTAGAGAACTTTTTGTGGTCATTTCGTACTTTATTGGATCCATCTAAACTTTACACTCAAAACCCATAAAGTGATCGAGGATCTCACTTAGTAACTTAAGTGATGCGCTCGATACGGTGAAAAATATAAGGTGCGATCCAGTCATTGTCATAATGTTTGGATTGTGATTTCGTTCGGACTATGCTACTATGCGTCCAAACTCCCCTTGTGGGACTTAGTGTGTGTAGGACAGATGTGATATATTTTGCAATAAGATAAATCATACCCAATTTTTACGTGGTTCGACAACTTGCCTACGTTCACGGGGTTGTGCCTAGATGCTAGGATTTCCACTAATCTGATTCAAGGTTTACAATTAGTCTTATGTGGTACGAGACTCCCTCTCTACCCATGATCCTTCTTGAAACCTAATTACTCCTAATGGAATTCATAATGAACTCCCTCCATTCCCCTCTTTACAACATCACACACCCAATCCCATAATACATCAAAATAAAATGAAGAATATTATAACCATCATCTTTTACTAGAGGTACAAAGGCTTTTTCTTGTCTGATACCCTCAAGAGTATAACGCTTCCACTCCCCTTCAGCACATCCAGACTTTGCTTATTCTCTTCAAGCTCTGCTCCCCAAATCCATACTAAGCATCTTCCAAAGTCCCAAATATATAGCCTTGTATATTCGGTTTTCAAAGACTAGATAAGGTTGGATCATTATCCTAATATGACTCCAAACCTACCTTGAATTATTTGTACTTTCCTTTAAGTTATCATCGCGGAAATAGGAAACTTGATGTCTAAGAATCCTCTTATGAATAGAATCCTTATTTGATTCGAATTCTGATTTGATTGCTTAGAAGATTCGAACTTCTTGATATGATCTTTATCTGCTTACCTAAATAATTTTGATTTGATCTTTATTCGCTTGCCTAAAAGATCTAAGGCTCATAGGTTACTTGCTCCCTAAGTACCTCAACCTCCAAGCTAGCAAACTCATATGCGTCCCACGATTGCTCTGCTTCTAGTTCGGACTTCCCATCTACGGCCGTCCCTCTGACCTGAGGGTTGCTGGGTTGAACTACTTCGCTAGTCTACCCGGACTTCACCTCCCCAATTCTTCAAATCTTCATCAGCATAAACTTTGAGAAAATCACGGGAATGACGATATGGACAATCTCAAGACCTAACAAATATTAAGATAATCATTCATTTTAATGCAATTAAATACTTATCTTTTTCCAAAGTTGAAAAATAATTATTTTAGTTTTAGATCATTTATTAAAACCTATAGACAATTAATTTACTCTAATTTTTGAGTAAATTATAAAATTATGTTTTATCCTCAATTATAAATTAGTTTTTTTGATTAAATATATATATAGAAAAAATTTGCGGCCCGCCAAAACCGGCCCTATCCTCATCATCGGTCTCATCATCGGTGTTTGGTGGATCTTAGGTGGAAGAATAGTGGAGGACACCAATAGTTGATGGATTGAAGATGATCCTAGCAACTTGTAGTGTGGACATCCCTTTGAGTAGAATTTCTTTGTATTTGGGTGTGCCTAATAATGAAAAAAAATTTATCCACTATTAGCATATACCATATATTTGAAATGAATACAAAAGGGGATTAGTTTAGAATTTGTATTACCCAAGTATTTCTAAAGCAATCACTGTATTTGTTTCAGCATCCCAACCAAATCCAGTATGCTTCAAAAGATCAGAGAGTTCACGATACATTACACGTAGTCCGTTAAATTTTTGTTTAAGTTGTTTCAAATTAAAATTTCTTTTTACCTTGACAATTAACTTCAAGTAACACCCTCCTCCATGTGTTGGTATTGAACGTCCCAATAGCCATATTACATTTGTTAACTTTATTGACCATAATGTCAATAAATGTTTTTTCCATATTACCTCTCCATGTTCCTGCATCTTCAATATCTATTATCTCACTTGTCATTTGCATAATTCCAACATCTTTTATCTTAGTTGTCATCCTTCACAAACTTTTTTGTATTTTTAACTTTGTTTTACTAGAAAAACTTCAGCCGACAGGTTGTAGTAAGTACTATGACAGGAACCTCTATATTGAAAGACTTCCAAATTCCAAGCAAACATACTTCCTAAGTTCAATCCACTTTGGAAAAACTCAAAACTATCATTCAAGGTAATTAAAGAAGAGAATTCTGAGTAATAAGGAATACCCACTTCTCAAATTGTAATGAATTGTTGTGATATGTGAGTAACAGGGATTCAGAGATCATCGATCTTCTTCAAAAAAACTAGCTCCGAACAGTTAAAGGGGACTTCAACTAGAATGGGTATAACACATACTGCAGGCAAGAGAATTTCTGAAATAGTAGCATGGGCTTATGTCATTTCCTTAAAAAAAAAACCATGGACAGCAAAAATGCTATTTCATTCTGGTGTCGGAACTCCAATTGAAGAACTAGGCTGGTTTCCATTGTTGTGGAATAACAACATTTGAAGTACAATTGTCAGAATTAGAAATAAGATCAGAACTAGGACAGGACACTTATGCAATCTGTGCTATGGCTTCAATGATATCACTCTGCTTCAGCATGGCTGAAAGCAAGGACAACTTTTTAATCTGATAACATTCCATTGTGAAGTAGCAAGTACAAAGGAAAATAAATCCTTCCACCAAGCATACAATCATATGTGCAAAATCTGATGAAAGGAAGGAATTTAAGCCTATACTACTCAGAAAATAGAACAGAGGGAACATGGGATGATGATTGCAAACACAAAAGACAAGCAAAGCAACAAAGTTTTTCAATTCATTTTGACTTGGGTGTAAAGAAGATAAGTATGAACTACAGCAAACAATTCAAAACAAACTAATACATAAAACATAAACCCCATTATTTTTCTTTGCTTTTCTCAGTAAATCTAGAATAAAAATGAATTACAGCAACGCAGCAATCATGACTACATGATGACTGTCCAAAAACACTGATTACATACCTGGGTTTTAGTATGTTTAAGATCTCTTCTATAACTAATTTAGTAGCATTTCCCCTTCATATACTAATATGTAGTTTCATTTTGCATTGTAGGTCAAATTGAGGCATTTTGAAGGCTAAAAGAGAGAAGAATGAAGATCCGGCTTCAACGTCGTGACATCCCAACATCGCGACATTGCTGGGCCTGTTCGTTGGGTCTAGCCTAGTTTGACATTCGAAAGCGCTCTCTTTCGAGGTTTTTAAGGAAGTATGACCTAAGGAGAGGGGATTCGCACTTTAGAGGTTTCGGCTAATGAGAGAAGAAGGAGACGGACATAGAGATCGACATCTATTGTTGGGAGATCTTGGAATCGGAGGAAGAAACTGAGCATCCACCAATCTTTCAACATTAGAGTTCTTATACCTTCTCCTTCATGTTTTCTCCAGATTTTATGATGTACACGATTTTCATTATGTTCTAAACTTACAATCTAGGGTTTTTGGATGTATTTTAGACATGAAGTTTATATCTAATTGCTAGAATTCTTTCTTTTATTGTTTCATGGGAGTAAACCTCTATTTATTCATGCTTGATTTTGTTTGCATATTATATTTGGCCAATATTTGTTGCACACCCACGCCCTTTTATAACAATATAACTATAGCTTTGATAAAACAAAATATACATTCCTTAATTTAAATAGGGCCTATAATTGTTATTGAATAACACATTTATACAAATTAGCATTCCATGTCTTTTCAAACACATAAAATATTTGTAGTTCACCACAGTTTATCATAATATGTAAAATATATTTCCATACTTTCAAAACGATATATATAAAAAAAAAAGTGATATTCTTATGAAGACTTTTACATCTTTGAGTTCAATGCAAAATAATTACAAATATCATGAATGAAATGATATGCATTAGATGGAGCATTTACTTATACTCCGCTATGTTGACGGTGACTTTGCGCCCGACGATCTTCTGTCCTGCCACTTTCTACTTGATACCTGGGCGATGATAAAAACAACGCGCCAAGCATTTTCATGCTTAGTTATTCTATATAATACTCTTTTCTATTTCAATTTAAATCAAGTCATGCATTTTTCTAAAACAATGTCCTTTTACCATTTTTGAATAATTAATGCAATACAATACATATATTCATTTCATATACACATTCATTCTGATTTATTAATCATTCGAATATGCACTTTCACATGCAATAAATCTTCAAAACACAAATCATGCATTTCAAAATTTTCTTTTCATTTTGCCCTTAAGTGAATTTAACCTATGTTTTTGATGCATAGGATAACGAATCCCACCGGCCTTAGTCATGAGCTATAGGCGATATATAAAAAAAGTTTATAACCTGATGCAGTCTCATTTGAAGACTCTTGTAGTTATTAAATTATTTTGTGAATACTACCGATACTATCCCACTAGGCTACGGATCAAAGTGACACATCATTACGTTCGGCGCAGCACTGCTCATTTGACTCTTATTGGTATACCAATCCATCCTTAATTCGAATTTTAACGATTAACATTCTATTTAGGGCATTCAAATCACTCATAGCAAAATACAATATAGTATATACATCTTTATACAAATAATTCATTTTTCAACACTCAATACTGATTTTCTTAGCAAATCATTTCACAATTATTTGCCTCAAATCAATTAAAACACTTCAATATGCAGTTTATTGAAAATCATTTCAATAATAGAATAATGATCGTAAGACTTGAAATCAGAAGAGATTGAGTGGAGAACAAACTCGAAAATGGAAACAAAAGAGAGAGTCGAAGAACAAACCAAAAATCTTGTTATACTTTGATTCCAATTCTCGGAATCCCGTTCTTGTGTCAAGCTTCCTCGTCACCAACCCCTAATCCATCACAAATATGTCACTATCAAAGAACAACCCAAGAAAAAAAAAATCAGTTGTGCATTCTAGGATTTTTGGTTAGGGTTGATGTCTACCCAATACACCTTCACTTGAAAATTTTTCTAGGGACACATGAACCATATTTTGCTCATGCTTCCTTCAAGAAAATTATCTATGAGTCTATTTTTAGTAGGAATTGAAATCATCTCATTTGCATAGCCAAACTCAAGTTACAACATTTTAATGTCAAACTGGTCGGTATGCCCAGCTCACTCGGTTACCTACTGTTATTCTCAATTTCTGGGGTCTTAACTCCATAAATTGGTAATAGTTCATTCTACTCATTTGAAGTTATGGTTCTCAGGTTTCTTCTCCAATTGGAATCATCTAATTTGGATAACCAAAACTCAAGTTATTGCATTTTACATCCAGACTACTCTAATTTGCAAAGCAGAATCAGATTGTTCTTGCACATAGCTCCACTTTGACAGATTTCTGGGCACTTTGGGGTTACAATTTGCATACACTTTCTTCAAGTAAATTATTTCCCTGGAAGTCTAGTTTACCTATAATTTTGAATCACTCAATTTGGATGAGTGAAACTCAACTTACGACCAAAACACCACAACCACACCCAAAACAGAGCATACCCGTTAGCTACTCAAAACTTACATTTAAGCCCATATTATAGAGCCTTAGAGCTACAATTTGCTCCTAGTCCATTCTATAAATTCGTAGCTCTATCTATTATGGTTCTTTTACCAATTGGAATCACTCAATTTAAATGATTATAACTTAACTTATAGCCAAAAAAAAAACAAGGGTTTTGAAATTTTTTGACAGCAACTTCTTTGAAACTTCATCATTTCCTTTACATAAAAATTCCTCAAAACCAATTCAAACCAATCAAAAAATGAAAAAACAACCTCAAACTGAACTAAAACCATCCAACAACACTTCTACACACAAAGTTAGGGTTTCTCCAAACCCCAAACACAAGAAAGGGGTTAGGGTTTGTTTCTACCTTTAAATCTCTTCCTTTTTCTTCTTTCTTCTTCCTTCTTCTTCTTGATCACTTAAACTCTTGATCTCATGGAGCAAATCACAATCTCTCTCTTCTTCTCTTTTCTTCTCTCTCAACCGAATCCCTAGCTCTCTCTCAAAAATGTGAATGCCTAAATGGTCATTCCATAGACCATTTTGGTTTTTAATCCCCAATCTAACTTAAGGCCATGTTTGGCTTATCATTAAATGGGCCTTATCTCATTTTTCTCATTTTAAAACCTCATTTCACCGTCATTTTCACTTAATTTCATTTCATTTTCATTTTAACATTTACAATCCACATTTATGACCCTTAGGTCCTCATTTGACATTTTTACCAAATTTATTTGGCTTCTGTAAAATTTCCGAGTTTTTATCATTTTTCGTTTTTAGCCATTTAAAATCCGAAAAAATATAATTTAATTTATTTTACACCCTGAACATGTTATAAAACTGTTAGGGTATTTTTAGGGCGTTACAACTCTCCCCTCCTTAAAAGAATTTCATCCTCAAAATTACCTTCATTGAACAGTTGAGAGTATTGTTGTCGCATAACTTCTTCGCTTTCCCACGTGGATTCCTCTGTCTTATGGTTCCTCCATAGAACTTTGACTAATGGGATTCGCTTGTTCCACAACTTTGTCACTTCCCGAGCCAATATCTCCACTGGCACTTCTTCATAGGTCAAATCCGATCTAAACTCAATTGTCTCTAAAGAGACTACGTGTGATGGGTTTGACCTGTACCTCCGTAGCATTGATACATGGGATACATTATGGATCTTTTCCAATTTTGGAGGTAAAGCTAATTTATATGCCACTGGACCCACTTTTTCTATCACCTCAAATGGCCCAATAAACCTAGGGCTCAACTTGCCCTTTTTCCCAAATCTCATTACTTTCTTCCAAGGCGATGCTTTCAAAAATATTTTCTCGTCGATCTCATATCAAATGTCCTTTCTTTTCATGTCGGCGTATGATTTTTGCCTATCCATGGCCACTTTCAACTTTTCTCTAATTATTTTCACCTTTTCTTCGGTTTCTTGAATCAAATCGGGGCGTCGGTTTCTTCGCTTAACTTTCAGTCCAACATAATGGTGTTCTTCATTTTCTTCCGTAAAGAGCCTCATAAGGCGCCATTCCAATACTCGACTGGAAGCTATTATTATACACAAATTCAACTAGAGGAATGTGTCTATCCCCAACTACCCTCATAGTCGATCACATAACTTCTTAGCATATCTTTCAACACTTGGATCACTCTCTTTGATTGTCCATTCGTTTGTGGGTAGAACGTTGTACTGAAATTCAGTCGAGTGCTTAAAGCCTCTTGCAATATTCCCCAAAATCTCGAGGTGAACCTCAATCTCTATCTGAAATGATGGATATTGGAATCCCATGTAACCGAACTATTTCACTTATGTACATCTCTGTCAGCTTGTCAAGTGAATAGTCGGTTCTCATTGTGAAGTGGTAGCTTAGTCAATCGGTCTACCACGACCATTGAGTCATGCTTTCTTCCTATCGTAATAACCCAACCACAAATCCATGGTGAATGGGTCCCATTTCCCCTTTCGGTATTCTAGTAAGTATGATAATCTGAAAGACTTGATGTGCCTTCACTTTTGACACACCATATACTCTTGGTCACAGAATTCCGATACATCTCTTTTCATTCCAGACCACTAGTACGAAACCTTTAAATCATGATACCATCTTTGTTGTGCTACAGGTGCATAGCAAAGATCCCTTTGTGTGCCTCACCTTTAGAATGGATTTCTTCCATTCACACTTTCATTGGTACACAAACCCGATCTTTATAATACAAGGATGCATCTTCCTTCACTAAAAACTTGGTTTCTTTTCCCTCTCAATCGACTCACTATGGCAGAAATTTTCTCATCATTCTTTTGTGCCTCTAGCACTCGATTCAACAAATCCGGTCTAGCCATGAACTCTGCCACTATTTCACCGTCGTCTGTCAATGACAAGTGAGCATTCAATGCTCATAGCGTTTGCATTGACTTTCTACTCAACGCATCTACCACTACGTTGGCCTTTCTGGGGTGATAATCAATCCATAATCATGTCTTTAATCAAATTATTAATCTCGTTTGTCTCAAGGTTAAGCTCTTGTTGAGCCAAATACTTAAGACTCTTGTGATCGATTGTAGATATGAAACACTTTCCTCATACAAAAATAATGTCTCCATATTTTCAATGCAAATACAATAAGCGGCGATTCAAATCATGCATAGATGTAATTCTTTTCATGCGATTCCAGCGTGAGACATACGCTACCACTTTACACTCTTACATAAGGACATCCAAGCCCGTTCAATGAAGCATCACTAAAAAATCAAGTATTCTTTCTGTATTAATTGATTGAATGAAGCAGATTGCCTCGATTCAAAATGCTTTCAACAACACAAAGCTAACTGACACCTTTTCCTCCTCAAAATCTCACATTCTTTTGGAGCAATCTTGTCTTAAATTCGCGATCATAAAAAACCCCCTTACTTGAACCTTACTGTAACACCAATCGAAGCCATGCATACATAACATTTCGGTGGTTCCATTCCACTAACCACTTCTATATTCTTTGGATCCACTCGAATTCCTTCTTCCGATACAATGTGTCTAAGAAAAGACACTCCTCCCAACCAAAATCCATTTGCTCGATTTGCACCTCTTGTTCCTTTCTCAAGGTTTCACAAAGTACTTTACCCAGAAGGTGTGTATCATGATCTTCATAGATCCTTTGAATACACAAAGATGTCATATATAAACAACACGAAAGACTTATCTACATACTGTCGAAAAACACGATTCATTAAGTCCATGAAAGCTGCCGGTGCATTTGTCAACCCGAACGACATTACAAGGAATTCATAATGTCCATATATCGCGTTCATATAGTCTTAATACACATCGAATCACTTAATCCCTTAGCAAATGTGTTACCAAGATCGCAAGTCAATCTTTGAAAAAGACACTTGCACCTTTAATTAATTCGAACAAGTCATCTATCACGGGTAGGATATTTGTTCTTCACTATCATTTGTTCGGTTCCTATAACTTGACTACCTGACCAGGCGTGCCATCTTTCTTTTTAACAAAAGCGCTGGATCTCCCCATATGGTAATACACTCGGACAAATAAATCCTTTCTAATAACTCTTTTGGCTTTGAAAGCTTCAGACTGCTTTTGACTCCACTAGAGCCATTCTATACGGTGTAATGGATGCCGGAGTGGCACCCTGAACAACTTCGATTGCGAACTCAATCTCTGTATGTGGAGGCAATCATGGAAACCCCTCCAGAAACACATCCAGATAATCACTAACCGTAGGAATGTCCGATAAGCTAGGCTCTGCCTTTTTTGTATCAATCACATACGCTAAGTAGGCTTTACACCCCTTTCGAACCATTGTTTTAAGCGATGCGGCGGATATCATTGAAGGTAGATTGACACTCTGATGCTGATCTTTCTGGCACTGGGTGCCGCCAGGTCTTCTGTTTGTTTTGATAACACCGCTGGTGTTGGAAGAACAATCATCCCGATATAATCAAACTACAGACTTCAGATCAGTGTGCGGAAGCTCAACATAAAACATTACGTTAGGGTAATCTCACCGTAAACTCATTCACGGCGACCTTTATGCCCAGTGGATTTGTCATAAAATATCATACTCGGTTTCACTCTTTATTAAACTGCGAACTGGAATGGCAGTACAAATGTAAGAATAAGATTATTTGGATCTATCAATGCATGTACAATATTCTCAAAGATGTAGAAATTACTGACTATCATCAGATGCATCTTTCTCTTCCATCTTCATTGCATATGCCTGGCTGAGGCCGCGAAGCATCCTATCTGCAGCATAGTCTATGTAAACATCTCGGTGCACTTGGTGATACCATAACACTCTGTATCCTTATTACTCTTGTATTGCTAAAAGCCCTTTACCCCAGTCTAGGAGTGCTATGAAAGAAACGAGCTCTAGAGACGATCACTTTTGTGCTCATTGGATCCATGACTGAGCTAGCCTTCCCGATCTCGGCCTCTCTTGTGGCACTCCCCTGTGTGTGCGGTAAGGAAGTCGGTCCTCTTGAAGAACCTCCTAGTGCATTTGCAACTGATTGTCTTGGTCAGATAGTCTGCTTACTACCGATGGTACGAGCTAGTCACTTTATTTGTAGGGTGATTAGAACCTGTGGTCCTCACGAACTCTTATACGGTGTTGATAGGAGTTTATTTGATCGGGATTTTGGCACCACATCTTCTTTCTTTTCTTTCATATTCCTCTTTCTTCCTCTTTCAACATTTAGAGCTGCTGTCTAATTTTGGAGAAATCATCATGGCAAAATCATGTGACATGGAGGCCCCAGATAAGTCATTGAAACCGTCTTGAACTTACGACGTTCTCTTCGTAGTCACTGGCATCTGGAGACATGCACTCAGCCAGGGTGAATTCTCTCTAATATTTCGATCACACTCATACATCTTTGTTTCCAAATTATGAAACTCTGTCTAAGATAAATATGACCCACATATTGCTCAGATAAATACAGCCCACATATTGCTTCACTGAGAATTCCCTGCAGGGAAGACTCGTATAACACTCTTCGATTAGTGCGATTCACAATCTGGAGGAAACCCACCATTGGTAAGCCACATCCTGTAGTAAAGACGTCGCACACTCTAAATTCTCCTCTGGTGTGCAATGAATTTGTCGAAGCATTCTTTCAGTTCTTTCGAGCCAATTTTCTGCCATGGAAGGCTCATCATCTTTCTTGGCAAGAAAACCTACGGGTCGATATTTTGCCATTCTTTATATGGATGACCGCTGAGGAACAACTACAGTTGGTTATGGTGCTCTTTGCAGTGCCTGAGCTATCTACTGGAGGATATCTATTGCATCTCTTACTGCTTGACCTTGCTCACGAATCGATGGAGCATGGGACGCTTGCCCACATTCCACACTAGCAGGGCTATTTGGGCTACTTTCTAAGTCACCTCTAACTCTATGGGGTCTTGAACCATCCATGCTTACTTATTAAGACCGACAAGATACACATCAGAGTCACATCATCCTTTATATGCAAATGCAATGCATGTCATAAACAATTTCAAAATCATTTACAAAAAAAAAATTCAAAATCATTTTGTAAAACCTCCTAAACCTAGGCTCTGATACCAAAATAAAATGTAGCGTTCATTGCACTACCAATACTTTTACTTTTAAGATATATTCAAACACCAACACAAATGCAAATACGTTTTCAATATCATAGCTCTATGCTACTTGTGCTCTAATACCACTAAATATGTGGCGCACCTATGCCCTTTTATTACAATTTAACTATAGCTTTCATAAAACAAAATATACATTCCTTAATTTATATAGGGTCCATAACTGTTCTTGAATAACGCATTTATATAAATTAGCATTCCATGTCTTTTCAAATACAATTACAAAATATTTATGGAGTTCACTCTGGTTATCCACAATATGTAAAATACATTTTCATACTTTCAAAAAGATATATTAAAAAAAATGTGATTTTTTTATGAAGACTTTTACATCATTGAGTTCAATGCAAAATAATTACAAAATATCATGAATGAAATGATATGTATGAAATGGAGCATTTACTTATACTTCGCTTTATTTGACGGTGACTCTGCGCCTGACGATCTTCGGTCTTACCACTTTCTACTCGATACCCACGCGATGATAAAAACAACGCGCTAAGCATTTTCATGCTTAGTGGTTCTATATAATACTCTCTTCCATTTCAGTTTAAATCAAGTCATGAATTTTTCTAAAACAATGTCCTTTTACCATTTTTGAATGATCAATGCAATACAATATATATATATATATATATATATATATATATATATATATATATATATATATATATATATATATATATATATATATATATATATATATATATATATATATATATATTCATTCATATACATTCATTTATAGTTTATTGATCATTCAAATATGCACTTTCCCGTGCAATAAATCATTAAAGCAAATCATGCATTTCTAATTTTCTTTCATTTTGCCTTAAGCAAATTAAACCTATACTTTCGATTGCACAAGATAACGAATCTGTCTGATCCTTCTAAATTTTGCCGACCGGTATATAAAAAAAAGTTTTATAACAATCTGGTCTGTGGGGGAACGCTAACTAGTTAGTAAAATCATTTTATGGCTTACAAAGCGTCTTATCCCACGGCTAGGCTACGGATCAGAGTGACACATCATTATGTTCGGCGCAGTATTGCTCATTTGACCCTTATTGGTATACCAATCTATCCTTAATTCGAATTTTAATGGTTAACATTCTATTAAGGGCATTCAAATCATTCATAGCAAAATACAATATAGTATATACATCTTTATACAAATAATTCATTTTTCAACATTCATGCAATTTTTCATATGAAAATCATTTCACAATTATTTGCCTCAAATCAATTAAAACACTTCAATATGCAGTTTATTGAGAATCATTTCAATAATACAATAATGATCGTAAGACTTGAAATCAGAAGAGATTGAGTGGAGAACAAACTCCAAAATGGAAACAAAAGAGAGAGTCGAAGAACAAACCAAAAAGCTTGTTGTACTTTGATTCAAATTCTCGGAATCCCGTTCTTGGGTCAAGATTCCTCATCACCAACCCCTAATCCATCACAAATGTGTCACTATCAAAGAACAACCCAAGAAAAAAAAAAATCAGTCGTGCATTCTAGGATTTTTGGTTAGGGTTGATGTCTACCCAATACACCTTCACTTGAAAATTTTTCTAGGAACACATGAACCATATTTTTCTCATGCTTCCTTAAAGAAAATTATATCTCTATGAGTATATTTTTATTAGGAATTGGAATCATATTATTTGGATCACCCAAACTCAAGTTACAATATTTTAATGCCAAACTGGTCGGTATGCCCAGCTTACTCGGTTACCTACTGTTATTCTTGATTTTAGGGGTCTTAACTTCATAACTTGGTAATGGTTCCTTCTACCCATTTGAAGCTATGGTTCTAAGGTTTCTTATCAATTACTTGATATCAATTTTGGATAACCAAAACTCAAGTTAGTGCATTTTACATTAGACTACTCTAATTTGCAAAGCAGAATTAGATTGTTCTTGCACAAAGCTCTACTTTGACAGATTTCTGGGCACTTTGGGGTTACAATTTGCATACACTTCCTTCAAGTAAATTATTTCCCTAGAGCTCTAGTTTACCTATAATTTTGAATCACTCAATTTGGATGAGTGAAACTCAACTTACGGCCAAAACACAACAACCACACCCAAAATAGAGAATACCCGTTAGCTACCCAAAACTTACCTTTAACCCCATATTATAGAGCTTTAGAGCTACAATTTGCTCCTATTCCCTTCTATAAATTTGTACCTCTAGCTCTTATGGTTCTTTAACAATTGGACTCACTAAATTTGGATGATTATAACTTAACTTATAGCCAAAACAAAACAAGGGTTTTGAAATTTTTTGACAGCAACTCCTTTGAAACTTTATCATTTCCTTTACACAAAAATTCCTCAAAACCAATCCAAACCAATCAAAACAGTGAAAAACAACCTCAAACTGAACTAAAACTATTCAAGAACACTTTACACAAAGTTAGGGTTTTTCTCCAAACCTAAACACAAGAAAATAGGGGGTTAGGGTTTTGTTTCTACCTTTAAATCTCTTCATTTCTCTTCTTTCTTCTTCCTTGTTCTTCTTGATCTCATGGAGCAAATCACAATCCCTCTCTTCTTCTCTTTTCTTCTCTCTCAACCGAATCCCTAGCTCACTCTAAAAAAAGTGAATGCCCAAATGGGCATTCCATAGACCATTTTGGTCTTTAATCCTCAATCTAACTTAAGGCCATGTTTGGCTTATCATTAAATGGGCCTTATCTCATTTTTCTCATTTTAAAACCTTATTTCGCCTTCATTTTCAATTAATTTCATTTCATTTTCATTTTAACACTTACAATCCTCATTTATGACCCTTAGGTCCTCATTTGACATTTTTACCTAATTTGTTGGCTCTGCAAATTTTCGGGTTTATCATTTTTGTTTTTAGCCATTTAAAT
Organism: Tetrastigma voinierianum; assembly: GCA_016808115.1. Taxonomy (NCBI): domain Eukaryota; kingdom Viridiplantae; phylum Streptophyta; class Magnoliopsida; order Vitales; family Vitaceae; genus Tetrastigma; species Tetrastigma voinierianum. Next base: position 55,594 of record JAEQBH010006399.1, read on the forward strand.
TCGGAAAAATATAATTTAATTTATTTACACACCTAAACATGTTATAAAACTCTTAGGATATTTTTAGGGCGTTACAATATTAATGTGGTGAGTGATTCTCTACGAGATCTGAGAAGGGAGTAGAGAGTTAGACTTAGGTGAATCAACCTAATTAGCTAGGTGGTGTAGAAATCATCAATAATGAGGAGGCTTGTAAGGTTCTTGGGACTTAAGGCATTGCTAATGCTTGGGGTTGAGCTGAGAAGCAAGAAACCTAGTATTAGTTGGTAGGTTACTCGACTGAGAGAGAGACTTGTAATTAAAATAGTCAAGAACCGCCTTGAAGAACTCTCTCATGAAACAATAGAATAGGATTCTTGTTCAAATATAAGTGGATTGTCCAATTGCACCAAAAACCCTAGAACCTCATTATCTTGAGAAACCCTTGCTTGTGTAATTAACTTGCTAGTCTTCTGATTTATTATTTTAATTTAGGTTTTTCTCAAGTCATCACAGTATTCGTTTGGATATTAGAGGTAGTCGATTTTGGCACTTAGCATCTCATTCCTCCTTCTAGATCAATATCCGTACTTAGGTACACTTTATTATTTGACAAGCGTATACTTGCGTAAAATAGGCACCCTTTTGATATTTTTTTGCATATTCTTAATACAAAACACAAATATTCCTATCACTACCTATTAACCTAAGGCAAACGAATAAATGAAATTAGCAGTTAGACCAAATGAAATCAACAACTATAAAAAAATCAGTATCTAACATAGAACACAAGCATTAAAATTTTGTTTTCTAATAATTTCCCAACGAATCCCAAAAAACTCATTCACCATTCAAAATAATAATAGTAATTAGACAATTAATATTTAGAATATATATGTTTATACCTAAATATAAATTTGGCCTCAGTGATTCAAGAGATGTTACACCAAATGGTGCAACACTGTCACAAGTGCTACAACTAACTCTTTAATAATATGTAGTGTGAAGAGTTAATATGTTTAAAAAATCAGGAAATAAGAAGGGTGTACACACACACCTGAGGACAAGATTGGTTATGAGGTCGGAAATTGCCTACGCGTAGAGTTGAGCCAGGATCTAAGGTGTTCATATATATCAATTAGGTTACACGTTGGACTTATGTGAGACAAGGGTCCCCCTTTCTCACAATCGTCTTCTCCTAACTATCCCATATAGAAACATTGAAATAAGCTCCCCTTATTTCCCATATGCATGTCGGTTCATAAACGCCCAATCGCTCCATCCATAGTAAAGTAAGCGTACTGCTCACCATCAAGGCTTCGAGCAGTACCTGTAGCTGCTCTTTCTTCAAAATAGCTCCTCCAAAAAACCTCCTTTGTGCGCTTAATCGATGATCTCCAAAGGTCCCTACTACTCATTTTTAAGCACGTAATCAAGAATCTTTCTTTTGACTAAATCCAGTATTTTCCAAAAACCTTTTTATATGACTACCATCACTAGTTGATGTCCTTCCTTATTCATGGAGCATAATATTTTCTTTTCCAAATAGACTCTTATAGACAAGATCTCCTTATGTTAGAATTTTGTTTGATTCGAGATATACACAATATTCCTTTTATACTTCCTTGCTCAATACGCAAAGGATAAACCTTGATTTTCTAAATATCTTGCTTGATTTGTGGAGAATCTTTTAAATGCAGTTGAGGCCTAACTAAGGTAAGGTTCACCTTTGGACAAAACCAACTTTGGACGTATGTGTTACACAGTTTGCTGCAACATTTGTTGTGAGAACAATTGAAGCACCTCATGTATTTTATTTTTGACAAGGATTCTACCAATAATGATACTCAATCATGCCCGACTCAATGTGTATTTAGGCATGAGACTAAACCCATTTGAGTAAGCCCATGTAAAAGGCCCAAGGGTATTTTTGAAATTTAAATCTTTGTTCTGAAAATCGAAGAGTAGAGAATAGTGTGACTTTTTTCTCAAAATCAGAAGGTGACTTGAGGATGTGAGCAGTTACTTGATGTGGTCGAGAAAACTTAAGGAGTAAGCCTCTCCAAAGGAGACATTGGCATTTACTTGGGGAGAGTGGAGAAAATACAGGACTTAGGTAGATATTCAAGGACTCCTATAAAAGGAAGAGAGATCTCACGAGGAAGTGACCAATCATCAATCCAATGGCGCTCAAAGCAGCAGCAATGGCAATCTACTTCAACATTTCTTAGCTTTCTAATTAACTTTCATTAATTTCTAGCATTCTATTTTCAAGTTCTAATCAAGTTTCTTTCAATTCTTCAACACTGTATCATTTCATTCATTCATTCATAATGCAATTTAACATTTCCTTCAGCTTTCATTCCTACAATCTTTACATTTTTTACGACATTATCTACTTAGATTATGTGGAATTGTTAAGGGAACCAGGCGACCAAGGAACTTGCTTTGTCTGATTAAGAAGTTTGATTTCTAGGCGCAGCCTTAGTTCAGAAACACTTTAATTTCCTAGCATGCCCATAATTGCATGTTTTTATTTTGTATGTTAGAGTGAAAATGACAAAAATTACAAACATATTTTTGGCATGCCCGGTGGGACCTTTCTTTCTTGAAGATGCCACAAAAGTTGAGAAGTAAAATGGTTTTGGAGTCTCAGGGCTTAGGGTTTAATTTTGTAGAAGCAACACATGAGGGATTAGTTCTAGCCATGGTAGAAAAATTGGAGAAAAATATTGTAAGTTTTTCACGAGAGACACATCATTAGACAACCTTGTACAAAAGGGATAGTAGGCATAGGTAATGTAGATGTACCTATTCATTTCCCTAATGTTACTGGGGAGTTTCGGGCTTTGATTGAGGAAATGAAGGGCAGGCTTGATGACCACACGATGTAGTGAAAGAGTAAAGCCGCACTTGACTCAATTGCCAACCTGACTACCAAAGACTACTTTCATAATCCTTAGCAACGACGCCAAAAACTTGATGACTATATTTTCGTATAGACCAAATTGTTGTTAAGATTGTTGAATCATTACTACTAGAGATTTGTTTAAAATCCCCAATAACAATGCCAACAACTTGATTGGCTAATAATACTATTTTTCTGTTGTTTGCTTTTGATAATATACTTAAAATTTATTTGATCTAAATCACTTTGCAAATTACAGTGTCATCTAGTAATATAATTGCAGGATTATAAGTCTAGATATCATTCCCACGAGTTAATGAGAAAATTTAAAGATCAAGCACCCCTACTATTCAAATCATCACTATTTGAACCTCTAACCCAAAGATTGGATTAACGAGCCTAAATCAGATAATGTTTTGTATATTTTCTTTAATGAAAAAGATAATTTAAGCTAAATGGATTAGAGGTTTCACTGAGTTGGGATAACACTGGGAATGGGATCAGTGTTATGATCATCAAATTGCATGAGGATAAAAAATAAGATAGTCATGGACTTGAATTCTGGATTTATCCAAGAGTAGAGTAGTATAGCCTTGGAATACCTCATGAAACTCTACATTTCACTCTTTAGAACACCATATTCTAAACGAGTCAATGAGTCTAATAGCTACTTTTAGGGTGATCCTCTTTCTAAGATCTAGTTATTTTTCCTAAACCAGTACTTCACGAGCCATTCTAAGACTAGTCTGCTTACCGAAAATCTGAGGGATAACATGAAGCCTCCTTCAAATTAATTGACATCTCAATCTACAGTTTGGTTAGAATAATCACTCACATCTTATAAGAGCACAAACATTATCGAAATTGAGATGAACTCTTTCGAATATTAAAATGATTAATCACCATATTGTCTGCTTTTCGAGAACCTTACTTAGCTATTACGAAAGGAACGAGTCAAAGTTAGAACATCACCCATGATTGATCATCATTGATATTTTAGAGCCAGTTAGTTCTAAAGGTATCAGCCTGATATACCCCTAAATTCTTGCTCTTTGCTCTCGGGTAGCCATCTACTATTGTCACTCCAGAGGGATCTTGGAAGTCAGGCAGGAATGCTTTTCTTTAGGTACTGATATCTTTGATACTCAAAATAGTTCTTTTAAAGAAACAATATCCCAATTAAATCAATCAATACTCAAACATACAACATTAATTTAAGTACTACAAAATGATAGCAAAACGCCAATCCCTTCCCGGAGGAGCTTAACTTTCCATAACTAGATCCACCCAGTGACAATGACTAGTTAATCAAACAAATTCATTGAAAATGTAATCAAAAGCCCAGATAAAATGGATTCCATAAATAAATCAAGATTCCCTCATTCAGGCATAAATGAGCTTTGTTTGCGATGCAGCTCCAATAGCTCAAACAGACCAGGTTTCTCATCAAATGCAACCATCACTCACTTTTTAACCTAAAGCATTTCATAACTTCTTACTTTTATAAATTCTAAAGTTGATCCCCCCAAAAAGTTGTGCACTCTACCCTAGGAGCTTCTATTTATAGGCCCTAATGATTGGGCCCATAAAATGAGGATAATGTTGACTTTGAAAAGCCCAAGGATTTACCCTAGTCGCGCTTGTTGTCGCGATTGGAGTATTCTGGTATTTCTCTTTGTGATGTAGAGGGGCTTTCTTTTGGTGTTGCAACTCTACATTTTGCCTATCTGTACAATGTCGTGACTCTGAGTATCAATGTCGCGACTTTGCTATGACGTCGTTATTGGAGTCAAGTCTTTGGAATTGTGTCTTCAATGTTGCAACCTTGTTCTGATGTCACGACTCTGAGTGTTGATGTTGCGACTCTGCTATGATGTCACCGTTGGAGTCTTGACTATGACTGCTCTTGCTAATGTCGCGGCTCCTTTCATCCAATGTCGCGACTTTGATATGATGTCTTCAATGTTGTCGCTTAGTTCTGATGTCGCAACTCTACTTTTAATGTCGCAACTCTAAGTGTCGATGTCATAACTCTAATATTATGTCCACGCGACATTCCTCATTCATTTGTGACTTTGGTTCATCAATGTCAAACATTTCTTCACTAATGTCGATGACTTTCGATATGATGTCGAGATATTCTTCAGCTAATGTCGCGAAGTTGGTATGATGTCTTGACATTCTTCACCTAATGTTCGACACTATATGATGTCACGACATTCTTCATCTAATGTCGTGACTCTGGAATTTTGACCACTTTTTGCTTCTTTTCTTGTTGTTTTATTTGTTTTTCATTATATTTATGCAAAAACACTAAATTTGGTGAAGTATCCATAATTTGCATTTAAAACAAGTATTCAACATCAAAAATCATGCAAAAATAGATGAAAATTAACCATAAAATTCATGCTTATCAAACTCCTGACTTAAGTTTTGCTTGTACTTATCAAAGAAAAATTTGATTGTCCATAATCAATCCAAAATCAATGATTTGTAATACATTATTTCCAATAGCAGTTTGCATAAATGATGGCACTTAAGTTTAATGATTAATCAATTATGAAGAGAATTTCTAACATACACTTCAATTATAGTATCAGCTTACTTGTATTTCAGTTTAAGCACAGATAGATAGCTCTCACATTTGCATATAGCTTTAGGTCATAGTTCTTGAATGATTGAGTGTGTGCTAGTTATGTCCTTTTGAAAAGATCAGTAAGTTAGGTATTTTTATGAGATCTAGGGATGGTTATGGATATTCTGATACGATTTTAAGTCCCATAGGCTTGTTGGTCAAATTGTCCTCCACTATTGTAAGCATGATACAACCTTCAAGATCAAATAGGTCTTTAAAGCTTGTAATGTGAGGCTTATGTAAGGGTAGTTGAATAGAAATTTTTAAGCTTTAACTTACCCAATATACACATTCTTTCTTTCTTACCCATAATTGCATTTTCCATTCTTTCTTCTCATATTTTCCTTATGCTGTCAAATATACTTCCCCCAAACTTTTTTGGGTACATCTTTCTTGTTATCTCCCTTCTACCATTCAATATGCACAATTTATGAAATCCTTTTCACAAAACCACAGCTTGTTTCTCATTGACTTTGTAGCAAGGCTCAAGTGAGTAATGCAATGTCCAGCTTTATTAAGCTTTCCACCTACCCTTATAGCAAGCTTTAGGTCAGCAACTCCCATGCCAGTTGGCATTAGGGTACTAGGTGTTGAAACACCCTTAAGGACTTAATAACTCTAGGTAGGAGGGCTACAAGGCTTGACTTACTGAACCTGCTATTTCCATTTTGCTTTCTTTTGTATTTCTTCCATTGTTGCATCAGCAAATTTCTTAATCAGTTTACTTCTAGCTTATTTGCATTTGACATTCCAGATTTCCCCTAAACTTATTCCTCATCCCTTTTCTATTCATTTCTTCTTTTCCAGCATATTTTGGGTAAGTTGGGTTCTTTACTGAAGGTTACTAATGTGAGAATGATTAAATGTGTGTGATTTGGTTTCAAGAAAGAAAATAAGGCTTCATTTGTAATGGCTCAAAGTAAATTTACCAGGGGATAATACGAATACATATCAACATTAGGTGGCTAAATGAGCTTGAAACTTTCCAAGGATATTTCAAATCATTTTCTACGATATTTGTCTTGACTTAGGATTTCATCTTGGACAATCTTCTAACAAGTTCTAGGACCAATGGAATGGAAGATGTTGTTGATCTCATAATGTTTCCCTAATTAGCATTTCAGTTCTAAGGCACAAACCATGTGTATGATTCAAGATACTAAGAACTGACTATATTAGCAGTATGGAACACCCCATTATGTCCAAGTTTTAAATGATCCTATAATTACAGCTTAGTTATTGTTGCCAACACAATTTTCAGATTCTTTAAACTTAGTTTGCATCATTTTCAAGTTCCCATTTTTCTGTTTGAACAGTTCACACACAAATTCTTTAGCCTTTTATCATTTTTATTTTCAGCTCAGCAATTCAGTACATTCAATGCAATTGAATTCTCAATCATTTATTTCAGCAATCAACACATTTTGAATTAAGTATGCCTTACATATTATAGAAAAGAAAATGCACAGGAAATAAGAAACTAAGGAAATGGAGACAATTGAACTGTTCAATTTCAAACTGAATTTTATTTATAATTTCATTTACAAGGTACTGTATTACAATGGAAGAGAGATACATTAAATTCACTTCTTTATCTTATGATGGGATTTGGAGGGTTTGAGGTTAACTGACTCAAAATGATAACTAGCTTGAGAAGGAACAAAATCAGGGATGTTAGGCCTGGGGCTTTCAGTTGTTTATCTCTAGGCTTTGTTTTGCAGCCCTCTGCAACATCCTTGCATTACTCCTTATTAGCTCATTCTATCTCTTCCCAAGGGAGTTGAGTGTACCCTCAAACTCTCCTTGAGCATTGTACATGTTCTTCAAGTTGGAGTTCCAAAGATCCAGACTCTCGGTCCACAGTTTCTCCCTATAATTCAAAGAGGCTTCCATATCTTCATCTCTCTTCTAGATGGTATCTCTGATTTCTTTTTGGTGTGCCTTGTACAGGTAACCAAAAGCATCAACTTTTTGAAGCAAATTTTTCTCCATCTCCTTCTCCATTTCTTCTAACATTTTTCATTAAATCCTTATCTCTTTTGATCCGTTCATTCACAAAAACTCTCTTTCTTTCCTTCAATTGATCCTGAGCCTTGTATCACATTTCCGGCTCTTTCCATTATCGTCTCTGCCTTGAGAATTTCTTTTATAAATTATTTATCTCTATTTTTTATTTGATCTACTAAGAAGTTATCTCTCCACCTCAACTCTTCTTTAATCTTCTCATCCCTTTCCTTGAGCTCTTCATTCATGTCTTTTAGCATAGCTAGCAACTCAGAGTTGCGTTGTTATCTTCGGTTTTGGCTTCATTTTTCCTTTACTCCTTTACTTTAGTGTAAACAACTGTTCTACACTGGAGCTTCTCTCATTGTCACTCTCTTCTCTTCTTTCCTCAGCTCTAGTCTAAGCTAGTACCCTATGGTATGTAATAGGGGAGAGCACTGGTTGCTCTGATTCTGCTTCAAAACCACCCCTTTCTTCACTGTTGTCCCACTCATAAAAAACAATTGCATGGGCTTAGTCCCTCTGCTCTACTTCAGCCTCTGCTCTCTTTCTCTTCTTTGTGGACTTCACTCTCCTCTCTCTCTCTCACTCTCTACAAAAAGCCTTGAGGGACCCAGTAAGAGGTGAGAGGGTGAGGAGTCTTCAGAGCACCTCTCCTCTTCCTCCTCATTAAATTTTACAGCCCCCTTGATGCACAAGAGTGTGATCGGAAGGGTGGGGGATATTTCCAGTGAAATTCCCCTTCACGAATTCAAAAATTGAATCTTCAACAATCCTCCCCAAATTAACCTCATAGCCCTTGACCAATGCATACAAGAGTATTGCGCAATCTTGTCTCATAGTTGAGACGTACATAAAGGGCTTTAGCACAAAATTGATAAAGTAGAACCATACTTTACCCATCTTTGTGAGGTCTCCTCTGTTAATTTAGGCGTGGGAGATAGTACGTGTACTCTGCCACTCTCCTTGCCCATCAATGAGCTCCTTTGCAATCTCCTCGAAGTGAGGATTCTTCTTGAGCTTCTCAAATTCTGAGTAGTCTCCTCCTTCTTTGAGTTTGAACAGTTGAGAGAGGGCCCTTTCTCCAAAAGGCACCCATCTCCCCTTGACATAGCATGTCAGGTTCTTCCTATCTCCCAGGTTTGCATAGAACTCTTTCACAAGAGTTCTTCTACCTGGTTATGAGTGTTTACAAAGCATTTCTCAGCCTCTTCTTTCCAATTTTCTTCCTTGAAAGGGTGGCACTAACTCCTTGAACCCCCTCTCTCCTAATAAATCCTTTCTTGTGAGTCTTCTTGAAAATATTTGTCCTTATTGGTCGAGAACACCCTTGCTCCTCTGCATCACCTTCCATCTCCTCGGCTTCTTCCCTTGCTTCCTTTACAAGAGTAGTCTCTTGGTTTTTTTATTGTTCAACCCTCTCTCCTTGCACATTCTCCATGATTTTCTCAATTACTTCGTCTAGAGTGGAGGGCTAGGGCTAAACATTGCTTCTAGAGTTTTGAATTTGAAGGATGAGAAGGGATTAGGGTTCAAATGTTTGAGGAAATTGGTTTGAATTTGAAACTTTTCACTAAGTATTCTCTTTTATAAGGATAATAGCCTAGAATGGGACATATGTCGTGACTTTAAAAAATTTCTTTTAAGTGACTTGGCCCAATGTCGTGACATTGGAAAAGTGATGTCTCGACTCTAAGAGAATGTCACGACATTGTAGATGCTATGTCGTGACCAGGGATTAAAAAATCGTGAAATATCGACGATATATCGTCGATATTTCGGGTGTCGGGCTATCTCAACACGATTTTTGCAAATTAAAATCGTTTATTCGAAAAATCGAGAAAAAATCGGTCAATACTCCCTTCGGCGATATATCGGTTTTCAATATATCAAACTTTAAAATGCAAATGTGTAAAAAGTTAAAAAATAAAAAAAAAAATGTGACAACGCGATATATCACGATATATCGTGACGATGTCGGCAATGTATTTTTTTTTAATTTGATCCGATAAACTATTAGTATTGGGACACATGGAAGAATTTGGTGCTGTCTCATAATTCAAAATTTTCAACGACTGTAGGCCGATGCGGCGGCGGTGGATCAAGTGTTGATTCAACGACTAGATTTCAATCCATTTTGATTCCCAGCGGCTATATTTTTATCGGCGGTGGATTTTGAATGCTGACTTGATCTAGCGGTCGATTTGATCCAAGAGTAAATCAACGGCCATAATTCATTTTAAAGGTTTTGACCAAAAAAGCGACTAGTTTGACTTCCGGAAAAATCATAAATAACCACAAAATCATTTGTTTTCATATCAAGCTCATTCATTCTCTCTCAAACTCTCAAACAATTCTTCATTTTTACAAGTATTGGAGAATAATATTTTGTCAATTTTAGTGTTCAAGTCTTCCATTTAATACATAATTTACATAACAAGGTATGTTTCCATGTTAATTAATTTTTACATTTGTGCAATTTATTGATTAAATTAAGTTTTATATTTAAGATTAAGATTGTTTTATATTTAGATTACGATTTAATTTTAGTTTATATTTAGATTAAGATTGTTTATATTTATATTAAGATTTTATTTTAGTTTATATTTAGATTAAGGTTTAATTTTAGTCTATATTTAGATTAAGATTATGGATATAAAACATAAATATTTGTTAATTATTAATTAAAAAATTTGTGAAATATCAAAATTTGTGAAATATACATTTTCTTTAAATTATGATAATTAATGCAACTTTATATTTAGATTAAGATTATGGATATAAAATATAAATATTTGTTAATTATTAATTAAAAAATTTGTGAAATATACATTTTCTTTAAATTATGATAATTAATGCAACTTTATATTTTGATTAAGATTATGGATATAAAATATAAATATTTTTTAATTATTAATTAAAATTTGTGAAATGTATCAAATTTTGTGAAATATACATTTTTCTTTAAACTATGATAAAATTAATGCAACTTTATATTTAGATTAAGATTATGGATACTAAAACATAAATATTTGTTAATTATTAATTAAAAAATTTGTAAATGTCAAAATTTATGAAATATCATTTTCTTTAAACTATGATAATTAATACAACTTTATATTTGATTAAAATTATGGATATAAAACATAAATATTTGTTTAATTATTAATTAAAAAATTTGTGAAATGTCAAATTTTGTGAAATATACATTTTCTTTAAATTATGATAATTAATGCAACTTTATATTTAGATTAAGATTATGGATATAAAACATAAATATTTGTTAATTATTAATTAAAAAATTTGTGAAATGTCAAGAGACTGTGGAAATATACATTTTCTTTAAATTATGATAATTAATGCAACTTTGTATTTAGATTGAGATTATAGGGCATGAATTGATTACAATTATTGAAGTTTATAGGATGGAGAGTGGAAGTGGAAACTGTCTTGGAAGTGCGTGATCACGGTTGGAAATATTGTGCACCTATTGAAGGAACGAAATGGCACCATATGCAATTTTGTGGTATGGTCATTAAAGGTAGGCGGAATAACTCGGTTCAAATTTCACTTATCACATCTGAGATCCCATCAAATAGCAAGTGTCATAATGTGCCTCCCAAAGTTAAAAGAAATGAGACAACTTTAGTTGAAATGAATAAAGCCAAAACAAGAAAGCGGTAAATATTGAAGAAATTCAATGCGAATTACGAGACCTGATAGATTAGTAGTCACAGACATCTCTTTGATGATGATGATATGAGGAAAATGAGGAGGAAGATGATGATGTTTATATGTATCCGCCTGACGCGAATACGACAAAGCGGCGACTATCGGGCGGCATGTGGTAATATCTAAAATGATGAATGGAGATAAGCTAACAAGAATAAGGGTTTATGAGAGGCAAAAGAATAAGGGTTTAACTTAAATTCATTATTATAGCATAAACCGATTTACAAACATTTCTAATATATATAATTGTAATAGGTGAGCCTTCACAATCACATCCAACTGATCTAATAAGGCGCGTGCAAAGATATCAAAGTGTGAGACAATCAGATCCATCACCACCTCTTGCTCCATCATTTTTACAAATCACGTGACTAAGACGAAGAGTGTTAAAAATATCTTTAAAGGGGTGCGATCAAAAGCGATAGATTCGTGTCAGTAAATTCTTCATATATGAGAGCATTGCGCCTCACAAAGCAGACTTTCACCACTTCAAAAACATGATTGTTGGTGCACAACAAGCTGGTATGTGAAAATCTGTTTTCAATTTCAAATAAGATTATTATCTTACATTATAGTTGCAAACCATATAATTATTTACTTTAACTTGTAGGCATGGGAATAGAGCCACCATCTCCATATGAAATCAAAAACAAATATTTAGATATGGAGTATAAAGACATGGACGATTATGTGAATCTCCAAAGGGAGAAATGGAAGACCTATGGGTGCACAATTATGTGTGATGGATAGACCAGTCCCACGAAATTAAGCATAATTAATTTCATGGTATATTGTGTAAAGAACCTGATTTTTCTTGATACATTGATGCATCAGATAATATCAAAGACAACAAATACATTTATGGTTTGTTGAAAGACGTGATAAAGGATGTTGGCGAAGAAAATGTTGTGCAAATTGTTACAGACAATGGATCAACATTTGTGAAGGCTAGGAAATTGTTAATGAAGAAGTACAATTTATATTGGACTCCATGTGCAACACATTGCATCGACCTTATGTCTGAAGATATTGGTAAATGAGAAAGTGTTTTGGGTTTGATTACCAATGCACGAAAGACCACCAACTTCTTCTACAATCATGGTTGGTTGCTTGTAACAATGAGAAAGGTTTGCGGTGAAGATGTGGCCATCCGGGGCAACAAGATTTCGCGACAAATTACGCGCCTAGCAAGTCTTCTAAAAAGAGAGCTGATTTGAAGAAGATCTTTATTAGTGATGAATGGGCTTCTCCTGTAGAAAGCAGTCGAGGCCGGCCGTTGGGCGTGAGGTTGAAGGACTCATGTTTAATCATCCATATTGGAGAAGGTCTCTAACCTAGTGTCAATCTATGAGGCACTATATACAGTTCTTCGCATTGTTGATTCCGAAATCGTCCCAACAATGCCATTTGTGTATGAGTTGATTCGAGTAATGAAACAAAAGTTACATGCACTCAAAGCCAAAGAATGGGTCAAAACATCATCGCGGTCGTTGGGATAAAACCCTCGAACATCCTCTTCATGCATAAGTAACTATTCCATATCACAATCACTTTTTTAAAGCATATTATTTTCCTTTTATAACTTACTAATTCTAAATCCTTTTTGTAGCATATTATCGCCTTGTCAAGATGCTCGATATAGACAGGTTAGTAGTGATACTGAGCTACTCAATTTATTCATAAGTATTTGGGAAAATTATACGCTACTCACGTAGGTCTTGGTAATATTGGAAATGAGGTATATCAATAGACTATACTTCTAATTAATTGATTCAATTTATTTGATTACACCTACACATATATTGATTTGTCAAGTTCATTTTGAATTCACAGCTTATAATGTTTCGAGATGCTAAAAGGGGATTTGGTAATCGGCGGCAATAGCAGCATCAAAGATTTAATGGTTCTGGTGAGTGTTGTTTTCATTAAAAGTTTAAAAGTAAAGTCCATTACCATGTTATTATTAGATTTTGAATGTTAGTAATTTTTATTGCAGCGGAATGGTGGTTCATGTATGAAACCACGCTCCCACATTGAGGAATTTGGCCCAAAAGGTTCTTTCCCAAACAGCATCATCTTCAGCATGTGAGAGAAATTGAAGCACATTTGCTTTGATCCATACAAAACAAAAGAAATCATTTGGCTTACCCTCGCTCAACAATTAGTTTTTATTACTACAACATGAAACTAAGATCTGAATATGCAAGCGAGGCGATAAAAATTTGCCGAAAAAGATTACCTTGGTTACTCGATATTTTCAGCGAGTTTGGTGAAGAAGAGGATAATCAATTATTCGATGGGTTGAACCTCCATTTAGATGATGAAAATGGAAATCCCGATCCACGAATTCGTGCATGTTCGAAGCGGTGTAGATGTTGACCGGGTTTTATGCGAAGTTCATAGTGAAAGTTTCAGTCGAGACTGAGACTCATTTCGACATGTTGTACTTCTACGATACTGCTTTTGATTCAAGTGTTGAACATAGTAGTAGACCTAGTTTTGTTGGTACTTCTACTACATGATATGATGGCTCAAGAGGAGAGGGGACCAATGATAGTAGTGATACTGGAAATGATGGTGGGGATAATGCAAATCGACAACAAAGTGAATATCCGTTGGTCAGTTCACTAGTGAGATGATTTCTACACATGCTACAAGGTGAAGACCATGGGGTCTAGGAGGGAAATTTGTAGTCCGGTATTGGAGCCGTTGGAAAGCCATATAGAGGTCGACGAAGAAGGATGACACAACACAATGAAGATTCATTTTCGGTTAGTTTTGAGTCAATGAGCATTGTCACTCAATACAGTGATTCATCCAATGATGCCAACGTTTTTCCTCCTTACACAATGAGTTATGATCAACCTTCTTCACATCCTTCAGATTCCATTGGTGAATATGGAATGATTAACTATCCTCATGATGCACAAATCCCATTCCAAACTCCATATCAAATGCAACAAGGATTTCAAACAAGCCCGTGGGTGAACCCCAAATTTCCTATCCATGGAGAGGTTGTGGGTACAAGTCAAGACATTTATGCATGGCATGTTCGATCTTATAATCAATATTATCGGAACACTATGTCTTAGTTTGAGTATTGCCTTCCCCAAGATGGGATCCCTTCGTCAAATGTTGCAATGGAGCCACATTGATCTTCATTTTGGTGGTGAAAGGCAATAGCAATGTAATATTAATGACTATATTTCATTATTAATGTCATTCTTACACTTTTATAAAGTATTTCCATGAATTTCAAAGCATTTTTGTTAATTTATGATATATCGATATTCATGTAAAAATATCCACTGATATATCTCTGATATATCCGATATATCCGTAAAATCCAAGTACTGATATATCTGTCAAAACCAATATTTTTAACATTGGTCGTGACTCCGAGAGAATGTCGCTACATTGAAAATATTATGTTGCGACTTTGAGAGAATGTTGCGACATTGTAGATGCGATGTTGCAACTATGAGAGAATGTCGCAACATTGAAAATGCGATGTCACGACTCTGAAAATAATGTCACTACTCTAATCTTGGTGTCATGACTTTGGAAAAATTTTTAGAGCTGATGTCGCGACAACAAGAAATGATGTCGTTACTTTGAGATGACATTTTCCTGTTCCTAATTCCTTCTTGTTCTCCTCAATCTTATTTGTTCCAGCATACTCAATTCATGAAGCTATCATCGAATCATTTTCACAATTGTATCATTGAAACACAGATTATCATCTCATAAATTTAACAACGATTCAATTGATTAAATCTAACTAAACTAAGAGAAATCAAAGGAACTTCAAGCAATCAAACAAAATTCAAAAACACAAAAATAAACTTGACATGAAAAGAAATAATAGTAAATAAAATTTAAAAGAAGAAATAAATTGGAAAATTCTCACTGATATTTCATTGAAGCTCAATTTAAATTCGTCCTTCTTTGACTAGCATTCCTCATGCGAAACAGTCAATGCATTATGATATGCTTGATAATCTGGTTGCCTCAGTGAGCTTTCAGTTTAATGTCCTTAGCTGGACTTAACTGCATCTTCCATTGATTTCAATATCCTCTATCCTGATTCCTAGCTTGTTGTTGAATCTTCATTCACATTCCCACCAAAATAAAGCTTCAATCTTTGTCCATTGACTTTAAATTCATTCCTTGAATCTGTTCTCAGTGCACTGCTCCAAAAGGTGTGATTGCAATTATTGTGTAAGGACCACTCCATCTAGACTTAAGCTTTCCTAGGAAGAGCTGGAGCCTTGAGTTGTACAATAGGACTAGCTCTCCTACTTTGAACTCCTTTCTCAAAATTCTCTGATCATGCCATCTTTTAGTCTTGTCCTTATAGATCCTAGCATTATCATAAGCTTCATCTCTTAATTCTTCCAATTCATTCATCTGAAGAAGTCTCTTTTCCTTGACAGGTTGGAAATCACATTTAAGCTTCTTGATTTCCCACATAACCTTATATTCAAGCTCAAGAGGGAGATGAAAAGGCTTTCCAAATACAATCTTGTATGGGGACATTCCAATAGGAGTCTTATAAGCAATCCTGTAAGCCCACAATTCATCATCTAGCTTTATTAACCAGTCTTTTCTGCTTGTGTTCACTGTTTTCTCCAGTATATTCTTGATTTCTCTATTGGATATCTTTGCTTACCCATTTTATTGAGGGTGACAAGCCAATCCCATAGCATGTCTTAATCCATATCTGCTCAAGAGTTTTGCAAACAGTTTATTTGCAAAATGGCTCCCCTCATCACTAATGATGGTCCTTGGTGCTCCATAGCTACTCAATATGTTTCTTTGAATAAACCTTACAATTATATTTACATCATTTCTAGGATAAGTTGTTGCTTCTACCCACTTGGATACATAATCCACAGCTAGGAGAATGTATAGATTTCCAAATGAAGGTAGGAAGGAAGGGTCCCATAGTCTATGCCACACATCAAATATTTGCACCACTGGATCCTTATAAGGGCATCTCATTTCTTCTGTTTATATTGTCCATTCTTTGACATTTATCACAGTTCTTGACCCATTCAGCACTGTCTCTAAATAGAGTTGGCCAATAGGATCCTGATTGGAGAATTTTGTAAGTTGTCCTATCCCCTGCAAAGTGTCCTCCTATGGTGATGCATGACATTTGCCTAATATCTCAGCATGTTCAGTCTTAGGTACGCATCTCCTGATAAGTTGATATGCTCATCTTCTAAATAGTTGTGGATCATCCCTTATATAGAATCTAGCATATGTTCTTGACTTCCTTTTCTGCTGGTAAGTGAGTTCTGATGGCACGATTCCACAAGCTAAGTAATTCACCATATCAGCATACCAGGGTACTTGAACTATTAATTGGAATAGCTGCTCATCAGGGAAATTTTCTTCTATTTCAATCCATTTTTCATCTTCAGTAGGCTTCTCTATTCTGGATAAGTGATCAGCTATCACATTATCACTGCCCTTTTTGTCCCTGATCTCTATGTCTCTTGCAACAATAAGACCCATATAATAAACCTTGGTTCGACATCTTTATTTTCCATTAGGTACTTGATTACTACATGATCTGTGTGTATGATGACATGAGATCCTAATATTTATGGCCTGAACTTCTCACAAGCAAAGACCATTGCCAACATTTCTTTCTCGATTGTTGAGTAATTTTCTTGAGCTTCATTGAAGGTCTTACTGGCATGATAGATGGCTCTAAATATCTTCTCTTTTCTCTGTCTCAAAACTACTCCCATTGCCTAGTCACTGGCATCACACATAATTTCAAATTCTTTGCTCTAGTCTGGTGTAGTCGTGATGGGAGCTATGACCAATTTAGCTTTGATCTCCTCAAATGCAAACTTACATGCTTCATCAAATTCAAATTTTGCATCCTTAAGAAGTCTGCACAATGGTCTTGCAATTTTTGAGAAATCATGCATGAACCTTTTGTAAAACCATGCATGCCCGAGAAAACTCTTGATTCCCTTCACTGTAGTTGGTGGCCTCAAATTTTTTATCAAAGAAAACTTAGCTTATCTACTTCAAAGCTTGTTGCATAAATTTTATACCCCAAGACTATGCCTTCAATCACCATAAAATGGCACTTCTCCCAGTTTAAAGCTAGGTTCTTATCCTTGCACCTTTGAAGTACAGTTTCCAAAATTTCCACACAACTCTCAAAGCATGACCCATACACAAAGAAATCATCCATAAAAGTTTCCATTGCCTCCTCTACTAAATCTAAGAAGATGGACATCATACATATCTGAAAAGTAGCAAGTGCATTACATAATCCAAATGGCATTCTTTTAAAAGCATAGTTGCCATATGGACATGTAAATGTGGTCTTCTCTTAGTCCTCAGGTGCTATGGCTATCTGATTGTAGCCAGAATATCCATCTAGAAAACAGTAGTGAGGGTGTTCTGCCAACCTGTCCAACATCTGATCAATGAATGGAAAAGGATAGTGATCCTTTCTGGTGGCAGTATTCAGCTTCCTGTAGTCTATGTAGACTCTCCATCCAGTCATAGTCCTGGTGATTATCAGTTCATCTTCTTCATTTCTTATAACCGTCATCCCACCTTCTTGGGAACCACATGAACTAGGCTTACCCAAGGACTATATGATATTCCATATATAAAGCCTGTATTTAGCCATTTGAGAACCTCCTTCTTCACCACCTCTTTCATCACTGGATTTATTCTTCTCAGTGTTCACTAGAAGTCTTGGAATTCTCCTCCATGAGGATTTTGTTCATACAAATGGATAGGTTGATCCTCTTCAGATCTTCTACTGACTAAGCAATAGCCTCCTTGTGCTTTTTGAGAATCTCCACAACCTTCTGCTCTTTTTCTACAGTCACAGGTTTGGACCTTTCTTCACCAAGGAATGCATACTTCAGATGCTTTGGCAACTCTTTTAGGACTAGACCTTCAGAGCTCTTTTTTTCTTCCTAGACTTTTTCTTCACTGCTTAGATTATCTGTACTTCTTTCATTTAAGATCAAAACAGTTTCTATCATCAACTCTTCCTTCTCAGACTCATCATTATAGAATGAAGAAAAGATGTAGTCATCAAATGAGTTCTAATTCATATAATCATCATGTTGCTCTTTACAACTAGAAGTTACATTGTCAATTCTCATACATTTTGCTTGTTCTATATCATGTTGCTTCAGACATTGATTAAGGTTGAAATGGACTTCTTATGTCCCAACTCTCAGGGTAAGCTCCCCTTTCTTCACATCTATCAAGGCTGCTCTTGTAGGTAGAATGGTCTCCCAAGTAGAAGTGGAATCTGCTTGTCTTCTTCTATGTCAATCACAACAAAGTCAACTAGGAAAATGAACTTTCCCACCTTGACCAGCACATTTTCTAGGATACCTTCAGGTTGGGCCATTAACATGTTTGCCATCTATAGGGACATTGTAGTGGGACTTAACTCCCCCAAACTTAATCTTCTTACATTTTCTAAGGTAGATTCTTTTGAATTATAGCACTGCAATTGGCAGATAAGCTCACCACTCCCCTTTCATCCAACTTCATTTCTTGCTGATAATGTCTTTCATAAATTTTGCATAGTGTGGTATTCGAGCTAATGCTTCAACAAAAGGGATGTTGATTTCAAGCTTCTTGAAAACATTCATAAATTTGGCATATTGACCATTTAGGTTGGATTACTTCAGTCTCTGTGGGAATGTGATAGGAGGTTGATAAGCTTTCACTTCCTCTTTTTGCACTGTCTCTTCTTTGTCCACTTCACCTTGCTCCTTCAACTACTGAGCCTCATTGGATAGCCCATTTATGCTTTGCTTTTTCTCACTGCTTGTTGAATTCTGATACGCTTTCTCATTTTCAGCCTCAATCTATTTCTTCTCAGCTTCTTTACTGCCTTTTAACTCTTTGCCACTCCTTAGTGTAATAGCCATGCAGTCCTTTGTATTCTTCTTTGTATCAATAGGGAAAGAGTCCCTAGACTGATTATGTATAGCTAAGGCTAGTTTCCCTACTTAAGTTTCCAAATTCTTCAGGGAGGCATTTGTATTGGCCTGAACACAATTGTGTTTGCTTGGAACACTGAAAGTTCAACAAAGTTCTACTCATATAGGTTCAATATCCTTTTATTCTCAGACATATAAGTCAACATCTAATCTTCAAAGGACAGAGATCTCCTTTGTCCTTGATTGTCTGCTCTCTGAACACCTTGTTATTGTCCTTGGAAACCAGGTAGAGCATAATTATGCTGGAAATTATGAGTTGGTCTTGGACCCTACTGCATTCCACCTCCATAAGACAGGTTTTCATGGTTCCTCTAGGCTAGTGTGTAGTGGGTTGGAAGGTTGTTGTTTGGATTGAAGTTATAGCTTATATTTCCATTTATGTACTGAGCTTCCTCAACATTGTATGGACCTTCATGAGCAAGTCCTTTTTCAACTATACTTTTATGCTCAACTTCTTCCACAGTTCCCACTTTATTACAGGAATGACCTCTTCTTTCTTATTAATTCATCCTATTCATGATTGCATCTAGCTTAGCTTCGATGGCTGACATTTTGTTCAGCTCAATTACTCCAGCTCCTCTCAGCCTACTAATGCTCCCTAAAGCTTCAGATGGAGCTCTGTAGTTTCTCTTAGCTAGTTCCTCAATAAGCCGAGTAGCTTCCTCAACACTTTTCCTTCTTAATGCACCTCCCGAGGCTGCATCAACAGTTCCTTTTGAAGTATAATTCATGACATGGTAGAAGATATCCATCTGAGTCATCTACACAATACCATGCATTAGACATCTTCTTAGCAGCTTCTTGTATCTCTCCTAGGCATTATACAATGATTCATCTTCTTTTTTCTTGAAAGCAATGATTTTTCCTTCAATACCATGGATTGGACATCTTCTTAGCAGCTGCTTATATCTCTCCTAGGCATTATACAATGATTCATCTTCTTTTTTCTTGAAAGAAATTATTTCTCCTCTCCTCTCATATGTGAGAACATGAGGGAAAAATCTGCTTAAATATGCCTCTACCAACTCCTCCTAGTTGTTCATTAAGCCATAGGGTAAGGACTCAAACCAACTTGCTGCTAAATCCATTAAGGAAAAAGAAAACAACTATAGCTTTATTACATCAGGATTGACTCCATTCAGCTTCATAGTATTGGCTATCCTTAAAAATATGCCCATATGTTCATTTGGATCTTTACTTGAGTGCTGAATAAACTGGTTTTGCTGCACCATAGTAATCAAGGGAGGCTTCAGTTCAAAGTTGTTTTCATCTATGGTTGGTTGCCTCACTGCTAAGTACTCTTCCCTTATCACTGGTCTCCAAAAATCTTCCAATGTTCTTTGCCTCTACTGAGGTCTATCAGGGATTACTATAGGAATATTCTGGTTAACTTCTCAATGTTCTGCCATTGTTGCTTCTCAAGTTGTTCTTTCTTTCTTTATATTTCTAATTGTCTTCTCTAGCTCAGCGTCTAGTGACAATAAATCAGTTCTTGATCTTTTATGCATGTAAGAATCACCTAAAATTATAGCACACTAAAATCAAAGTAAATCCACTAGATAGATGTGATTATAACCTAGTTAGCTTAATAGAAAGACATGCACTGAATCTACTTCCTTTAGTTATAACTAATTTTTTTCCTTCGAATTTTCTAAAAATTTGATAAAAAGTAAAAATGTCCAAATTAGCAATTTTCTTTTTGGCTGGAATATTGATCTTAAAACTTCTATTTCAATCAGCAATAACGTAGCTTGATGACTCGAATTTTGACACGGCTACCAAAAACTACTTGCTCACTTAATCCCCATGTGGCCTTAAAACTTGTTATTTCGAATTTTGACATGGCTACCAAAGACTACTTTTATAATCCCTAGAAACAATGCTAAAAACTTGATGACTATATTTTTGCATAGACCAAATTGTTGCTAAGATTGTTGAATCATTGCTACTAGAGATTTGTTTAAAATCCCCAGCAACAATGCCAATAACTTGATTAACTAATAATACCATTTTTCTGTTGTTTACTTTCAATAATATATACTTAAAATTAAATTTGGTCTAAATCACTACAAGTGCACAGGTCACACAAGTAATAAAGTGGATTATAAGTCCAGATATCATTCCCACAGGGATTGATGAGAAATTTTACAGAGATCAAGTACCCCTACTACTCAAGATCGTCACTATTTGAACCTCCAACTTAAAGATTGGATTAACAAGCCTAAATGGAATGAAAGTATTTTTGTATATTTTTCTTTAATGAAAAAGATAATTTAAGCTAAATGGATTAGAGGTTTCACTGAGTTGGAATAACATTGGGAATGGGATCAGTGTTATGATCATCAAATTGCATGAGGATAAAAAACAAGATAGTCATGGGCTTCAATTCTGGATTTGTCCAAGAGTAGAGTAGTATAGCCTTGGAATACCTCATGACACTATACATTTCACTATTTAGAACACCATATTCCTAAACCAATTCAGTGGGTCTAAAAATACTACTTTTAGGATTTGATCCTCTTTCTAAGATCTAGCTGTTTTTCCTAAACCAATTCTTCACAACCATTTCTCAAGATTGAAGTCTGCTTGCCCCCATAGATAGGATAACACAAGCCTTCTTCAATTTAATTGACATATCAATCTGCAATTTGGTCAGAATAATCACTCCCATATTACAAGAGCACAAACATTCTCTCAAATTGAGATGTACTCTTTGAATATTAAAATGATTAATCATAGTATAGATGTACATACTCGAGAACACACTTCTACTTCACCCGGAAAGGAACCTTAAGTCAGAGTTTAGAACATGCCCATGATTCATCATAGTGATATTTAGAGTGCATTAGTTCTAAAAGGTATCAACTGAAGTATACCCCTGAAGTTACTCTTTGGCACACGGGTGGCCCATCTATGTCACTCAGGAGAGATCTAGATATCAAAGCAAAGATAATGCTCTTTAGAGTATGATCCACTAATGCATGAGCAGTTCTTTTAAAGAGCGATATCAATTAAATCAATCCAATACTCAAACCCACAACATTCATTTAAATACTACAAAATGATAACCAAAACACCAATCCCTTCCCAAAGGGAGCTTAGCCTTCCATAACTGGATCACAAGTGATAATGACTAGTTGATCAAACAAATTCATTGAAAATGTAATCAAAACTGAATAAAAACGATTCCATAAATAACTCCAGATTCCACTCACGTTCAGACATAAATAAAGCTTGATTTACAACGATCCAACTTAATATTTCAACTCAGATCCACAGTTTCTAATCTAAAAGATGAAAAACCAAAATTAAAATAAGAAAAGAAAAATTAAAAAAAATGTGTACAAAAGCTTCATGTAACGCCCGTCGAGAGGTGTACGGGTTGATAGTGCACGAAACACTCATAGTATGCAGCTTCTTTCTTAGGTTTTTTAGCGTTATTTTATGGTTAAATATGTATTTTCCAGGTTTGTTATCGAGTATGATTGAATCGATGAATGCGAGGTGCAAATGGTGTGAAAGAGCACCTTTGTGGAAGCAATTGGAGTAATGGAGGGCAATGGGAAGAGTAGGTACGCCGCGTCCGCGGCGTTCCAAGCGTCGCGGCGTCTCCGCGTCATTGACGTGCCAGCGTCGCGACGTTGAATTGACTGTCTGAAGTCAGCTTAATCGAGAAGCGTCGCTGGCGTCTCAGCGTCGCGGCGTCTCTAACGTCGCGCTGACGTCTCAGCGTCGCGGCGTTGCAGCGTCAGCGACGTCGGCCGCGGGATCACGCACCTCATCGTTTAAAGCACTGGGGTTTCAGGGTGGGGCATCGGGCGTACGGGCGAGCACGGAATTCGAGGCTTGGTGACACCGACTTGAAGAGAGGCACGCCGATCTGTATTGCTTGATTTTGGATACTAGAATGATGTTTTTGAGATTAAACATTTTTATATTTCTAATCGGTATGTTTCTGAGTCTGCGTCTAGGGTGTGTTGAACCTGTCACATGGTATGGATTAAAGTTCGAGTCTTTTATGTTATTCATTAGTTTATAAAATTGTTGCTTTTGCTTTATATCTATAATTAAATTATATGATGATGTCGGCCAACATTAGCATAACTATCTTTGGAAATCAAGTTCGAGAGATGAGGATATCTAGAGATCTGAGTAAATGACCTTGATTGATTAGGAAATAGAATGTGCAGGCTTTGAAGGTGGCATTTGAGTTAGAACATTCAAGCATTTCGTAATGCGGGTTGGGGATAGAGATATACTCCAGCTCTATTCACGAATAGCGGATATATACCTGAGAGAGGATATCCCGTGTTAAGATCACCTTGCCATCAACAATGTAAATTTCATTGAATAATAACACCTTTAGAAATAATCCATTACAAGTGACGGGGAGACATAACCCTAGTCTTCAATACCAGTAATTTATTAGAATCAATAGCTTAGTCGAATTTCACATTACTCAATTTCTTCTTTAAAAATACGTCTATTCAGATATTATCTAAGAAGCAAAACCTTTGTAGTCAACACACCTGTCCCTGTGGATCGATATCCGTACCATTGGTACATTATATTACTTGGGGCGACGCGTGCACTTGTGCACATAGGCGTATTTTACACCTTTAACGTTTTCGGCTCGTCAGTTTTTAGGCGCCAGATTTGCTGCAGAACGAGGTTTAGATTGATATAGAAGATAAAGCAATTGGATAATACTGCAAGAATTTTCTTTCTTTTGTTTATTTTCACAAGTGTTGGAAATTTGGTTTATTGGTTCGTGTGTTATTTAGTGTAAGTTTCGGTGGTATGCGACGAGATCGAGGTCAACCTTTTTGTTTGATCTGAGCCGGAAAGAACTACGAGAATCTGTAGGAAACGGCGAAACGGATCGAAATTTAGTAAACATGGGTGATAATGAAGCGGGATGCGAGTATTAGGTAGCAGGCCCGGAAGGCGAATGGTAATCATGGAAGGAATCAAGCACCCAGGCCGTTTATACAGCCAGATGATCCATACATGTTCTTTGGAAGAGTTTGCCTCACTTTCTGATTGTTCGAGCGGCCTTGAGCGACCACCGTCGAGCCGAGAGCAACGAGGCGAAGTCGGTATTAGCGTTATAGATCTTTGCGGAATACTTATTGTTTCATGGACTACCCCATGAGAACCCAAATATGCAAATGACCAACTTCCTTGAAGTCTGCGATACGATTAAGTACAATGGAGTTCTTGTGAGGAGGCACTTTCGAGGTTGAGCTATTTCGGTCTCGCTGAATTGTTGAGGCAACCTTGGCTAACAAGTCGACCACCAGATTCCATTACCTTGTGGAACTGACTTGGTGCAAAAAATTCCTGACAAGTTCTTCCCGCAGCCGAAAATTGCTACAACTTATGCAAGAGATCAATACTTTTGAGCGATTAGAGGAGAGCACAGCGAGCATGGGACAGATTTCACGAATTACTACGAAAATGCCCACATCACAGATTAACCAGATGGATGCAAGTCCATACTTTTTATAATGGGCTGAGGAACGCTACTAGAACAGTGATTGATGCCTCGGCTGGAGGAGCGCTAATGAAGAAAACCACGGACCAAGCCTATGAGATTCTGGAAGATGCTGCGACCAACACAAACCAGTGGCCTAGAGAGAAAACTATACCAGTGAAAGCCATGGTGCTAGCCGCGAACAATAGGAGTTCTCAATAATCTGTTTAATCATGTTGCCACGGTGACCAAGAGATTGACACAAACTGACGAGTGCGGCAATGCCATGCGGACGGCTCGCGGAGTTGTGAATTACGTGGAGAGCTGACCTGATAGCCGCGAGTGCGGTCAAATCAAGCGCGAAAGCGGACCCGGTATGTGTTGAGGTTATTCGAGTCAATCACGGCCGGCAAGGACAGTATGGAAACAATTATCGAGTCAAAATCAAGGCCCGAGGGTGGTAATAACGAATCGAGCGGTCGGAATAGTCAAGGGTATGGATGGAGGAATAATCAGAATAACATGCCATCAAACCGAACTAGTGAACCACCCTCTGAGAAAAAGGTGGACTTAGAACAAGCTCTTGCACAGATGTTAACCTCCCATTCTGCTTTCATGAATGAGACCAAGGCAAACATGCAACGGCGAAGCAACCAGGTTGAGCGATCAAAGCGGCCTGGTACGAGAAGTTTGGAAGCCTGGAGAATGGGGCGAATGCAAACTCTTGTGACCAGAGAAAGGCAACCGGGTTCCCTACCGAGCAACTCAAAAATAAACCCGAGACGAGACGGAAATGAACATGTCAAAGCAACTACGCTGAGAAGTGGTAAAGACTTGGAGACAAAGGGGAAATACTCAGTTATAGAGGAAGTAGAGGGTGAGAAAGTCATCGGTCGGCGAATGATGATCTGAGATAAAGACGACAATGAAGCAATTAGAAGAACTCTCTTGAAGAAAGGCCAGCACAATTCCATATCCACGGCGCCTAAAGAAGCATAAAATTTGGATAAGCAGTTCACTAAATTTATGAGTGTTTAAAAAGTTACATGATATCCATTTGCCGTGCCACTGAAGCGGAATGCGGCTATGTGAAATTTATGAAAGATATCTTTGTCTCGGAAAGTGGCTGATTTGAAAGCGATTAATTTAATCGAGAATGCGTGCCATGCTTGAGCTACCGCAAAGCTCAAGGACCCAGGCAGTTTCACTATCCCTTGCACCATTGGAAATGCTATCTTCGAGAGAGCCTGTATGTGATTTGGGTGCGGCAGTAATCTCATGCGTTATCCATTTTCAAGCGTTCGGAGTTAAGTGAGGCATGACTCACAGTCACACTTGACTTACTTGAGCCCAGTCATTGAAGCATCAGAGAGGGTAATAGAAGATGTCTGGTGAAGGTTAACAAGTTTATCTTCCCGGCTGATTTCATTGTACTCGATATGGGAAGAAGATAAAGAAATACGCTAATCTTGGGTAGGCCAGTTTCTATGACCGCGAGTGATGATTGATGTTCGAGAGAGCGAAATTGAGTACGGGAAGATGAAGTAAAATTCAGCGTGTTTGAAGCGGTGAGACACCGAGTGATACTTGCTTCATAGCGGAAATAGTGAGGCTATAGTGTCAGCGAGAAGTGGTCTCATTGACCCTTTGGAGACTAGCCTAGTAAGGAGGAATAGTCACAGAACACGGCGAAGAGCGAGAAGAATATGTTTAATGGATGGACTCTTTCGGACACAATAGAAGGAAATACTTCGAATCTCTAGGCGAAGGAGTTAAGCAGGATCCCATCGGTTGAAGCAACCACCTAAGATGGAACAAAAACCTCTACCTAGCCATTTGAAGTATGCATACCTTGGAATAGAATCTACGCTACCAGTGATTATCTCAGCATCTTTAACTGCACTAGAGGAAGAAAAGTTATTGAGGGTCCTTCGAGAGCACAAACATGCACTCGGATGGTCTCTAGCTGATTTAAAAGGGATTCGCCCTTCTATGTGCATGCATAGGATTTTACTAGAAGATGGTTGTATAAACCTTCGATGGAAGCCTTGAGAGGAGGTTAAATCAGGCAATGAAAAGAGGTAGTCCGGAAAGGAGTTTTAAAATGGCTGAACAACGGGTGATTTACCCCATTCGGACCGGTGCATGGGTAAGCCCGATTCGGGTAGTCTTAGAAGAAGGAGGAACAACTGTCATCAGGACTGAAAACAACATCTTATTGCCTTCTCGAACAGTTACCGGGTGGAGGATTTGTATTGACTATCGAAAACTAAACAAAGCCACCCGAAAAGATCATTTCCCATTACCATTTCTAGATCAGATGTTGGATCGATTAGCCGGTCATGAATACTATTGGTTTTTGGATGGATATTAAATTTTACAACCAAATCGCCATAGCCTGATCGGGAGAAGGCGGCGTTCACATGTCCATGTTGCACATTCGCATTCCGAGGCGGATCCTTTGGGATTTATCTGATGCAGGAACTTTTCAACGATGTATGATGGCCATATTCTACGATATGGTTGAAAAAGACAATTGAGATCTTCATGGGCCGATTTCTCGATAATGGGAAATTCATTTGACAACTTTTAGAAAACTTAAGAATTTGTCTTGGAAAGATGTAGAAGAGACCCGACTTAGTACTCAATTGGGAAAAGTGCCATTTTATGGTGAGGGTATTGTCCTTGGACGCCAGTTTGACAAGAGGATAGAGGTAGATAGGCGAAGATTGAGCCAGTGAGAAGTTGCCTCCACCCTCATCGGTAAAAAGAGTTCGAGTTTTTAGGCACGCTGGATTCTATGGCGGTTCATCAAGAGTTTTTCGCGGATTGCAAAACCGTTGTCTAACCTCCTAGTCGAGTCATTTTGAGTTTTGATTCCCAATGTTTGCATGCATTCTCAGTGTTGAAGGATAAGTTAGTTTCAGCACCTATTATTTGTGGCTCGGATTGGTCCTTTCCATTTGAACTTTATGTGTGACACCCCGGTGACGCGATTGGGGCGGTGTGATGAGTGCCTAAAACACTCATATTATATTTCGTCAGTCTTCCATTTCTGTTTATTTTAGAGTAATTTTAGTTTTGTGACTAGAATACTGATTTGATATGCAGTATGAATGCGAGAACATTGGGGCCAGCGTGGAAGAAACGATTTTGGGCAAATGAGACAAAGCGGTGATACATCCGCATTGGCGGCGTCCCCCAACGTCGTGACGTCTCCACGTCGTGACGTCCCCAACGTCGTGACGTCCCCAACGTCGTGACGTCTCCACGTCGCGACGTCCCCAACGTCGTGACGTCTCCACGTCGCAACGTCGCCATGTCGCGACGTCTCCACGTCGCGATGTCAGCTCGAGATCTGCACCCTATCATTTAAAGTACGAATGATTCAAAAAGAAGAAAAAGAAGTAGTCTGCCTGCGAGCGAAGGCCGCCTTGAATTCGGAAGCGGTGACACGAGACTTGAGTGCGGGATTTGGCGCCTTTCATTGTTTGGATATTTTCGGATAGGAGAATGATGTTTTTAATTCCTAAACATTTTCTTCTTTCATTCATGATGTTTCTAGATTTATTTCTAAGTTTATATTGAACCTTATATGTTCTGTGGATTAAGTTTAAAACTTTATATTATTCGAGTTATTTCTCAATATATTTGTAACTATTCTATGCCTATGATTTAATCATTATGTTGATGCCGGCCAACATTAGCATAATTACCTTTGGAGATCAGATTCGAGATGAGGGTATTCGGGGATCTAGGTAAGTAGACTTAGTTGATTCGGTAAATAGAGATATTGGGAACACAGGTGGCAATTAGGGTTAGGACATTAATGCATTTGAATGCGGTCGGGATAGAGATATACGATTCTATTCGCGAGATGGCGGATATACCTCGAGAGAGGGTCCTCGTAGAAAAGATCACCTCGCCATTGACATATTGGCAATATCTTTGAATAATAACATATTTAAAGATTAATCCATTGAGCGTGACAAGGAGATATAACCACGGAAACTCAAAACCAATACTTTAATTGAATCAATAGTTTAGGTAATCTTTGCATATTTGAATTCTCTTACAAAGTCGCCGTTTGGATATTGTCTAAGCGCGAACCTTTGTAGTCAATACTGTCCACAATGGATTGATATACGTACCACGAGTACACTAACCACTACTTAGAGGCGGCCGCGTGCACTTGCGCATATAGGCGTATATTTTATACAGCGTTTTCCGCTGTCCAAGTTTTTGCGCCCGTTATCGGGGCCGAGTTAGATCGATATAAATTAAGCAAATAAATATTACTCACGAAATTTTCCTTACTTTTGTTTATTTTTACAAGTCTTTGGTAATTTGGTTTTGTTGGCTCGTGTGTTGTGCGTTATAGATTTCGGTAAGTACATGCGACATCGGATCAAAATAACCAACACACAATTTGATCCGAGCGAGAAAGACACGCACGGATTGCGCAGAGCGAGCGGAGCAGTTGAAATCCAATAGTCATGGAAACGAAGTGAAAATCTTGGCATTGAGCAGGTGAACCGGAGAGGCGAAATAGAATCATAGGAGGAATCAAGCACCCGGGCCGGGTTTATACAGCGGATGATCCTTTCATGCTATTAGATGAGTTCGTATTACCACCATTATTGTTCGAGGGCGGCTATCGAGACGGCCACTATTCAGCGGTAATTTGAATTGAAGTCGATCGGTCACGGATGCTTAGAATATCTTATTCCATGGACTACCGCTGAGAACCGAACATGCTTTTGACTAACTTCCTCGAAGTTTGCGTGCTATCAAATACAGCAGATTCTTGAAGAAGCTCTCGGGTTACGGTTGTTTACTTTCACTTGGGGATAGGGCGAACAACGCTAACTTGATCGACCATAAGATTCCATTACTACATGGAATGATTTGGTGCAAAATTTCGACGAAGTTCTTTGCAAGTGAAGTACTGCGTGGTGCGAAATCAATCTGTTTGGACAACGAAGGGGAGAACTGGCGGAGGCATGGGACGGTTCACGGGTGTGCGGAAGTGCCCACTGCAGCGACCGGATGGATGCAAGTCGACACCTTCTATAGCGATTACGAGAAATGCAGCAGAACAATGATTGATGCTTCAATTTGGAGAGCGATGAAAACCACAGGACCAAGCTTATGAAATCTTAGAGAGATCTTTTGCGACGACACTAATCGGTGGCCTAGAGAGAAGGCTACACAGTAAGCACGGTGGGTGGCACAGATAACGAGGTCCTCAACAATCTGGTGAATCATGAGCCACGGTGACTAAGCGGTTAAATAGACGGCAAAGGCGCAAGCGCCAATCAAACCAACCGCATGGGGGTATGTAGATTATTGGTGGACCACACAGCGGCGAAGGAATGTCGATCGAGCCTTACGGAGTAGAAAGCGAGCCCGATGCGTGTCCGGGTTTAATCGGGAATCCGTCACAGCGACAAGAATGGTATGGAAGCAGTTATTAGAATTGAATCGGGGCCCGAGGGTGGGGCGTAACAATCGAGGAACCTTCAGGAATAGTCGGAACAATCAAGGATATGGTGGCGGAATAATCGGAACAATATGCCATCCGAATCAAATAGTGAACCAACCTCACGAGAAAAAGTTGGATTTAGAACAAGCTCTTGCACGGATATTAACTTCCCACTGCATAGATAAACAGGTAACATACGCGGCGAACACTTGATTGAACAATCAAAGCGGCCTGTGAGAAATTTGGAGGCACAAATGGGCCAAATGGCAAATTCTTGACGAGGAAAAGACAACGGGTTCTTTACTAAGTAATTCGGTAAACCACAGGAAGAGATGGGAATAAGCATGTTCGCGGAGTCATCTTTGAGAAGTAGGAAAGAATTGGAAATACCGTTACAACCCCGGTCGTAGAGCAGGTTAGAGGCGAGAAGATCCAATCAGCGAGCAAAAAGATGATGCGAGATAAAGAACGACCTCGGGAGAAGCGGTCGTAGAGAACTCTGCGAAGCAAAGGCGGCATACGAGTTTCTTACCCACGGCGTCTCGAAGCGCTCTGGCCCGGATCGCGATTCCGCGAAATTCATGGATGTGTTCAAAAGGCGCATATCAATATCCCATTCGCCCGATACTTTGGCGGATGCGAGTTATGTAAATTCATGAAAGACATCTTATCCCGCAAGGCGATTAGGCGATTTAAAACGGTGGAACAGCGAGAATGCGATTACTGCATCCTTAGTCTGTGAAGCTCAAGGATCGAGGCGGAGTTTCACTATCCGTGCTGTCGGAAATGCTATTTTGAAGGCGCTCTGTGATTTAAGGTGCCGGCATTAATCTTAGTACTTATCCATCTTCAAGCGTTTGGGATTAGAGAGGCCCGCCCGGCTACGATCACTCTTGTTGTGACCAGATCTTTGAAACAGCAGGGAGGATAATAGAATGTATTAGTAAAGATCGACAAGTTTTATCTTTCCCATTAGATTTCATTGTTTTGTATGGAGAAGATAAAGAAATCACAGATAATCTTAGGAGAAGACCTTTTCTAGCAAGCGCGAGAGCGATGATTGATGTCTGGAGGACGGCGAGCAAGGAAGTACAAAGAAGAGAGGAAGTAAAAATTCAATGTCTTCGACGGTGAGACACCAATGAAAGTAATCATTAGCTGTGGCCGGGGAAATGGTTGGGGGCTATAGTGTCTGCCAAAGTGGTCTCAGACCCTTTGGAGACTAACTAGTGGAGAATAGTGAGGAACTTGAGCGAAGGCGAAAATAGGTCAAATGGATGGACTCTTTCGGACACAATGAGCGGAAATGCTTGAATCTGCAGGTGGAAGGAGTTAAAATCTTAGGTCCCATCGAGTTGAGCTGACCACCCAAAATGGAACAAAAACCTTTACCTGGCATTGAGTATCATTACCTTGGGGTAGAATCTACCTTTGCAGTGATCATTTCGGCATCTTTGGTATCTTAGAGGAAGAGAAGTTATTGAGGTCCTCAGGGATCACAAACATGCACTCGGATGGTCTCTAGGCGATCTCGGAGGATTCGATCCTTCTATGTGCATGCATCATATTTTACTAGAAGAGGACATAGACCTTCGGTGGAAGCCTGAGAGAAGAGTTAAATCCAAATGATAGAGAGGTTGTCCTTAAAGTGCTAAAATGGCTAGACAACGGGTGATTTATCCATTTCGGACGGTGCATGGGTAAGCCCGATTCGGGTAGTCTTGAAGGGAGGAACATCTGTCATCGGGACTGAAACAACATCTTGCGCCATCATGACGATTCTGGGTGGAGGATTTGTATTGATTATCGGAAGTTGAACAAGGCCACTCGAAAGATCACTTTCCTTTGCCGTTTTTAGATCAGATGCTCGATCGACTAGCAGGTTATGAATATTATTGCTTTTTAGATGGATATTCCGGTTACAACCAAATTGCCATAGCTCCTGAAGATCAGGAGAAGACAACATTCACTTGTCCTTATGGTACATTCGCATTAAATGGATGCCCTTTGAATATACAATGCACAGTACTTTTAATGATGTATGATGGCCATATTCACGACATGGTGGAAAAGACTTAATTGAAATCTTCATGGGCGATTTCTCGGTAATAGAAATTCATTTGACAATTGTTTAGAAAACTTGAGGTATGCGGCAAGATGTGAAAGACGACTTAGTACTGGCCAGGAAAAGTGCCATTTCATGGTACAAAGAGTGTGTCCTTGGACATCGGATCTGTTAAGAGGGATAGAGGTAGATAGGGCGAAGAGTGAAGCAATCGAGAAGTTACCTCCACCCTCGTCAGTAAAAGGATCGAGTTTTCTAGGCATGGCCCCGGGTTTTATAGGCGGTTCGTCAAGGATTTTCGCGATTACCAAAACCGTTGTCTAACCTACTGATCAGGGATCCCATTTAATTTGATTCACAATGTTTGCATCATTCTCAGTATTGAAGGACAAGTTGGTTTTGACTCCTATTGTTGTAACAGATTGGTCTTTTCAGTTTGAACTCATGTGTGACGCCCGTGACCGCGATTAGGCGGTTAAGGGCGGCGAGGAAAATCTTCGGGTAATCTATTATGTGAACCTTGAATGATGCTCCAGCTGAATTATGCCACTCACAAGAAAATTTGTTGGCCATTGTGTTTTGCTTTTTGATAGGATTCGAGTCATTATTTAGATTGGAAACAAAGTAAGTAGTGCATAGTGATCGATACGCCGTCAAGTACTTGATGACCAAGAAAGATGCAAAACCCCAGATTAATTAGGTGTGTCCTCTTGTTGCAAGAATTTGATGTGGAAATTAAAGACAAGGAAGGCACTGAGAACCTAGTGGTCGACCATCTTTCACGACTGGAAAGGGCCAGAGATGATGTCCCATTGAATGATGAATTTCCAGACGAGAAACTCCTAGCTATTGAGGAAAAGAGGGCAGTTCCATGGTTCGCGGATTATGTGAATTATTTGGTAGCTAAAGTAGTCCCTCCGGAATTTAACTATCAGCAGAAAAAGAGGTTTTTCGCACAACAAACCCTCTTGTGGGAGGAGCCAATTCTTTGAGACAACTGCGCTGGATTAGGTCCATAAGGAGATGTGTGCCCTAGAAGATGGAAATGCGAGCATTTTAAACCATTGTCACACTCTATCGTGTAGTGGACTTTGGTGGCAGGAGAGCAATGACTAAGGTGCTAATCACAGTTTTCTTGCCTTCCTTATTTAAAGATGCTCATCGGTCGTGTCACTTGTGACAAATGTCAGCGAATGGGGAACATCTCTAGAAAGGAACGAGCCACTTAGCCATCCCCATTTGGAGGTAGAATTGTTTTGATTTATAGGGGATAGATTTCATGGGACCATTTCACGCATCATCACGACAACTTGTACATCTTGTTGGCGATGAGCTATGTCTCGAAGTGGGTGAAGCTGATTCCTACACGCGCATGATGCCAAGGTTGTGGCTCAATTCTGTAGCGACAATATATTCTCACGTTTGGGACCTCGAGGCCTTGATCACCGAATGTGGTGCCCATTTGCGCGTAAGGTAATTGACCGGTATTGCGGTGTAAGTACGCCATGATGTCTCTTGCATACCCGCCATGATCAAGCGGACAAGCGAGGTATCAAATCGAGAAATCAAATACATTCTCGAGAA
The DNA here is from genome assembly GCA_016808115.1 of Tetrastigma voinierianum. Lineage (NCBI taxonomy): Eukaryota > Viridiplantae > Streptophyta > Magnoliopsida > Vitales > Vitaceae > Tetrastigma > Tetrastigma voinierianum. The sequence goes on from JAEQBH010006399.1 coordinate 89,471, forward strand.
GACAATTAACGGCTCCAGGAAGGATTGGTCTAAAAGATGGACGATGCACTCTGGGCATACGAAATGCGGCATTTAAAACTCCCTTTGGGTATGTCAGACCGGAAGTCGTTTATGGTAAAGCGTGGCATCTTCGGTGGAATTGGAGCATCGGGCCTATTGGGCTACTCGACAGTTAAACATGGATAGTACATTGGCTGGCGGCGGCCTCAACTCGGTGGCTGGATGGTCGAAGCGAAGCATAAGCGCCCGCATTTATAAGGAAAGGACTAAAGCACAGCCACGTAAACACATCACGGGAGAAAGGAGTTCACGGTCGGACAACAAGTTCTTCTATTCAATTTCCGCCTAAAGCTTTCCGGTGAAGTCTCGATGGTCAGACCTTTCACAGTAACCAAGGTCTTTTCACACGGTGGGGCGAGAAGTTACATCTGAGAAGGCACATTTCTGATCACCACAACGATTGAAGCGGTAATGGGCGAGTTTCCTCTGAGACAAACAAATCGGCTTTCTTTGGCGACCAACGAGACAAGATGTAAATGGCGATCATAGGAGTTCGGGTTCCCGAGCACATTGCGACTCCGAGTCGTCGAGGCTAACGACGCATTAAACATAAGCGCTTCTTGGGGAGGCGACACAGTGTTTCTTAAACTTTTCCTTTTTGTAGTTCAATTTCTATTGTTTATTTTCAGCAATATAAGGGTTTCTAGCTTTCTCCGTGTCCCGGTGTTTTCTACTTGTTCGTTTAATTTCGAACCAGCGGTCGCGATGTGGAAAGTTCGTTCAAAATTTGTGCATTACAAGTCCATAAAGTCACGAAGAATGCAGTGGAGAGGGTGTTCCTAATTCGAGATCATCAACTGTGCCCAAAATTATCGATCCATAACCTCTACGTCACGTTGCGTGGGATTTCACTTGTCGCGGCGTCATTTTCTATGCTCTGCAATCACGCGTCGCGACGTAGAGTTTCCGCCGTCGCGACGTCATTTTCTATGTCTGTCGTAGCGACGTTGAATTTCACGTCGGCGGCGTTGCCTCCAGCATTCGCGGCGTTGCTTAAATGAGCTCACCATCACGTCAGCGGCATTGACCCGCTGCGGCGCTGACGTGGCCACATTTAAGCCCAGAGCGGTCCATTTAAAGCGCTTCACCTCACACGACCAACTCCTTAAACCCTAGCCTCCTAGCGCGCCTCTCCTTAGGACACAAGGAGCCTTTCCCACTTGGTCGGAGGACCTACAACATTCTCGACCCTTTATTGTACCTCGTGTCACCCGCTTACCTAGTTAAAGTCATTGTGGCATTCCACACGGTGTGCTCAGTTCTGGCTGCAGGACATTTCTAGAGTATCTTTGTACTCCACGATTGGTTTTAGGGGTCTATTAGTTTTCGTTTAGGATTACATTAGGTGCTCGTTTAGAAGTGTATTAGGTCTAGTGTAGGAGTAGGTGGTTTAGAGGTTTGGAGTCTTGAGTCATAGTTAGTTTTCCTTTAGCACACTAGGTGTTTTGTGTTTTGTCTGGGTGAGGTGCCACTTTGGTACCACCATGTGTCTCCTAGTCGATATATCGAGGCGGCGTGCACCTTGTGGTCGGCCTAGCGAGGACCGGAGCTCCCTCCCACGATGTAGCGGTTTGTGAATTCGATGCCAGCTGATCGGTTTGGCATCATTGCAAAAGCCAATCCTTCATCAAGGAGAAGAGTTTTCACCACCTAGATGACTTCTTATAGAACAATTCTGCGGCTAAGGGATGGCGTGCGCTTGTGCCCGACCACCTCATCCGTGAAGCGATGAGTGTGGTGCTTGAGTTCTACGCCGATCTACGCGTCAGTGTCTTGAAGAAGTCGAGTGCGGGGAGGCGTATTAGTGGAAGCTGGATGCATGCGAAGTTGATCAATAGGTATTACGATGCAGAACATGTCCCTTCGGGCCGGATTCGATCGGCTCAAGCGAGAACTTCTGACTACCACAGTTATACGGCGTATTGACCCGATGAAGATTCGGGGTGATGGAGAATCAATAGTGGTGCGAGATGTCGCGGTAGAATTTCAAGGCGAGCATTTGGCCTTCATTCAGTCGGCACCACTTCATCACGTCGCGTCTCATTGAAATATTGAGCGTGTGTGAAGTATTTGCCAGCGGCCGTCTTTTCAGCTTATGCCATCTTACGAGGGTATACCCTTTGATGTTAGGCGGAGTTATCGAGGATGCCATCCTCCACTGCTTAGGGATGCAAAGATGAACACAGGACACCTTCACGATCTTTGGCTTGTGCAAACAAGCGAGAGTATACTGGGTGACACTTGACACTGGCTTCACGTCAAAGCCATATCACGTCGACCGGGACACACACAGGTGTCATGACACGAGGACCTACGATTCGAGTCATGAGCCCTCGGACGCGGGGGCGAGGCTTTATGAGTATCGGGCTCGTTATGGATCTCTGGGCGATCCCCAGGGGGACATTGGCCGGTTCCGTCGATACCTCCACCGCCCACCCGACGACCTCGGCGGCTCCTCCCGATCCTTCCCCGGGACCTTCGAGGGACCGGTGCTTTCTCTCCCACTGGTTGAGCGCTTTGACGTGCAGGATGAGACCCGGGGAGCACACCGCATCCCCTCGTCTCACGGGATTTGGAGGCCCCCTCCCAGATGCGAGATATGCGTGCGATGCTTGCGGCGACAGGCCACCATTTACGGCGGCGAGCGGTCCTTGCGAGGCCCAGTCCTTGGCTCCTTGCTTTTCATCGGCCTGCCACCACCACTGCGGTGATCACCGAGTCGCCTCTACTATTTCATTTCTTTGCCCGGTGGGGACGGTTGTTTTATTTGGGGGGCGTGTGTGATCGTGTTTTTATTTTTTGTTTAGTTATGTGTTGTTTTTAGTGTTTTTATTGGTGATCGTGTTTTTATTTTACATTGACATAGTTGTGTTTCTATTTAGTTCGTGTTTAGTCAGAAACATCGGGTCATGTGTGGTTCGTTTGCGTTTGTGTTAGGTCGATCTTATATGTAATAATTGCGTGTTTGTGTGCCATGTTAAAAATTGAGGGATCACTTTTGAATTTGAATTCACGATTAACATGAATGTTCAAATGCGTACAATGTTTTGATGCTCGGTAATTAGGTTGAATGAATGGAAAGGGTTAGTGAACCCGATCTGAGTAGTCAAGACACCGATTCTCAGAACCACATGTACTCACACACTAATGACCTTGAGCATGCATAGGCGCGAGACCAGCCATGAGTCAGGCTAACCTTGGGAGACTCGAACCATTTAGTGATGGGACCTTGATAAAAGAGGATTGCCATCGAGCCACGAGCAAAGAAAAAAATCACAACGATAAAAAAAAAAAAAAAAAGTGAAAAAGAAAAAGACTGATAAATGAAAATAGGTATACGCATAAGAATAGCGAGATCATCAATCGGAATCAGAGACACCGAGTCTTAGAACTTTGTCAAAGCCTAATGCCACTGAGCGGTGGCGGAGTCATTGACTTCTTCTGCTTCATAGGACGAGAAGATGGATCATTCCGCCTTGACTGGGGGCCCTCGAGTTTGGTTGAGTGTTCGGGGTGGATTTGAAGAGATTTAATGCAGTGCCCTTAACCAAGCTGGTGAGTCACCAATGGATCACATATCTGAGGAACACTCGGCCTAAAACTTCTTGGCACTAGGTTTCTTCCATTTATTTTAGGTACGTAGGAAGTTTCTAGGCATTAGGTCATGAATAAAATGGCGTTCCTATCCTTTTCTAGTTAGTTTCTTCCAAATATGTGAGTTGAGCTCAAGTTTGGGGGTGTCGGAACCTAAGCATATGCTGGAGGTCATTCATTATAAGCACATAGGGGTTTTGGGAAAGGCTATTGAATATCATGGGATTTGATGCACTAGTCACTTCTACCTATTTCAACCGAATTTTCCGGAAGTCAAATATCTGTATGCCTTTTGTGAACTTAGAGCAACACAGTGGGAGTGTGAGTTAGTCCAATCTGATCCCCTATTTTTCAGCATGTGCAACACGGTCTTAGTGTTAGTTGCATTAGGTTGTGTGTGTGTGTCCTGTTTCGAGTCAGTTCTTGCTTGAGGGCCAAACGAAACTAAGTTAGGGGGGTGTGATGAGTGCCTAAAACACTCTTATTATACTCGATCTTCCATTTTTGTTTATTTTAGAGAGTGATTTTATAGTTTTTGTGACTAGAATCTTGATTTGATGTGCGTTGTGAATGCGGGAGCATTGGGGGGCGAAAAGAAGCGATGGGGAAAGCGGTTGCGAGCAAATGGGAACAAGGCGATGAAGTACGTCGCGTCGCGACGTCCTAGCGTCGTGGCGTCTCCGTCATAAGCGTCTCCGTGCTTAAGCGTCGCCCGCGCGTCGCGACGTCGGCTCGAAAGATCGCACCTATCATTAAAGTCGCGAATGATTGAAAGAAAGGGGCGGCGTGAGCGAAGACACGAATTCGAGGCGAGTGACCAGACTTGAGAAGTGCGGGATTTATTTGCCTTTCATTGTTTGGATATTTTTCGTATAGGAGAATGATGTTTAATTCTAAATTTTCTTCTTTTCATTCATGATGTTACAGATTTATTTCTAGGGTTATATTGAACCTTGTCATATGTTCATGGATTAAAAGTTTGAAACTTTATAGTATTCGATTATTTCTCAATATGTTGTAACTATTCTATGCCTATATGAGATTTAATCGTATGTTGATGTCGGCCAACATTATAATAGTCACCTTTGGAGAATCAGAGATTCGAGATGAGGGTATTAGGGATGCAGAGTGATGAGACTTAGTTGATTCGGTAAATAGAGATATTAATGAACTGAGAATTGTGGTGGGTTAGGACATTAATGCATTTCGGAATACGAGTCGGGATAGAGATATACCCGATTCTATTCGCGAGATAGGCGGATATACCTCGAGAGAGGATACCTCGTAGAAAAGATCACCTCGCCATTGACATATTGGAAATATACTGAATAATAACATATTTAGAAGATTAATCCAAGTGAGCGTGACAGAGGAGATATAACCCAGGCCAAACAAGCTGCTTTAATTGAATCAATAGTTTAGGTAATCTTTACATATTTGAATTCTCTTCAGAGTCATCGTTCGAGATATTTGTCTAAGCGGAACCTTTGTAGTCAATACACTGTCCTGTGGATCGATATACATTGCCACGAGGTACCTTTATACTACTTGGGCGACCAGCGTGCATATAGGCGTATATTCCCACCACATACTTAGTGTTTTCCACGTCCGCAGTCTTTGGGCGAAACAGAGAAAATCTTCGAGGTAATCTATTATGCTAGTAGAACCACTGAATGATGCTCGGTTGTATGCCACTACGAGGAAAAGCTGTTGGCCATTGTCTTTGCTTCGACAAATTCGAGGCCATATTGATTGGCAACAAGGTGGTAGTACGATCATTACGCCATTAAGTATGATGACTAAGAAAGATGCAAAACCAGATTAATTCGATTGGGTTCTCTTTGCAAGAGTCGACGTAGAGATTAAAAACGAAAAGGCGAAAACCCTAGTGGCGAGATCATCTTTCACGATTGGAAGGAGGCCCCAGAGATGATGTTCCGATTAGTGGCAATTTCAGAGATGAAACTTTTAGCTATTGAGGACGAGAAGGCGACTCCATGGTTACTAGGATTAATAACGAATTGTTGGTGGCTAAGTTATCCCTCAGAATTTAACTGTCAATGAGAAAAGAGATTTTTCGCACACTTGGCTCTTACTATTGGGAGGAGCCCGTCCTTCTGAACATTCTTGCGGCCGTCGGGTGATAAGGAGATGTGTGCCCAGGCTTGGCCCGAAATCACAGTAAATGACCATCTACACTCTCTACGCAATGTGGTGGACACTTTGGTGCGAGAAGCGACAGTACTTGATCAGGTTTTCTTGGCCTGCCTTATTTAAAGATGCTGTGGTCGTTTCCGCCGTGAATGTCGTGGTGGGAACATCTCTAGAAAGGATGAGCCACCCGTATCCACGGAAGTGGTGTTTGATTTATGGGAATAGATTTCATGGGACCATTCATCGTGATAACTTACATCTTGTTGGCGGGTAGTGATATGTCTGAAAGTGGGTAGAAACAATCCACGCACAGCGATGCCAAGGTCGTGGCTCGGTTCTGCAGCGACCACATATTCTCCCGTTTTTGGAACCCTCGAGCATTGATCACGGATAATGGTACCCATTTACGCAATAAGTGACAAGGTTTTGCAAAGTATAAGGTACGTCATGCCGTCTCTTGCATACCACCCCGCGATCGAACAGGACTGACGAGGTGTCGAATCGAAATCAAGTCCATTCTCGAGAAGGCCGATTAAGCGACTCGGGGAATGATTGGTCTAAAGATTGAAGATGCGCGGGGCGATGCGCCTGACATTTAAAACTCCTTTGGGTATGTCACGCAGATTGAATCGTTTATGGTAAGGCGTGTCATCTTCCGATAGGAATTGGAGCATCGAGCTTTATTGGGCCACTCGACGATTAAACATAGATAGTACATTGGCGGCGAAGCGGCCCCACTCCCGGCTCGGTGGCTGGACGGTCGAGCGAAGCTTATGGCCGCTCGCATTTATAAGGGAAAAGACTACGGCTTCAGCAGGCACATTACGGGGACGCTTCTTGAATGACAAGTTATTTTGTTCGATTCCCGCCTAAAGCTTTTTCTAGGGAAATTGAAGTCTCGATGGTCCGGGCCTTTCACGGTGACAGGTCTTTCACGGTGGGGCGAGAAGTTACACATCTGAGAAGAGCACATTCCACGGTCACCACCGCGATTGAGCGGAGTACTATGGAGCGAGTTTCTTGCAAGCAAGCAAATCATTCCTTTACAGCGATTCGCGGGCAGTGTATTAGCGATCATATGAGTTCGGGTCCTCGAACACATTGAGATTCAGGGTCGTCGAGCTAACGACATTAAACATAGCGCTTTTTGGGAGGCAACCCAAGTGTTTCTTAAACTTTTCCCTTTTCTGGGTGACATATTTTGATTTTATTGTTTATTTTCAGTTATATTGGTTTGAAATTATGTCGTAAACGGTTGTTCTTCTTTGTTGTTTACTTCGGGCTTCATGACAGTAGTGCGAGGAGAATCCAGATTAATGCGAGGGTATTACAAGTCAAGTGTCCCAATTACAAGAGGGGAGGATCACATTAACCAGGGCTACTTAAAGTGAAATTTTTAGAAGCCTTCTCTGTAACGTCGCGACGCCAATTTTATCCTTCTTTGGAACGTCGCGACGTGGATTTTTAACGTCGCGACGTTGATTTTAAGTGTCTGTAGCGTCGCGTGGTTTCCAGCGTCGCGGCGTGAAGATTTCGAACGCCGCGACGTGAGTAATCAACGCTCGCGACGCGCGGAATTTTAGGAGCCTCCTCCGAACGCCGCGTGGACGCAGCATCCCACCGTAACGTCAGCGACGTTGCTCAACGCCGCTGACGCTGTTTAGTTCCACTTCTCCGTAACGCCGCGACGCTGTCTAACGCCGACGCTGTCTCGCTTTAAGGTCAAGAATAGTTCGCTTTGTTTCTTCACCGTGACACTCACCGTCAACCCTAGCACTCCATCCGCCCCTTCCATCCTAGCCGAGCTCTTCTCACACGAGGATCCTCTACATTGCCCTCCGATCGCCTCTCGGTGGCACTCATAGTCACCCCTTTCACACACCGGTTCCGACACCGGTCTTTTTTGTCACCGCGCGGGGCATTCCCACCACACTCGCATCGGTTCGGGCCCTAAAGGTCGTATTCTGTGATTACCATTGCATTCACGCTTGGTCTGTGGTCTTTAGTCTGCTAAAGTATTAGTAGGTTTATTTTAGGGTTTTGAGTCACCTTTTAGGTCGTTTCGTGACACTTAGTAGTTTAGTGCACACTAGGGTAAGCCGTTTGTGGTTCAGGTCACAGACCAATTTGTGCTCACCACGTGAATTTTAGGGTCTAATGTCCGTAAAAGTGCGTAAATCGTTTACCAAGCGAGCCTGGCCCACGAGGACCAATTCCCACTTACGATGTCACGGTTTGTGAATGAGGGTGCCGCCTACCTGGCTCGCACCATCCGCAAGAACCGCCGCTCATAAAGCACAGTGCGCTCTCACCCACCTCGATGACTTTTTCCGCAAGACCATCATGGCTAAGGGATGGCGGCTAGGCTAACCACCTCATCCAAAGCAACATGAGTGTGGTGAGAGAGTTCCCACGCCAATCTCGCATCCCACGTCCCGAAGAAAGTCCCCAAAGTGCGATAGTCAACTCTGCAGTGGAGTCGATCAATAGTTATTACGCCTAGGAGCATGTCCCTTCTCGGCGGTTATCTGACGGCCTCCATGAGCACTCGACTACCCCGAGGTTATAATGAGCATTGACCAATGGTCAAGTGAGTGGAAAACGCACGAGTGCGCCACGCAGCCCACTTCTAAGGCCAAGACGGCCTTCATACCTGTCCGGCATCACCATCACGTCGCCTTATTCCGACGACGAACGTGTGTGTGAAGTGACAAACGGCTGCCCCGCTTCAACTACGCCATTCATACAAAAGATATACCTTTGATGTTAAGGTGTTATGAGGATGCCATCCTCCATAACCGGACGCAAAATGAATTTGGGGCACCCTTCCTTATCTTTGTCAGTAAAACAAGGCCTGGTGCCCTCGACGACAATGAGGCTTGGCTCCACCCTATGTGCTATATGTCCGTCAAGCGGATACACCAAGTGTCCCGCGACCCGAGGGGGGTATATGATTCTCGGCCATGAGCCCTGACGGTGACGAGCCGCACGACTATCGCCCTCAGATGGATCCCCTCAATCCCTGTGGAGACATCGCCAGTTTTCGCCCCCCACCTCCACCACCATCCCAAGAGCCTCTGATTCCCTCCAAATCTCATCCGATCCCGAGGACCCTGCTCTCCTCACCGAGCTCGATGCCTGGGATGAGGACCCACGAGCACCCAGTCCCTCAGCCACTGTGATGGAGGCCCTCCGCGGCCGATGAGCAGCAGATCGTGGCCGGGCCAACCAGCCACCCATTCTTCGCCACAGCAGAGCACCTTGCAGCCTGGGACGCCCAGCCTCATTTTCTTCCACCTCGCCTCCACCACCACCACCGCAGCTGATCACTGTGGGGGTCCCCTTCCACCCTACTTTGTTTATCGCAAAGTGGGGACACCTGCATTTTGTTCGTGGGGTGATGATCACGATTCTCATGAAGTTATGTTTCTGTTTTGAGTATTTGTAGTGTTTTTGTTTTGTTCAGCATATTAGTTGTGTTTTTATTTAGTCTAGTCTCTGTTTTTAGTATTTCTGTTTGTTTTGTTTCATTCTTATATGTGGTAGTTGTGTATGTGTGCCATGTTGAAAGTCGAGTATCACTTTTGGACTGAATTCACTATTGACATGGAAGACTGGTGCATACAATGTTTGATACTCGGTAATTAGGTTGAATAGGTGGGGAGGCTTAGTGAACCAATTCCTGGTATTCAAGAAACCATTTCTTAAGAACCCTATCACACTCACACACTAACGACTCAGTATGCATAAAAAGCCGACATTCACTACTAAAGTTCGACAAACCTTGGGAGATTCGAACCATCTAAGTGATGGGACACCTAATCAAAAGAGGATTGCCATCGAGCCCCAACAAAATAAAAAATAAAAAATAAATAAAAAAAGTGAAAAAGGAAAAATGTCAAAAATAGGTAGATGCATAAGAATAAGCGGGATCATCCAATCGGAATCCCGGGCACAGTCTGAGGGGCTTTTCAAAGCCTAATGCCCTGAGCCGACTGGCCGGGAGTCATTGACTTCACTGCCCGCTACATGGGACGTAAGATGCATCATTCACGCAACCTAGGGCCTCGAATTGTCGAGTGTTCAAAGGTTTGAAGGGAATTCTAATGCCCGGTGCCCTTAACCAACTCGGTGGGAGTCACCAATGGATCCCCCGCCACAGAACACTCATCTAAAACTTCTTGAACTAGGTATTCTTCAATTTTTGTTTAGGTACTTAGGAAAATTTTAGGTATGTTAGTATGGATAAAAAGTGGTGCGTTTCGTCTTTCTTCTCGCAGGGCTTCCAAATAGGCGAGTCCAGCTTCAAGCTCGGGGGGGTGTCGAAACTAGGTATGCTACCAGAGGTCATTCATCTGACGCACATAGGGTCCTTAGGAAAGGCTATTGAATACCATGGACGGAGGCTAGTCACTTCCACCTATCTCAACCGAAGTTTTCCAAAAGCCAAACATCGTGATGCATCTCTGCGGAACTTCGAGCAAAAACAGCTAAAGAAGGTGAGCTCCATTCCAAAACTGATCCCCTATTTCTCGCATGTGCAACACCGCCTTAGTGTTAGTTTCAGCATGTTCGTGTATCCCGTCTATCCATTCTGTCGGGACAAGCAAGAAGTTGTTTGGGGGGTGTGATGAGTGCCCGAAACACCCATAGTATACCCGCCGCTTTTCTTAGGTTTTTAGCGCGCTTTTATGGTTAAATATGTATTTTTCCATTGTTATCTCGAGTATGATCGAGTCGGTGAATGCAGGTGCAAATGATGTGAAAAGAGCACACCGTAGCTAAATTGGAGTAATGGAGGGCAATGTATAAAGTGGTCGCCACGCTACCACGACGCTTCCAACGCCGCGCTACGCCCACGCCGACGGCCAACGCCGCGACGCTATCAACAATACGTGGTCAACAATCAAATCGCCGCGACAGCTCAGTCGCGACGCCTCAACGCCGCTGATGTTGCAACGCCACACGCCATCACCGATCTCGCACCTCATCATTTAAAGCACTAAGGGTTCAGAATCAGCACTGGAAAGGCACGACGGCATAACGTGAAATTCCGCAGCAATAGTTGACACCGACTTCGGCATGCCCTTGATCCGTATTGCTTCGCATTTTTGGATACTAGAATGATGTTTTTGAGATTAAACATTTTTTTATATTTCTATTCAAGATAAGTTCTAGATCTCGTATCTAGGTGTGTTGAACCCTCGTCACATGACTATGGATTAAAGTTCATTTTTATGTTATCTATTGGTTTATAAAATTGTTGCTTTTGCTTTATATATATAATTAAATTATATGATGATGTCCGCCAACATTAGTATAACTATACTAAAAATCCGAGAGTCCGAGAGAGATGAGGATATCTAGAGATATGAGAGCAGCCTTCGCTGATTCTGGGAAATAGAGATATTCCGAGCCTGAAGGTGGCATTTGAGGTTAGAACATTCAAGCATTTCGTAATACTGAGTTGGGATAGAGATATACTCAACTCTATTCACGAGATAGGCAGATATACCTCGAGAGAGGATATCCCGTAATTAAGATCACCTTGCCATCAACAATATATAAATTTCATTGAATAATAACACCTTTAGAAATAATCCATTGAAAGTGACAAGGGGAGACATAACCCTAGTCTTCAATACCAGTAATTTATTAGAATCAATAGCTTAGTCGAATTTCACATTACTCAATTGCTTCTTTAAAAATACGTCTATTCAGATATTATCTAAGAAGACAAACCTTGTAGTCAACACACCCGTCCTCGTGATCGATATCCGTACCATTGGTACATTATATTACTGTAAGTAACGCTGCATTTGGCGCACATAGGGCGAGTATTTTACACAATCGCGCTGGCTTGTCGTAATATGTAAATCGTAGGGGGCGTATAAGAGCACTTAGTGTCACATTGTAATATTTTGAGATGAAATTATAAAATGATAAATTATGGAACCCGGACTTGTGTATGAGAATAAGGGTACAATTGTCATTAAGCAAATGGGATATGTAAGGTATAATTAAAGTAGAGATGGGCCATAATAGAAATCTCAAAAGTTGATTTGCAATATTTAAATGCTTGAGGACTTGATGGCAATTAAAGGAAATATTAGAATATAAAAAATGGGAAAAACAAAAGCCAAACTCATTTTGGTCTCCAAAGGCTAAGGTTCACGTCACAGGAGAAGAGAAAAAGTTAAGAGGAAGTATTGGTGAATGGGAAGTTATATGAAGTGAATTGGTATCGTATGGCAAAGCAAATCTGGCAAATTCCTCGAGGGTGTACCGGGCACAGCACGGGCCGCACCCAAGACAGCCCCACCAAAGGCCAACCAGATCGGGTATTGTGTCCAACCCGCACCGGCACAGTCCAAGGTGTGTACCGGTACAGGTGTGCCCAAAATGCCCAGATTGTGTAGTTATTGTATATTTAAGCCTAAATTCATACACCGTTAGTATAGGAACCTTATTAAATGATTAAGAGAGGTTCAAATAAGATTAGAACTCGATGAAAAACGTAGCGTACCTCGCCGCCTCGACGATGTTCACGAAAGTATGACTAAGTCTAGAAAGTACGTTAAGTTTCACGCGATACTAGAGATTAATATTCGTCGCATTCGCTTGAGTGTAGGCTAAAGCAAAGGCGGGAAAAGTGTGGAATCGTGCTCTCAAGTTTAGCAAGCAAAGAAGTGAGTGTTCTAAACCTATTTTTCTCAAATACTAGTGTATTATTATTATAAACTGTTTTACACAAGTAAGCAAATGGTTTTGAATTATTAAACCATTTTTCAAGCAAGCAAGCAAGTAAGCAAATGGTTTTGAATTATTAAACCATTTTTCAAGCAAGCAAGTAAATGGTTTTGATATTGTAAACCATTTTTCAAAGAGCAAGCAAGCAAAATAATATTTGTGAAAACAGGCCTAACTAAAATCCCTAGTTCTAAGCAAGCAAACCGGTCAGAGGTATTTCGTATGTGCACGGTGGTGTTAGGATCTCATACACGCATTTTAGTTTTGCCTGGTCGGCAAACTTAGGTCATACATCATGCATTTAAAGGAGACCGTGGCACGTACAGGAGTATATAAGGTTAAGAGCTCTAACCAAATTATGGTGATGGCGACCCAGGTCAATTCCACCATATTTACCGGAAAAGGTGGAGTGAAGTGTGCCCAGGCCCTTCCACCTAGGTGATGCGGACCTAGGTCCTTCCACCGCACGGTCGATGCCCAGGCTCCCGTGTTCACTAGGGTACAACAAGCAAGTATAGGCCTCCACGGGTTTCACATGATTTATAACCATGATATACGCTGGCAACCAACTATCGTGCACGGCCGCCTGTGCTTCCGTGAGAAGATTTAAAGCAAACGGTCGGAGCCCGCACTCGCTTATATTTTAAACGACGGCTGAGCCCCGTGTCCCGTAGTGATTTTAAAGCAAACCCGCTGGAGCCTGTGCTCCCGCTTTTATTTTTCAAAGCATGTAGTCGGGAGCCAAAGTTCTAATATTTATAAAAAAAGTTTTAGAAAGTTTTTAAAGCAAGAGATTTGAGAAATGTTTTATACATTTTAAAGCAAGAGGTTTATAAAAGTTTTATTAAACTTTAAAGCAAGCAAGCAAGAGAATTGAGAAAAGTTTTATAAGCTTTTAAACAAAAGCAAAGCAAAGCAAGCAAGCAAGTATTAAAAGTTTTATAAACTTTTAAAAGCAAGCAAGTACATAACGTTTTAGAAACAAGCAAGCAAGGCTTCTGGAAAATAATTGTAAAATAAAGTTTTACAGTTTTGAGATGTTTTCCGGAAAAGCAAAACATTTTATAAAGCATAAACTCACTGAAATATAGCCTATTATTTTCATTTAAAACTATTTTCTCTGTACAGCACCGACAATGAGGAAGAGTAGGATTCTCCTGACATTGTACAAGTGCTGTTATTAAGAATATTATGTAAGGAAAAGACTTTGAATATGTATAATGGAACATATGTATGTACATAGTGTAGTTTTGTGAAAATGTAGAGAATATTGCTGGTTGCCATATTTGGAAATGTAAATTTGTATATACAGGATTTGGAATTGTTCTAAAGTACCATTATGTCTAAGGTTTTTCCACTGTTAAGATTTTACCAAATCCTAAGTTGGAAAAAGAAAGAAAAAATTTTATACGAGGTTTAAGCAAGCAATACGACTTCGCTTCACAGGAGTTTCTAGTCGTTAAAGGTAACGGTTGGGGATTTCTGTGGAGTGACCGGCACACCCGCCGCTGGTAGGGGGTGGGGGTGTGTCACTTCAGCTACTCCTCCCCTCTTTTAGAAATTCTCAAGTTGATTTCCCCAAAAAGTTGCGCCTTCTACTCTAGGAGCTTCAATTTATAGGCCCTAATGATTGGGCCTTGAAAACGAGGCGGATAATGCGAACTTTGAAAAGCCCAAGGATTTTCGCTAGTTATACCTGATGTCGCGGCTCTTCTTTTGGTTTCGTGACTTTGCATTTTGCCTATCTATACAATGTCGCGACTCTACTATGATGTCGTTGTTGGAGTCACGACTCTTGAATTATGTTTTCAATGTTGCAACGTCAAGCCTCGATGTCGCGACTGAAAAGCCGATGTCGCGAACTATGCTATGATAACACCGCTGAGTCGCGACTGACCGCTTCGTTGATGTCGCGACTCTGATATGATGTCTCCAATGTCACCGCCTTGTTCTGATGTCGCGACTCTACTTTTAGTGTCATGGCTCTGAGTGTCGATGTCGTAACTCTGATATTATGTCGTGATATTTCTCAGCTAATGTTGCGAATGTCGCAACTTTGGTATGATGTCACAACATTCTTAACCCGATGTTGCGACATTCTTCAGCTAATATCGCGACTTTGGTATGATGTCGCAACATTCTTCACCCAATGTCACGACATTTTTCACCCGATGTCGCTACTTTGATATGATGTCGTGACATTCTTTAGCTAATGTCACGACTCTGGACTTTTCACCACTTTTTGATTCTTTTCTTGCTGTTTTATTTGTTTTTCATTATATTCCAACAAAAACACTAAATTTGGTGAAGTATCCATAATTTGCATTTAAAACAAGTATTCTACATCAAAAATCATGAAAAAATGGATGAAAATTAACCATAAAATTCCTGCTTATCACCACACAAACCAAGGCTATGGTTGACCAACTCAAAGCTATGGCTGAACAAACCAAAGCCATGGCTGAGCAAGCCAAGGTCGTTATAGGGGAACATGCCAAAATAACAACTGAGCAGGTCAAGACCGTTGTGGAAGGACTAAAACAACAATCTTAGATGCAAGTGAAGATCTTAGAGGTGATCTCATGAGTTGTTTAAAAATAAAGACAAGAAGTTGCTTATGGATCTAAAAGGCAACTATCTGATGAGCTCGGGGGTCAACACCCTAGGAATTTTCATGAAGTGTTTGAATCTCACCGCTTACTTGCATAGGCTAAAAATTGCTATCTTCCTCCCCATAGGAGAGAGGATGGAACTTCGATGAATGTCAATGGTGAACGTTCTAATCTCATTAGAACAATGGTTCCTCAAATGTTATTTTCTAACACCAACTCAATTACACAACCTGGAACCTACAATAAACCACTTCTTTTTACTGGAGGCATGGGAGCACTATTCAACCACCCTTATGGGTAGGTACTGTTCACCTCTTTCTGTGATGGACCAAAATACCTATACAAATTTAAAGCGTTATTACCCAAGGACTATTATCTAATCCCCAGCAATAATTCCATGAAACTTGTTTGTTGTGTTCCTTATCTATCAGATCGATTAAAAGCGGTTTAAGAGTAAATCATTTTCTTTCTGGTTTTGATCCGGATGCTGCAAGTGTACAGGTCGAACAAGTAGTAAATTGGATTTAAGTCCGGGAGACGCCCTAATAGTAGATCTCAAGAATTCTCAATCAACTACCCTCACTACTCTAACTCTATACTATTCGACTTTGATAGGCAATTGAAATATTCTTCAAACCTTAAAATAATAAAAACTAAGAAAAGTGATTTAATAACAAAATGAATTAAATCGAAATCTAAAATAACAAATTCGGGATCGACGCTATCTTTAAAGGGAGCATTGAAAATACCGCTATTGTGAAACATCAATTCCTCGCAGTACTACTCAGAACTTTGCTTCATGAAACTACGATTTAAAAACCTGGCTCCAAGGAATGGGGAAAGGCAATAGACTTCTCCTTACGACACTGTTCATCATCTAATCTTTCCTGATTCTTTCGAAGACAGAGGATTAGATAACTACTTTTAATCTAGGTTGCCTTGTTCTGGATATTTTTCTTTTTCAATACTTCATACCCTGAACATGGACTGTAAACCTTAGCTCCTAAGACATGTATGCATTTGGTTTACACTTTACTCGGTTTCTCTTCCTCAAAAATTGGAACAGCCATCCTTTCCTTTGATTAGATCCTTGCTAACACGGGATTGAATCCATCGCTTGAATCGAGGTGAACTCTCCTCGCTTTTAAATTGATAAGTCATTCAACTCACCTTAGATTTCAAGTGAGAAGACGATGACGACTTACATTCACAGAGTTTCATTAGGATTCCATTATCAGGTTCGCATACCTTGGAGAAATTGTCTACTACTCTCAAGAATGCCTTCACTGTGGTCACCAGAGGGCCTCCCAAGAAATAAGAGCATGAAACAATCCTATTGCATAGACACTCGATCTGGGATCAAATACGCGACATTCAGAACCAAAGAAGTAGATTTATAAACTCGAAGTTCGCAGCTTCCCGATAAATTCTAACAACGTATCTATTCAATGAAGCCGGGGTTTCTAAATTACTTTATTACACCTACAATGGTCGATCAAGAGAACCACCGTGAGATCTGGACACTGAAATCCGAATTCCAAAATTTGTCCTGAATCTCGACGATCCAAGCAAGAATTTGAAAGAAACAGAATTTCGCATTCGGGCCTTCTACTTTAACACCTACCGTCCAAATCCAAAATTTGAAAGAAATAACACCAATCTAAAAATAACTACAAAACAAAGAAAAAAGAAAATTAAACACATGAGCCTTAGGCTACCCGCATCTCTCGCTCGAGCCGCCAAGAGCACCTTCCTTCGCAGAAGCCGCTTATTTATGTGGTTGCGAAGTTGGGCCCTAACTTTGATGCGCTCCTTGTGGATTTCCTGCATTAACTGCCCATTTGGTTGTTAATGTCGCGACTCGATCTCTTTGTCGCACATCGCTTGTTCAAGCATTTGTCGCAGGCTTTTATTTGGTCGACTCTGCCTTTAGCATCCTCGTCTTCCCTATGTCGCGACTCGATTCTCTTTGTCGCGACTCTCGCCATCTCGAAGATACGTCGCAGGCTTTTATTTGTCGCGACATCGCCTGTCTAATCACTCATCCATTCTTCCCAAAGAAGGTTCATCGCCTGTCGCCGACTTAAATGACGCCGCTAATTTTAATTCTCGCAAGTCAGTTCTCGAGCACCACTCCCAGAACACCTGATTCAGTGTTGATGTCGCGAACTCTTCTAAATGTCGCGACTTCGAAGCGTTCATTTCTTGAAAATCTTGTGTCGCGACTTCTATGTCTACCGCTTCGCCTTTCACTCTTTCGCGCGAATTTAAAATGGTGTCATGATACATCGCGTCTTGTTCTTCATTAATTTATGGTTGCCCGACTCGAGTTTCTGTATCGCTAATTCGCTCGCTCGCTTCAATTGCCCTTATGTCGCGATCGAGTTTCAGGTTGCGACCTTGATGTGATTCTTCATTACCAGCCAAAGGTCGCGATACGTCCTTCTTCCTCGTGCACCTTCCCGTTGCGACATCATCTCACCCACAGGTTGGCCCCGTCAAACCCACTTTCTCGCCTCCTTCTTCTATCGCAATATCCTCTTTCTCTTTGTTTTTCCTATTGTATAGCAATATGGTGAGTTATTCCATTACTTAGATATAAATCTCAGCTCTTAGATAGAAATCAATAAGAAAAATGGACTGAAAATGGATGACTTTTAAGCTCATCAGGTACTAATATAGTGTAGCAAATTCCCTAGCCTTTTATGTAGCCACCTCCACCATTGAACTTGGAGGTAATAAGGGAGGCGGTACAAGAGTTATACAGGCTAAGCCTTAGACAAATTGGCCACCCAAAATTTTATAAGCCATACCCAAAGGCAATAAACAAAATAAATCCTTACCCAATGGGGTATAGAATTCCTGAATTTTCTTTATTCTCTGGATAAGATGGACAATCCACTTTGGAGCTTGTAGCTAGGTTCCTAGTGTAGTGTGGAGAATTGGCCAACTATGAGAATTTTCCCTATTTCAAACTTAGGTTGTTTCATAACTCATTAGCAGGAGCTGTTTTTACTTGGTATGCAACATTGCCAAGGAATTATATTATAATTTGGCAGGAAATGGAGAGACAATTTAACACAAATTTCTTCAAAGCCAAACTTTAGATTTGCATACCAAAACTATCAAAGGTAACCCAAAGGGGTCGAGAACTAGTAGATTCATTCATTGCTTGTTTCAAAAGAATAAGGAATTGATGCAAAATTCATCTCCCATAAACAGAGTAAGTGAAGATGGCCCAAAGGGGACTTGATATAGAGTTGAGGAAGAAATTTCAAGGTATGGAGTTTAAAGACTTCTATGAACTTGTTGCTAAGGTAACATAATATGAAGAATTACTCAAATAAGAAAATCAACGGAGAATGACCTCCATAGGAACCTATCGTCAAGAGATGAATTCTGAAGAAGTGGCAATAGGGAATCTCCTAAGTATAGGTTCATTCATTTGCCCTCTACTAGTAAAGCAAACACCTGATTTATGGAAGAAGTCACTTGCCTCTAATACATAAGTCCAGTATACATTTGATGTGGTAAATACTAATGAAATCTTTGATTTCCTTCTAAAGGAGAAATTCATCACATTTTCCCATGATCACCAACTCCCTAGCAAAGATGAGCTTAGAGGAAAAATGAATTGTAAGTATCACAACTCCTAGAATCATAGCACTAATTCTTGTTAGAGTTTCATGAATATTACCCAAGACAAGATCAATAAGGGAATACTAAAGTTCCTTGAGAAAAAGAAAGCCATGGTGATTGATGAGGATCCATTTCCACCAATAGCTTCAACTAACATAGTTGCTACTCATTTGAGGGCATTGATAAATGCAAAGAAGGCGGGGGATTTTCACCAAGTGCCAAGATAAGAAAGGTATGGATTCATAAGAAATATTTGGTTTATATGGATAATTTGAAAGCAAGAAAAATAGTGTCTGTAACTAAAGAAAGGAAAAAGAATGGAAGGTATCCATATCATTCATTTGAAGATTTGAAATGTAGATCAAAAAGAAGAAATTCTCAAAGGGAAATGATGTTTTTCCAAAAGAGAGACATGCTTCTCAAGGGGAAAAAGGCATCTGATTCGTGCCACGGTAGGGTGATGCGGAATCAACAATATTTGTAGTCCTAAGTTCCTCCTACTGCCGTAGTCAAGCTACCGGCAAAGATAGCGGTCTAGGGTCACGGATGGGGTTTTCAGACAAAATGATTTGAGGAAAACAAACCGGTGAATTAAATTTGATCAAGGTGATAAAAACATGGCTCGTGGTTTAAACTGAAAAGAAATAAAATAAATGTAAAATAGAACTCCTTGAAGCATTAGGCCACCGAAGCGAAGATCCTAGGCTAACCGAGAGGTCCCCTGTTAATTTCTCGCGCTGGGGAGGATATTATATAGTCATCTCCCGAACCGGATCTTCATTTGGCATTAAAACCTAAACCCTAATAATTTTCCTTTTGATAGAAAGCATTTATTTAACATTTATGGTTCCCTACAGTGAAAATCTATCTTGACTCATCCTACAATGATTCGTAAAGGGTAACTAATGAGTCTCAATGGATCTAAAAATAAGAATCCACTGAACCCTAAAAGATTACCAAGTATTGATCAGCCGATGACTGTAGTTGAAAACTAGTCCCTTAACTACCAAAGGGCTCGTAGAATGGCAATCTGATGGATATCAGTGTATCTAAAGCTAAGAATACACTAAACCCTAAAAGCTTGCCAAGTATTGGCCAAAGAAAGTACATCAAAGAGCTTTAAACCTAGGGAATGAAAATTTGGGGGAACCAAATGACAAAACCCGTCGCTTGAAAAACAGTGGGAACTACCAGCAAATTGGCAGATCCCACCCCCAACACTCCACTTCAAGGAGGAAAGGGTTTTTAGCCCCTCATCCCCAAGTTGTCATCCTGGAGGGTGTTTGGCACCCAAGAAAGTGAGAGAAAGAGGAGAGAGAAGAGAGAAAAAACCTGAACAAAATAAAGCCGTAGGCCGGGAAGATTAAAGTTAGGTTACAAATCTAAGTTGGCTTTTATAGCCAACCCAATGTGTGAAATGACAAAAGACCTAAAATATGGAAATTCGCTTCGAAATAGGGAATAAAGTGGTAATTATACAAAACGAGGTCGTTTTGGAATCAAAAAATATCAAAATCACAAGGCGCCATTTTCAAGTATGCAGAATTTTGCTTAGCATACGAAAATTCGCTTAGCTAATAATTTCCTCGCTTAAGCTAGCGAAAATCACAAGAGATAGCGAAAATGGAAAATTTCGCTAGCTACAGTAATTTTTGCTAGCTAGCGAAATTTCCTCTCGCTTAGCCTAGCGAAAACACCGTATACGGTGGGCCGAGATTTCGCTATGCACAATACTGCTATCATAGCGAAAATTCCAAAGATAGCGACTCGCTTCCCCTCGTTCATCACTCCGCTCCATTGATTCCCGTCTCGCTACCGTTGTTCCATCGCATCCTCGCAACCCGTCGCTTGCCATTTTTCTTCAATTTTCTTCCGCTGAAATTCTTCATTCCTCGGGGTTTGGTCGAAATTGGAGCAGGAGACCATATGAAATTGGTGAAAATCAACCCAACTTTGGTTATGATTGATCGACACGATAATTGGGGCCTCCAATTCCTCGCAAAACTACAAAACAGCCTCGAATGCAATTAGAAGTGCAATAGGACCCGGGTAACATGTTTAATTGGGTTAATTATAATAATTAGTACACAAAGCGCCAAAACCCATTAAAAAATAGGGTTCAAAAATAGCACCCTGGACACTAATCACACCCCCACCTACACATTGCTAGTCCCCCTAGCAAATGAAAGAAAGAAAGAAAATACATATAAAACTGGTAACAAAATAACGCTCACAAAAATGGTACTTCAAAAGGTTGTGAATGAGTAATGCCTAACCATAAGTAAAAATCATCAAAGCCGTGGTCCAATGACTATCATGAGAATGAATGCCATAAAAATTGAGGCGTACAAAGAGCCTCTTTCGTGAATCAACCAGAAACTTCCACCTCAAAAAATCTAAGTGTTTTGTTTGATCGTATCTCAACAATAAACTCACAACCGCACTCTCCCCCAACCTAGCTACTACCACAACCTAGCATGCTAATCCAACTTAAATAGATCAGGACCCACCCTTATTCCACAATTATTTTGCGCTTAGGTGCAATGTCGAGAAATCTAATTTCACCAAAGTCCATGTAACAAGGATCTACCGATGACTCCCAACCAATTAAGGCTTAGGGCACCAAGTCATAAGGATCTTTCGACCACAAACTCTACAGTTTCAATTCTAATTTCGAATGATTTCAGACTCCAGCACTCCAAGCAACTTGCTAAACTCCACCTATCCATTCCATGTATCGAACACTAAGTCGGTGACTCCCAACCAATATTAGTTTAGGGGCACTCAGTTTTAAAGGTTACCATATACCCTGACTGTTCTGCTCTAAGGCAAAGTGTTGCAATTCCTTTTATTCTTTCCTTTTCTTTAATTTTTCTGCTTTTTCTTCTTTTTCTTTTCTACAGGGGTTCTAAACCTAATAAAGGCGGTCAATGAAACTAGGTAGGTTATGCAAAGTAAAGGAGGTTGCGCGCTTTTTCAAATTCTATCATTGAAACCCATCATGTTCGTGTGTGTGGTTAGCTAAAGGCGGGAAGAAAATGTCAAATCAATAAGAATTCAACTAATCATTCACTCAACCAAGCATGGAATCAATCTAGCATCAATAGAATCTGACAAAGTTTAAATTTTCCAACTTGCAAAGTTAGGCAAAAACCACAAAAATTTAGATCAAGTAAATCGGGGTCCGTGATTTTGAAAAGTGTTGTATGGTATAATAGCCTTTATAGAAAGGGGACCCAAAGAAGCCACTAAACATCACAAATGGGCTTGAACAAAATAATAACAAAACATAACACAAAAGCCACTTCCTTGTTGTCCTCCCCAACCAAAGATCTCTGTCCGAAATGGGGCCTCGATTGGAAAATTAGGAGAAGGAAGTGTTACCCTCCTTGATGAGATGATCATTTCTGACAGAGACTCGTAGTCTTCCATCGACACCTTATTCACTCCGTTTCTGGTCTAAACAACAAACAAGTTGGGGAGAAGAAAAACAGAGAAAAGTGACCAGCTTGGAGCCATTTTTAAAATTACTTTCATAATAATCTCAAAATGTTCTTTCTGGCCATATTTGATTCTACACTCTAATCTTTCCAACGGTACCAAGAACGCCAAACGGAGTTCGATGAAAAGTTATGAACGAAACAAAAATCGAGGCAAAAGTGGGGTTTATAGCGAAAAAAATTTCGTCAAGTACAAGTAATTTCGCTAGCCTACTGAAATTTCTAGGTTAGCGAATTTTGACATAGCGAAAATTTCGCTTATGTTTATACCTCGCTTGTTATGTCTAATAGCTTAAATTTTTTTATCTTTTGATTCTTTTTTGAAAATCAAATAAAATAGCAAAAAAAACAATATATATATATATATATATATATATATATATATATATATATATATATATATATATATATAAAATGATTTTTAAATTTTTTTTTTTTTAAGAGACAAAAAATTTTATTTTTTTATATTTTATATACATATATAAAGAAATAAAAAAATAATATTTTTTTTTGAAATAAAATAATATATAAAAAAAAAGAAAAGAAAACAAAAGGTTTTTTTTATAAAATAAGGTAGATAAATGCATTTGTTTTGTCACGTAGTGGAGCAATGTTGATTTCGCTGTAAGTTGTCGTTTCGCTAGCCTAGAAATCTTATTTCATTATGTGATTTTGATTCGTCTACTTAAAATTTATTGTGTGAATTTTCATCTACCTCTTGAGGAATTTTTAGCATTTAGCTAGGATTGCGAGAATTTTTCGCTATAGTTGCGAAACTTCTCCGCTTTGTCTTTGCTTATTTGATTTCCATCAGACCCCCAAAATTTGCACAAAAACTACAAAGTAATACGAAATTAGGAAAATTTTGAAAAGTAAAAATTAATAAAAACAAGAATTAACTAAAATTAGAATCTAAGAAGAAAAGTCACTTGAAATCAAGATAAAATACGATAAAATAAAATAAAACAAGGAAAAATTTAAAACAAAGTGTGGGAATTGTATACGAACCACTTCCTTAGGCCTTTGGAGAATTTGCTGGGTAGCGGGCTAATGCGGGGTTAGGTGCTCCCAATCGACGGCACGGAACTCCAACAACTGTGCCAATACGATGTGGCGCTACAAGCTGTTTTTGATGTATTGGCAAAGTGCGTACAAAAGGCCACTAATCTATTGAAATTTGCACATGCGATGATGGTGGCATGGGTTTGGGAGAAGAGCGAGGTGCTATGGGTTTGGGTTTTTACTGCGGATGTGCAGGCAATATGTACCTTTAGTAGTGGGGTACATTAGGTATCTGGGCATTGGCGATGAGTGTTTTAGGTTGGGATTGTGGTGCGAGGTGAAGGCGGTATATAAAGGCCCGGGCAGAGTGGGGGTAGGAGTAAATTGTGATCTTGGTGTTCTTCCTCTTGCTCCTCGGTCGACAGCAGGGGGATTACTACGCCCCAGCCTCGCATGGCGGATCGCGGCACCAGTGGCCAGGGTTCGATCTTTTCTACTAGGCCTTTTTTGCTTGGCTGCTTGTTGACGGTGATCCTCCGCCATAGTGTCACTCGGGCTTCCTTCCTGGATTTTCTTCCTCTTGATGAACAAGGCGATTAGTGAGCTTTGAGATGGATTCTGCCCGGGATCATCGATTTTGATCAATTTCATTTTTGGAACCCATCCAATTTTTGTTCGGGAGGCTCTCTATTGTGTCGGTTTCACAGTTGGCAGACCGATCCTTGCCTTTGCTCCTACATGAAATTATCACTTGTTTTCTCAAGTTTAGGGATGGCTTGTTCAGAGGGGATGTGGTTAGTGGTGTAGTAGTTTTGAGTTGAGGTAAAATATGGAGAAGCTTGAGGAGGTGCATAAATTGAGGAACACTATGACGGGTGCACTCATCCATCGGTCTCCTATAGTCCCTCATAGACCTATTTGGTTGGATTTTCTTGCCAATGGTTGCTTGATTGCCATGCAAGGAGTTCCTATAGTCCTCATTGTCATATATATGCTCTGGGTTACTCTCAACAAATATTCACTATATTGTTCCCTCTTCCATTTGATCACTATCAAACCCACTAAAAATTCAATCCTGCAGTAGAAATAACACAATACAACACCAAAAAGCGATCCTGCGAAATTTTTTTTTTACGATGGTAAATAAAATAAAAAAATGACTGTAATATAAAAGAAATTAGCGATACCACTTGTGATGAGGATCACCGTGTTCCACATCTCGTCAGATGCCACTAAGGCACCATCCGACGGCGCTGCATTTGGTCGTGCCACGGGCGAAGTGATGCGGAATCAAACGATATTTATCAGTCCTAAGTTCTCCCCCTCTTTGCTAGTAGTCAGAAGCTCACATGACATAAGCGGTGGTCGAACACGGGGATGGAGTTTTCTTCGTACAAATGATTTGGTAGAAACAAAGTTTGGTGAATTAAATTTGGATTTTAAGGTGGTGATAAAAATAGTGGGTTATTGGGTTTACCAATTGAGAAAGAAATAAAATAAAATGTAAAATGAACTCCTTGAAGCATTGGGCCATGAGTTTTAAGATCCTAGATCTAGCGAGTCCTGAGGTTAATTTCACTCGCGTTAGGGAGGATGACATATAGTCACATCTCGGCCAGGATCTTCATTGGCATTAAAACCTAAAACCTAATAATTTTCCTTTTGATAGAAAGCATTTATTTAACATTTATAGTTCCCTATTCAAAAATCTATCTTGACTCATGATGATTCGTAAGGGTAACTAATGAGTCTAATGGATCTAAAAATAAGAATCCTTTGAACCTAAAAAGTTGCAAGTATTGATCAAAGTGGATGCACTTGCGGTAGAAACCTGGCCTTAACCTACATACGAGTGGCTCGTAAATGGCAACTAATGGATATTAGTGTATCTAAAGCTAAGAATACACTAAACCCTAAAGCTTGCCAAGTATTGGCCAAAGAAAGTACATCAAGAGCTTTAAACCTAGAAATGAGAGATTTAGGAACCAAGGCAGCCAAAACTCTTTGCCAGAAAACGGGGAACCATAAATGACCTGGGATCCCACCTCGGCAACCTTCCACTTCAAGGGAGGAAGGGTTTTGGCCCTTATCCCCCCAGGGTTGTCATCCTTAGAGGAGTGTTTGCTTTTAAGAAAGTAGAAGAAAGAGAGAGAGAAAGAAAAGCTGGAACAAAATAAGTGCGTCTTGAAAGATTAAAGTTAGGGTTACAAAAATCTCTATAGAATTGGCTTTTATAGCCAGCTTGTGTGTGAAATGACAAAAGACCTAAAATATAGAGGAGTACAATGAGGACAAAGTGGTAATTATACAAAAGCAGAATTAGTTGGAATCAAAAATATCAAAATCACGAGGCAGCCATTTTTAGCTATCAGATTTTTCGCTGGCATGGCGAAATTTACATGTAGCGAGAATTTACTGGTAGCGAAATCACGAGAGATAGTGAAATGGAAAATTTGGCTATCTCTGATGGTACAGCTGGCTTCAAGCGGAAATTTGGTAACCTAGTAACAATGCATAAGCGAAAATTCGGTATGGCGAATTTTGGCTTCACTGTTCATCAGCATTCCATTGATTCACCTTCCTGAGGTATAACGCTCGCTAAATCCACCGCAGCTTTCTTTGCTTGCCATTTTCTTCAATTTTCTTCACTGCTTTGAAATTCTTCCATTCACGGCTTACTGAAATTGATATGAGACCATATAGAATTGGTGAAAATCAGCCCGACTTTAGTTATGATTGGATTGACACGATAGTTTTGGCCTCAGTTTCTGCAAAAACTCTGAACTGACCTCGGAATGCAATTAGAAGTGCAATAAGGGACGAACATGTCAATTAGGTTAATTATAATAATTAGTACACAAGCGCTCAAAACCTATTAAAAATAGGGTTCAAAATAACAGACACTAATCAACATCAAATGAAATCCTTCAAGGAGAAAATGCATCCAAGGTTTATGTCCCCTCATCTTATCTCTGACAAGAATAGCATGTAGTGAAACATGAAAAAATTCTCGAAAGCTCACCAAACACAAAAGAAGGATCTGCGAGAGATAGAGATATGGTAGAAAAGAAACCTTTATGAAGAAATGCTACAGGGAAAGCCAAAAGAAGTAGAGAATCTAAAAGAAGAGGTGATGTCGACTCTAAATAAAACCAATTTTGGAAACAAAAAACTATAGAGGATGATGAATCTAGCAGCGGATCTACTGAATAAATGGATTTGGGAACTATTATGATAGGTACAATCCCTATTTCTTGGAATTGTTCTATCAATTTTCTAACTTTACCAAATTTCTTCAAGTCAAAGGAGATGGAGGAAGGCCTAGTACAAGTGAAAAAATAGCAATCTCAAATAGATAGAAAACATACTAAGAGAGTAGAATTCTGATTGAGAAAGTTCCTCTAAAAGGAAATAAGGCCTAGAAGGTGATACTTGAAACAAAGCGGAAGGAATGACAAGGCACATAAGGCTCTCTCTATGTTAAAGTACACTTTAGCACATGAAACCAATGTCAGTGTTGGTTGATAATGGATCAATAGTCAATGTGATGCGTTAAGAGATGTTAAGAGCATTAGGAAGGAACATTATTGGCCTAATTAAGCAGTATCTGTCGCTTTCATTAGGAAATCTCAAAGACTCTGGCGTACTCCATAGCCCCGACATCACTTTGGCTAGGTAAGTAAGACCTCCTTATCAGCTTTCTTTGTGATTAATTCTCTTTGCTAATTACGATAACTGCTAAGAAGAGACTAGATTCACATTGATTAAAGTTGTGTGCCATCATCCCTTCATTGGATTTTACTTTTTGGAAAGGTAATGTACTGAGTAGAAGTAGTATGGATAAGCAACCTTTCATTTGGCTTTAGATTCTATTGAGGCTGAATTCATAATCAAGAGTTTGGACGATAAAAGTTAAAGGCTTGAGAAGAAGGATGGGGCTCGAGGAAAATATAGATGGAAACGAGAGATCTTTGGTGAGAATCAGACAGCTACGATTAATGCCCAAAGTGCAATTTTGAACTCTATATTTAGGTAGGAGTTTTGAGTGCTTTTTGCTTTGTGTCATCATCATTCTCTAATTAGGTATTCGAATTATTTCTTAGTAGCATATGCCATTTAGAAAGTATTTTTGGGTATTTGCGAGGTTTTAACGCACTTTAGAGTTCAATATCGGGATGTATGATGAATCATGAAGTTTGAACTCAAGTATCGATATCAACCGACCAAGAATCAATGAAAAGCGAAGGCAAAGTGAAGAAAAATTGATCTGATGAAGGCAGAAGCCGCGGTGAAAATCAGCCGAACGGCAATTTTATTCAGCTGCGAAAATTTCCAGCTGAGATTATGCGAAAATTTAGCAGGTTGCGAAAATTTATAAGTTAATGGGAAAATTATTGATTTTAAACGAACACGGGGTTTAAGCTGACCTTTATTTCTAAGCGAAATTTCATGATTCGCTACTCCGCGAAAATTTAAGCTAAGCTAGCGAAATTTCGCTAGCTAAGCGAGTGCAGTGCTGTGAAATTTCCTATTTTTCGCTATGCAGTGATTCGCTACCTAGCGAAAATCTTGAGTCCTAAATCGAAATTCAGCGCCTAAATCATGTTTTTATAATTAATGCCAGCAGAGCTTCAAATTTGGTGTGTCACTCTCTTGTCCTTTATGCTTAGCCAAATTGTTAGGTTTTTGGTATTTTTCATGTATTGGGTAGCTTTATATAAACCCCTCTCTTTTTATAATCAATATAGAATTTTTAGGAAGCAACAATTTAGGGAGAGAAGAAATTTGGTAAGTTTTCATTTTTGTAAATAAAATACCGTATTTTGATTAGGGTTTTGCTTTTCTCTCTTCTCTCTCCTCTTTCCCTTATTTTCTCGGCTGCCAAACACCCCTCTTAAGGATGACAACTCAAGAGATGCTTGGCTAAGCCTCTTTTCTTTGAAGAGGAAGGAAGCTAGCTTAGTAGTGGGGCATCTGCATGTGGCCCTCTTGTATTTAAAAGCTAGTCGCATATTTATGGCCCTCATCTTCTCAAATTAGGGTTGAATAGCATTTAATGTTATTGATTTGGCCAATACTCTCCATGCTTTAGGATCTGATTATGCCAATGCTAGATGCAATGTGGTTTTAGATGGTCTTTCTGAGCCAGCGAGATGATATTGAATGTTAAGTTCAAGTGAAAGGGCCATAGATGTATATTCTGTGTGCTTTCAAATAGGAGTTGTTTTTAGGGTGAGGTTGCTAGTTAAATATAGATCAGTTATGCCTTGGACTATAGGTTGCTTGTCATAACGCGAGGATCGGCCAGGGGACCTTGACCTTACCCAACTTGCAGAGTTAGTGACCTAAATCTTGAAGTTAGCTTTCACATTTCATTTTAGGTTTTTCACAGGTTAATCCAGGTTTTTAAACTCATCACAGCATTTTTTTGAAACAAAAATCCAAAGTCAAATAGAGCTGTACATTCTTGCACTTATGCAAATCATTCCTAGAGATGAAAACCCATCCACAGTGTTCGATACTAGACCACTATCTACTTGGTAAGGCATTTCTGGCTGATAGTAAGGAACAGAGTGTATATAAATTTGTTGATTTTAGCTGAAGCCCCTCTTTGTAGCACGAATCTCTACCAAAATTCTAAAGATAACTGCTATCATGCTTTTCAGGTCAATAAATGGGTCGATCATTGAGGAGATCAATGACTAATTATTGTCTTGAAAAGAATACGATCACTATAGTCGTGACATTCAAAATGAAAATGCAACAAATTACTGAAAAATTT
Organism: Tetrastigma voinierianum; assembly: GCA_016808115.1. Lineage (NCBI taxonomy): Eukaryota > Viridiplantae > Streptophyta > Magnoliopsida > Vitales > Vitaceae > Tetrastigma > Tetrastigma voinierianum. Next base: position 118,564 of record JAEQBH010006399.1, read on the forward strand.
TTGTAGAAGAGCAGTTCTAAGGCATTTATGGAGCTGAAGTAATTTATGAAGAAGAACATAATCAAAAGAGGAATAAATTCAAATTGAAGATTTAGAGCAAGCTCATCCCAAAAGGGAAGACAACAAGCCTCTAGTACATAATCCTATGGAAGAATTCAACACAAATCGAGATTACCTACATCAATTCTTTTACCATAGCTTTAAGGAAAATATCATTCCAATATTGCAAGAATTTAAAGATTTATTCACTTGGAATTATAATGAAATGCCATGATTGAACAACAGTCTTATGGAACATCGTCTTCCCATCAAACCAAAGTTCCATCCCTTCCACAACCACCTAGAAGGATGTTCAAGGGAGTAGAGCTGAAGATAAAGGAAGAAATTGAGAAACTCTTGAGAAAGGCCAAATTCCTTAGGTCTACAAGGTATGTACAGTGGTTAGAAAATATTGTTCCTATAATGAAGAAAAATACTGGAAAACTTAGAATTATGTGTAGATTTTAGAGATTTAAATATTGCTACTATGTGATGCTTATTGCAGACATGTTAGTTGATTTAGTTACTAATAATGAATTGATGTCCTTTATGGATGGTTTTTTTGGTTATAATCATATTTTAATAGCAGTAGAATATACCTAAAGACCACCTTTAGATGTCCTAGTTCCGCAAGGACATTTTAGATAGCTCAGTCATTCATGCCCCAGTCTCTTAAAGGCTGCAGTGCAACTTACCAAATGACAATGAATGCCATTTTCCATGACATGCTGGGCCATCACATGGAGATATACATTGATGATATTATGGTTAAATCTAAAAGAGCTAGTGAGCAAGTGGACCATATAAAGAAAAGCTTTGAAAAGATGAGACATCATCAGTTGAAGCTTAACCCACTTCAAATGTGCATTTAGAGTTCATGCCGGGAATTTTCTTGGATTCCTAGTTCACCAAAGAGGGATAGAAGTGGATTAGAATAAACCAAAAGTTATTACTTCAGCCAAATTTCCATAAAATAAGAAAGAACTCCAAAGGTTCTTAGGTCAGGTAAATTATTTAAGAAGATTTATCTCTAACCTAGCAGGTAAAACAAGGTGCGACTTAGTAAAAGTAAAAGAAGGAGGAAGAGTTGGAATCGGAAAAGGTGACATCAAGTGGTCTTTGACAAGATCAAATAGTACATTTCTAAACCTCTTGATTTAATGCCGCCTATACAAGGCCACCCACTTAAATTATATTTATCAATCACAAATGAGTCAATAGGTTGTCTTTTGACACAAAACAATTCTAAAGGCTATGAGCAGGCTTTATGTAATTTGAGTAAGATCTAAAATCCAACAAAAACAAGATGTACCCTAATTGAAAAATTATGTTTGGCCTTGTATTTTGCATGCACTAAATTGAGACATTACTTAATCAAGTATCGAGTCTATGTGGTTTCTCATACTGGCCTTATAAAGTATATGCTTAATTAGCCAAGAATCATATGGAGGATTGGTAAATGGTCCCTTGCTTTATCAGAATTCACCTTGATTTATTTTCCACAAAAATCAGTCAATGGACAAGCACTACGGACTTCTTGGGTGATCATCCTTGCAGAAGTTGAGGTAGAGCAAAGTGTGGAGCTAGAAAGTTTATGAGCAAAAGGAACCTTGGATCCTCGAATTTGATGGATTTTAAGCCCACGGAAGAATAGTTGGTGCATAGACTGATAGTGATTATTTCACAAAGGAAGTACATCTTTATATTGTCTTTCAATCGCCTTTAGATACTGCCAATCAAGCAGTATGAAGCTTTGGCGAGTGGCTTGAAATCCTACTGGAGGCTTGAGACATGGATGTTCTAGTCATTGGAGATTCTCAATTGGTACTTCAGCAAATAACAAGGGAGTATAAATGCAATAACTTGCTTTTAGCACCTTACTTTACTACTGTCATTCAATTGTTAGACTCCTTTGATGATGTGGAATGTGAACTTGTGCCTATGGAATCAAATTAAGAGGTTGATGAACTTGCTCAAATAGCCTTTGAGTGTAAAAATAGGTGAAGAAATTGACCCATAAACTCATTATGATAGAAGAGTATCGCTAATTTTGAAAGGTGGATCAACCTAAACCTATTCAATAATGACATGAACATTGCTGGAGACTAGAGAACAGAGTTTAACAAATATTTGGAGCATCCAAACAAGAGGGTTCCCCACATAGTGAAGGATTAAGCTCAAAGTTTTGTTCTACTAGAAGGAGAACTATACAGAAAGGGGGTTGATGGTTTGTTGCTCAAATTCTTATCTTTTCTAGATAGCATGGAAGTTATTAAATAAGTTCATGAAGGGTTTATGGAGCCCATCAATATGAAGTAAAGATGAGTTGGTTGATATGAAGACACGACTATTTTTGGCCGACCATTCTAAAATATTGCATCACATACTCTGAAGGTTGTCAACAATGCTAGAAATATAGGAGCATACCATGGGATACCTAAGTTGAATCCATTTAATATTAAAGCCATGGCCTTTCAGAGGATATGCCATGGACTTGATTGGGAAAATTTATCCAGCATCATCAAAAGGGCATAGCTTCATTCTGGTGGCTACATACTACTTCACTAAGTAGGTGAAGGCGATACAGTTGAAGAAAGCATAATAGAAGGACGTGATTTAGTCCATCAAGGATCATATTATTCATAGGTTTGGGATTCCCCAATCCATTGCTACTGATCAAGGAACTATGTTTACTGGAGATGAGATAAACTACTTTCTTTTGCTAATTATAGGATCTGACCCATCAGTTTTCTATACTTTCCGAGCCAATGGACAGCGAGGAGGCATCCAACAAAGTGTTGATATGGATCTTGGAGAAAATGCTGGAAGAGAATCCTAGAGACTATCATAGGATTTTATCAAAGACATTGTGGGCCTACAAGACTTCTAAAAAGAGTTCTACAAGGGTAAGTCATTTTTCTCTAACTTATGAACAACATGTAGTACCCCCAATGAAAGTTATGGTGCCTTCTCTAAGAGTTTCTAAGAAAAATGGTCTTTCTCCTTAAGAGCACTGTGAGGCCATGATGATGGAACTCAAATTTGCAGATGATGGAAGAATACAAGCTTTCAATCATATGTTTGTTCGAGGAAAAAATAAAGTAACCCGGACCTCTGACAAGCGAGTTAAGAGAAAGAGCTTTGAATTAGGAGATGTTATTTGGAAGCTTATACTACCAATTAGTTCCAAAGACAGATAATTAGGCAAATGGTCTTCTAACTGGGAGGGACCTTTTCAAAATTGCATCAGAAATCTTACTAGAAGGCAGTAGTTAGCAAGCCTACAAGGAAGCCCACCGCAAGAGAGGTTTATAAATGGGAAATACCTTAAGAAGTATTTCCCTACCATGTGGAAAATTGTAGAAACTTCCTAAAAGAATTATGCAGATCCTACGGCTTTTAATGGTATAATGTTGGGGAAGTGGTTCTACTCTATGTTTTGAGTCAAGAAGTAGGCTTTTTAGCCATTATTTTATCAACTCTGAAGTTGTACTGTTATTATACATTCTCAAAATAAATGAAGTAGTACAAGGACCTTTAAAATTAAAAAAATAGTACAATACATCATTTACTCTACAACATCAGCACATATCCAAAGTAGGCTAGTGCCACCTTGGTCACTAATGCAATGTCATTCTGAGTGTACATGTGCTAGTTTTAGATGGAGTTCTCATAGAAGTATCCACCTGACATTTAACTTGCACATCAAAGTAGGCCTAATACCACCTTGGTCTATTATTAATGCAATGTTATAGTTAGAGCTAAACATGTAGTGTTTAGTGAGTTTTCAACAACAATTCAAGCTCATCTATGGAACTAATAAATATATTAAGAACACCCCAAATTTCCTCCTTCCATGAAGAAAAAATAGTAGGCCAAGGGCCACTTAGCAAGAGTTGGAAAGGGATCACAATAGCCTCAAGACAATCATTTGTCATCATAGGCTATAGATCTGGCTCTGAAAGGATAGTCTGAAAATGTACGAGGGAAAAGCCTTTGGCTGAAATCACGACAATGGCTAAAGTTCCCAAGTCAAAGTTCTACAACAGGTTAGTCTTGCTTCAATTAAAAGAGCGTAGAGAATCCCAATAGCCTAGGCAATGCCGGTGAGATGCTTCAATTATCTATAATTCTCAAGCTAGTCCTGCTGCCTTTTCACGTTGGGAAGCTAAGAATTGGCCTAAGGAGTCGACCCTTTGTTGATGCTCAAGCCTCTAAGCCTTTATGGTTTTACCTTGCTCCACTAAGGTGGCTAACTTAGCTTTCTCCCACTCTAATTCTTCAGTCAACGCTCTAATACGCTTTTTATGAGCATCATACTCAGTGCTTAGTTCACTCAATCTCTGGGTAGTTTGTTTCTTGGCAAGTAGAGAATGACCAAAGTCCATATTTTTCTCCTTTAATGCATCCAATTTCAAGACAATTTTTGCATTAGATTTTATAGCACAATCCATGGAGAAAAAAATAGAGAATGTTTCAGCTAAGGCTTCTTAGATAAAAAGAAGTCAACCACTTTTGTTGATGCTTCGACTAATTCACTTATCCCTATGGCACGCCGATCTCCCTCTAAGTTCCACTATCTCAACTCTCAAAGGTCCAAGGCTTCCAACTTCCTCGGCTTCATGTACTATGGTGGCATGGTAGTGGTGGTAATTAGCCCGTGATGTGCTTGAGTGTGTCCTCTTTAGTTTTCTCATCAAACTCAGATGTGGATCATCCTCGACTCGGTGGTAGATCCTCCTCGACTCAGTGGTAGCAACAATAACATTTTCGATAAGTCTAGGTACAACTCTAATCCTAAAACCCTAACAATCCCCCTTTGATTTTTAGAAATCACAAATCCCTCATGGTCATGCTACTTATGCATCTTAGTGATATCGCTATACATGTTCACCCCAAATTTCCTCAAAGGTAGCTGCTTTTTCTTTTGCCCAACAATATTTGCAATGAAAAGAGATGGTTTGAATTGAACGAATCTATTTCAATGATTATTTTCTAAAAAAATATTTTGAAAGACATCTCTTATTACAAAAGAACGAATCCCTACAAACAAATAATTAAAACATCTCTCGAGTTTCATTTGAATTGATATACTGCATTGCTTTACAGAACAATCAAAATGATTCAAGATATTCAATGATTTCATTCCAATAGCCATTCTAAAAAAATTCTTTAAAATAAAAATGTCTGCAATTCATAGCAATTGAACAAACTAAATGGGAGAGATTATTTAATGGAGTTGATTCCTTCTAATGCTATTGTCTTAATGGGACCATCAATTCATGGGGCTTGGTAATTTAAATAGAATGTACTTTTGAGAAGTGGAGTGTGTAATAATAGGAGGATATCAAATTGCAGATTAGATAGATATATTCATTGTCCATTGGTTTTTTTCACAAAAATGGAGTCATTGTTAATAGATGAGGTCCTGTTAGAGTCATTCAATTTTCAGTGGCACATTGGGATAATGCAAAGAGATTGATTAAAATCTACCATGAAGAATTAAAATTAAAAGTAAATAGCCAAAATAGAGGATAAAAATAGTAAAGATACTTATAATAGTAACTGAAACCAAGGTAAATGGGTCTGTAAATAGTTGTTTGGGATCAAACAAAAGTAAATGTATACAAGGATTTTCTGGTCCATCAGAACATAAGAGAATGCATCCCTTCACGTCTAGCATCACTAAGAAGAAAGAGAAGTAATAAATGTGAAGTTCTAAGGCTCATCCGTTTTTCTGCCCAATGATGACTTGTGACATGGTATTAGTCAGGTTGCCATTAATCCATCTATCCTCCACTCCTCTCTCTTTTTCTCCATATTATAAATAATGCTTACCCTATTGTATCTTTATAGATAAGGCAAGAGTATGTCATGATGAAGACTAAATTTATGAGGGAGGGAAAGACAATTGGAAAATAAGAATTTTGATTTAAAAGAGTAATTAGATATTACTTTCTTTGTTCTTCCCTTTCTATTCTTTCTAAAATTTGGCAATTCTTACCAAGCTTCTCCCTTGTGCTTCATAGGTTTTTGTTAGGAATTTGATAGTCTTGGGATAGTTTAAGCTTAGGAATGTGGTTATTTGTAGATGAGAAATACCGTTTCATGCTTTATTTTTAGTTTCTTACATAAATGAATTTTCTATGTTGTTGAAATACAATTTGTCACATTAATGATATTGTTTTGCTTTTTACAAATTGATAGGAAAATGGAATCAAACTTGACTCCAACCTTTGATCAAGATTCAACATCAAATTCATATTCTATTAGAAGCAAGTCTAACCCAACATAGGAGCATGCTTCTAAAGAAATTTGTACAAATGAAAGGAAAGCTCTCATATGCATATATTGCAAAAAAAGTTATTAAAGGTGGGGGAATTCATAGAATGAAACAACACCTTGCTGGAGTAAAGAGGGATATTGAACCATGTAAATCAGTTCCTCCCGATGTTAAATATCGAATATAGAATTCCTTGCAAGAGGTTGTAAAATCCAAAAAAGCATCTCAAGCAGCTTATGAGTTTGAAAATCCATATGGTCCCAATGTGTCACAATATGAAGGGGATGAGCAACAAGGTGAAGAAGAGGTTCAAAAAATGCAAAATTATACAAGACCATAAATGAATGAAAAAATAAAAAATAAATAAAAAATGGATAAGTATTTTGAATCAAGAACTACTCAAGGGGCTCAACCTTCCATTAAGAGTGCAATATTAGCTAGGAAAGAAGCTCTTCGGAGCATATATATGGCTGTGGAATGTTTTTTTATGATGTGTGCATCCCTACTGATGCCTTGAATTCCTTCTACTTCAAACCAATGTTAGATGCTATAGCTGCATTTGGTCCTAGATATAAGGGTCCAGCCTACTATCAACTACGAGTTAATCTTCTGAAGGATGCCTATAAGGAAGTTTAATTACTTGGGGATTCTTATCGTGAAGCTTGGGAAAAAGTTGGGTGTACAATAATGGGTGATGGTTGGACAAATAATAGACAAAGAATACCCATCAACTTCATGGTTTATTGTCCCCAATGAATATCATTTGTGAAGTCTGTTGATGCTTCAAATACTTTGAAAGATGCAAATAATATGTTTCTACTATTTGATGGGATCATTACATGGGTTGGCCCAAGAAATGTAGTTGAATGGTCCCGCGATAATCACGACAAATAATGTAGTTGGAAGATTGATTTCTCATAAATATAAACACATTAATTGGTCACCTTGTGTAGCTCATTGCCTTAATTTAATCTTTAAGGATATTTTTAAGTTGGATCATATTGCTGAGCTTGTAAGACGTGCATCAAAGGTGAGAATTTTTATGTATAATCATGTTTCTTTATTAAGTTGGCTAAGAAAAAGTGAAGGATGGACAGAGATTCTCTAACCTAGTGCAACTCACTTTGCTACTACATTCATTGCATGGAAGAGCCTTCATGATCACAAACATGATTTGCAATCTTTTGTGACTAGCAAGTTCTTTGTAGACTCTAGATATTCAAAGGATATTAAAGTAGAGTTGTGGTTTCTATCATCTTAGACCACAAATTTTGGAATGATTGTTTCATAGATGTGAAACACCTGGCTCCACTTGTGGGCTTATTGTGCATTGTTGATTGTGATTAGAGGTCTTCGATGGGATATGTGTATGAAGTTATGAATAGGGCTAGTTTGGGCATCAAGAAGTTTTTTAATCATAACAAGAATATCTGAAGCCTTATCTGAAATATCATAAAGCAATGTTGGGATGAACAACTTCGCAAAAGCATTCATTCAATAACTATTGGTTGAATCCATGTTTTCAATATGATCAAGAAAACTTTTGTGACAAGCCTAAAGTCATTGGAGGTGTCATGGACATTATTGAAAAAGTCATCAAAGGCAAAAACAAAGTGATGAATGAGTTAATTTGTACTGTGATTGATTGGAAAGTTTTGGAAGAGAGCTTGCATATTCTTCATGTGAAATACTACAACCTGGTAAATGATACTTCATCTATTAACTTATTTTTAATTAGTTATACTTTAATATATACTATTGTACTTAAAAATATAGATTGTTATATTTTTAAACTTACCAATTATTTTTTGTCCTTTTTTATGTGTAATGAAAACTAGATGAATGGTGGATGCTACATGGATATAGTGCCCCAAATTTTCAAAAGTTAGCAATTCAAATATTGAATAACTGTCTATCTTCTAGGTGTAAAGGAAATTTGACCGTGTTTGAACATACATACAAAAAGAAGGGAACATATTCGGAACATCAAAGGCTTAATGATCTTGTATACATTCATTACAATTTGCGGCTGAAAAATCGGTATAAATATTTTTCTTAGTTATTTTGATTATGAGTTTTATTTGGATAGCTATGAATAGTCACATGTTTTTCTTTTTTAGGTTCTACAACAAGAAAAAAAGCTATGATCCTATTGACTATGCATGTATCGATGAAACTGGACTTTGGATAATTGATAAGGATGAATCGAGAGAGCTAGATCTTAAAGAAATGGAAAATCATTTGTATGAGGAAAGGTCTCTTCCTATAGAAGTTGAAGGCTTAAGTTCATCTACTCAAATTGGTTAGAAGAGCTTATTAAACTTATACATTTTAAATTATTGTTATTTTACTTTCAAAATGATTTCTTATTGATACATATTCCTTGTCTTTTTGTAGATGATGTGGAAGGTGGTGGTATGGCTTTAGAAGGAGTTGATTTAGAAAACTTTAATTTTCCATATAACCAATTTGACCTTTCACTTCCTAATTTTCAAAGTGACTGAAGACATGTATTTATATTTTTATGCATGAACTTATTAATATGAAAAACTCTTCATGTTGACATTTCATATGTTTTGTAACTATGTGAGTGTTATGGTTGACATTTGTATTATGGATGATTGTTTGCCTTTTTCTATATAGACTAAAAACCCCTCAAATGTACATAGTTACAAGAACCTTACACTTCTCTTGCACCCATGTCACTTTGGATAAATTTGCTTAATTAAATAAATCTGTCTTGATATTTTAGAATTTTAAAATTGGGTTTAGTCTATGACTTTGCAAGTGCACGGGTCACTCCTGATATTAAAAAATGCGAATGTAAGAATCCGAATTATCAATCCACAGGAGATTGACATAGTTAAAGATCAATGCCCAACTACTGAAGTTCTATGCTATTTGGACTAAAAAGAATTTGATAATGAAAATTTGTCTAAAAGGATATATCTGACTAGTAACAAAAAATAAAATTGGAATAACGTAAATCAACTAAAAATATAAAGAAACTAAATCGTATCTAATATGTTCCCTATGAGAAAGCGAAAACTATCGGTGAATTACAATAAACGGTCAATTCTGCACATGAAAAATACATTGCTCTATTGTATTGATGGATGCGGATTTGTCAAGATTGCCTAAATATTTGTAGTTGGATTTCTCATATTCAACAGTTTAGAAGCTCTTGCTTCTCTCGAAGTAGTCGAGCAGGTTCACTTGCCATTTACGCTTTTCTTACAAGATCTGGGTATTTTTCTTTCTCAATACTTCACACTCATTTCTTGATGACTGCGGACTTTTGCTTTCCTTCTCAGGATTTTTGCAAAAGTTCTACCACTTAATTGGGTGCTCATCCTTCAGATCTATTGGTTCGTCCTTTCCCTTAATTAGTCTCGGCTAACACGGGGTGGAACTTCCCTTTAGATTAAGGTGAACTCTCTGATTATTTATATTGTTAAATGCTCCCTCTAACTTCAATTATGAGCGAATAGGGTATTTATCAAAATGAACTTTTAGAGCTCAGTAGTTCATCAATGGTAGTCTAACATACCCATAATAGAATGCTCTCAGCTCTCAAGAATCTCCATCTCTGTGTCACGCAGAGGGCATCCTAGAAATCAGAGCAAGATACACTCCTTAAACTGGTACACGGTACTACTATTGGGAACTTATCGATTAAAAAATGACACAAGTAAGTAAATCCCAACCCAAATAATTTTCTCTCGATTTTTACAGAAAAGACTGTAACTAACTCTAATTCAAATCCAACAGAGTTGCGTTCCAATTACTGCATTACGATTAAAGAAATGAATACAGATCATAACCATCACTATAATCGCAATGGGCCGAGGAAAAATGAATTCTAAATTTGTCTAGATTTCATAAATTTGTTGATAATTTAGAGAAGAAAATAACAAAAATAGAAATCTGACTCACTGCGTTTACCTGCGCAATTCGATTAGGATCAGAAAAGATTCAAAAATAAAAATAAAAAAGAAAATAAAATTCTACTCTAGCTATACCTTTGAGTTCCTCTTCGTTCCCCTTTTCTGGGTAGTGAAGATGGAAGCTACTTTATATTCTAACCTTTGTCTATTTATAGCGTCAAAAGAATTAGGCCTAAATGCAAAAAAACCTCGGTGGAATTCCCCGAAAAGAAAGAGAAGCCCGGTTCTTGCCTAGGTTGTGACCTCGGGTTGATGTCGCGACATGGATTTCCCTTGTTTGCTCTTATTCAATCGCAACCTTGTTACTTACGATTTAGACCAGGTTTCCAGCACTAATTGTTTTTTGATTAGTGGTGCGTGACATCGTTTATTGGTCGAACCTTATTGGCGGTCTTCTCAAGAGTTGATGTCACGACCATGGTTTCACATCGCGACCTCGTTGTCTTTCCCTTCTACTGCATTCTGAGTCACGACCTCAGTTCTTTGTCATGACTCCTCTTCTTTGTTGCGCTGCACGTTGCGACCTTAGTTTTAGGTTGCGACCACATTTCTATTTCTACTGCCTACGTTCTAGGTTGCGACTTCCTTCTCTGGTCGAAACCTTGTTTGTGGTCTTCTGCCTTCACAGGTTTCGAATTTAAGTCACGACCTTACGTTGATGTCGCGACCTCTTTTGATGTTCATTTCCTTCTTACGACCATGACCTCGATTCTTTGTTGCTGCGGTTTCTTCTTTCCAACCTCTATGCAAGGTTGCGACCTCAAGGTGATGTCGCGACCTCATGTTGCTCTTTTTCTGGTTGCATGTAGTCCCAATTGCTCAAAAGTAGTTGCGACCTGGATTTCTTTTGCTCAGTTCTTCTTCATGTCACGACCTGAATGGGTGGTCGCGACATCGTTTGTGGTCCTTGATTAATAAATGGTTGCAACTTCAGTTTCTTGGCAAGGACTTCGTTTGGCTTCGCTTCAGGTTGCGACCTCCCTTTTGTTATTCAACTCTTAATTTGGTTACCTTCCAATCTTTCTATTAGACTCCGAGTTCCGTTTTTCATGTCGACCTCCAAACACGTCGCGACCTCAAATGGAGCCCTTCATTTAAAAACTAGTTGCAACTTCATTTTCTTGCAGAGACCTCCCTTGTGGCTTTATTGACAGATCCACGTCGTGACCTCATATTGACGTCGCGACCTCAGTTATATTCAATTGGCGTCGCGACATCCGAGTGGTGTCGCGACCAAAGATTCTACTTTGAATATTTCCTTTAGTCTCAACCACACTTCCTTTGTCGCAACCTCTTTCACTTGTTGCTTTGGTAGTGCAGTCATGACTTAACTTCAAGGCACGACTTCATTTGAATAAGCCTTATATTTCTTCCTCAAGGCTGATCTGCTTGATGTCGTAACACGGAATTAGCAACAAAGCGACTTCTTGTCGCGACTCCAACTTTGATTCTCGACTTCATTTCTACCCAGCCAGTGATCTCTTCTGGTTTTTCGGGATTTTTACGCCTGTTGTACTTTTACGCAAAAATTAAATTTGAGCAAATTGCGATTAGTGCCACGGTAAAATTTGGCTGAATCAGCAATGTTATATACCTAAGTTCCTCCCTCTTTGCCGTAGTCAAGCTCTTTCTTGATTATAGTGAATCTAGGGTGAACACGGGATGGGTTTTTCATCTCGAAAATGGTTTGCATTAGGGCATGAAGGTAGGCTTTCTATTTGGACTTTTTTGGATTTGTGTCAAAAGCTGTAAATGGTTTTAAAGCGGAAATTGCAAAAGCGGAAATGGTAGCGAAATTTAAAGTGAAGGAAGTGCGACTTTGAATTTAGGTCACCAACTTGACAAGCTAGAGACAGAAACACATGTCCTCGGGTTTTATCCTCCTATGTGAGTCAACACAGGGATGCGATTATGGCCCTTTTTGTTTAAAACCACAACATTCCTTTATCATTTTCTAAGGCTAGTAAAGACCATCTAAAGAATCACAGTTGCATCTCTCACCAGAGCGAACCCTAAAGTATGGAAGTATTGGTAGGGAGCTAATTAAAGACCATCTAAAGAGATCACGGTGCATCTCTCACCCAGAACCTTGAACCACAAGTATGGAGGTATTGGCCAAAACAATAAAGTCAATGTTATTTAACCTAATTTGAAGAACCACTAACATAGCAAATGCTGCCTCGAGAGGCAAGTAAGGACCATCTAAAGAAACCCACAGTACCTGTCCACTAAACCTTTGGATCTAAAGCATGGAGAGTATTGGCCAAGACAATAGCATCCCATGTTATGCAACTGAATTTGAGAATAAGGCCATAAATACACTACGGTAGCTTTTAATACAAAGAGAATGACATGCATATGCCCCGCTGAAACTAGCTTCCTTCTCTTCAAAGAAAGGAGCAGCCAAGCATCTCTTGAGTTGTCATCCTCGAGAGGTGTGTTTAGCAGCGTAGGGAAAGGAGAGAAAGAAAGAGAGAGAAGAGAGAAAATAAAACAATTTATTTACAAAAGCGGTAAGAAAATAACTTACAAAATCCATAAAAACTTGTATTCACCTTCTATCCTCTACACCTACTGGCACGTCGAAGAGCATGGGGGTATTTATAAGCCTCCTCCAAGGTATGAAACTACAAAACCTAATAGCCCAGGCTAGAAGTTATGGGACAATTGGGTAATAAACCAAGTTTGGAAGAATGGTTGCATTAATTACGAGTGACAAGGCACAACGAAATTTATTAGGGAGTGAGAATTTAAGCTAATTAGCGAATTTGGCAAAGGAGTTCATGAGGAATTTGGCAATATTACTTGAGGATCAGCAATGCTTTAGCGAATTTGGAAATGTTATTTAAGCTAATAGCGAATTTCGCTAAGCCTCGCGAGGCCGCTAATTAGTCGATGAAGCGAATTTACGCAAATGCACGGTGCAAGTTGGCGCTGGCGAATTTCGCAATTGTCTTGGTGCGAGAGCCGAGTTTGCGAGTTGGTTGCGAGAAATTCGCTAAGATTGCGGAATTGATTGCGGCGAGGAGTTGCGAAAATTCTGTTTTCTTTGTTCTGCATGCCTCTCGTCGTCTTCCGCGCATCTCATTTCCTCCGGCTTTTCCTTTGTTTTTCCATTGATTTTTGGGCTTGTTGATGCATTTGAGACTAAACTTCCAACCTCATGATTGATCATTTGCATTGTGGTTGGAAAAGCCACAGAAGTGCATAAATACCTACAAAACAACCAAAAACATGCTCCAAATGGCATAAGTGTTACTAAGGTAACATGAACACTTCAATTGGGATATATGACATGATTAATGATCAAAAAGTACTCAAAACCTATCTAATATAGGGTTCAAAATTGCACTTTTTGGACACTAATCACCCCCCAGCCAAAACGTTGCTAGTCCTTAGCAATGCAAAATAAGAATTGAGATGCATGTGGTGATTTTCAAAGGTTGTGTTTCAAAAGGTTATTGTACTTATATACAAACTAACATTACTTTAAAGTGAACAATTGAAATCAACATTTGAAAACATATACAAAGAATAAAATCCATAAGAGAACAATTTTTAGAACAACAACTTGTTTTCCATGATTTTCCAACTTGGATTTCCACCTAAGTCTAATGGTTCATTTTGTATCTAGATTGAGTCAATAAAATGCTGAAATTGTTTCCCCTGACACTAACATTGACATGGCCTTAAAGCTGTTGAACAATTAAGATAGAAATTTGGTTACACTTCTCTTGCTTTCTCAATTATATTGTAGGATGCAATGCTTAAAATCGACTTCACAAAGTCCATGCGGGGTCACAGAGCGACTCCCAACCAATTAAGGTTTAGGAGCATCAAGCGAAAGGATCGAACCACTTGGCACCAAAAGCTTCACCCAGGACTTCAGCGACTTGAAAATCAAGCACCTACAATTAGCTAAATTCTACCTATCCACCCATATAGCAGACACAAAATCGATGACTCCCGACAATGAAGGCTTAGGGCATCGGGTTTCAAGAGCTTTAAGCCATACACCTCGGACAGGTGCTCGGGTTTCATGAAACTTCACGATTTTATTTTCTTTTTCTTCTTTCTTTCTTTTTCTTTTCCTTTTTGGAAGACAACATTGGTCTTCAATTGTTGTGCTCAAACCTATTCTAGGTTGTCAACATACCTAAGGCCGGCTTTGCAAGGTGGAAGGAGGCATACAAATTTACAACCTATTGAAACAATCTGAAGTGCAGTGTGTGAAATAGCATAAAGGGGGAAATTTCCAAGTTGAACATGCTGGAACAGTGATTGAACACAAATTGTTTCAAGCATGGCATTTGTCCTAGCATATAGGTGACAAATATGATGATTCAATTATCGATTAAAAGCAGTTCAATTGTTCAATTTGAAGGCTTGATTCAATTGTTGATTTGAAGCAATTTAATTATGTAGTTTGAAAGAAAACACATACTTGGCACATAGGGGACACAGTAAACACAATATGCAAAAAAAAACTGAATATATATATATAATCTGAGTAGCTTTTGATATAGCCAAAATGGCTTAATACATGCATAATAGGGCTGCAAACATATCACTTGCTACTATGGCTAATACAAAAAATCATAATCAAAATTAGTAGAGTTGATAAAGTGAAACCATAAATCAAAGAGACCTAACCACCTCCTTCTTGTGGTGGTGGTGAAGCTACTACATTCTTGCCGGGATATCCAATGAGGTACGCATCGGTGGCGAGCTCCTCTCACGGGCGAGGATCATGAGGAAGACCCCGGGTGGGTCATGATACGGTGAAGCATGGAATGGCCCTTTGTCCCAAAGTGGCCTCATTTCGAGCCAATCTGCGGTCATGCGCATCTTGTTGCTGAGTGGGCTGAGTGTGCGAATCGCATCCATCACTCCCGGCCGTCTCCTCGAGCTGCTGCGTGTATACTCACGGTGGCTGGTGTCATGAATATGAAGGCCGGGAGCATCTGTGGGTTGCAATTTGGGTAGTGTGTGTGGGGGGAGATGGAGGTGGAAACCGTCTGGCGGGGAGTGGGATTCCTGCGTACCTCGGGTGCGGGAGGCGGGTGGATCTGCGTGTGCATCCTCGACCTCCACCTCTCCCGGTACCTCCCTCTGGTCTCGGCGGCGTATGTAAATGGACGGGCATAGTCTGGCAGGTCCCACTTTGCTACTACACATGTGAGCATGTCTCGCATCTCTATCCCGGGCTCCTCTTGGAAATCCATCTGCTTTCGGGAACATAGGAAGAAGCCTCGGCATAAGAGTGGGTATGCTCTGCGCTCGTGTAGAGGTCTCTCCCTGTGGACCTTCTCCTCAAAGCTGTAAGAGAAGCGAAGTCATCACCCGGCTCGGATGGGCTAAACCGAAATTGCAGAGATCGGAGTCTGATGCCTCCCGGGATGGAGTCCCCCTCCTGCGCACATAATCTTTGCCGGAGGAATAAGCAGTCTTGTAATGGATGGTCGATGATCCGGCATATGGCGAGCTGCCTCAGATAAAGAATTTGGACCCGGTGTAGCATCCCTGGCCAGTGCTCGAACCATCGCTCTGGGCGGAGGGTGGGCCCAATCTCTGTAACCCTCAGCATTGCTTGTAGTATCACGCAATCTCAAAAATTTCTTGAAATAACATTTTGGGCGGAGTACACCACGGCGGTCATCTATCATGAAGTGAATCTCTAGTGGACCATACGCATCCGAGAGAGGTCATGGAGTGGTAAACTATGGGACCATACTCGGGTAGTAAATGTGATGGAGTCATAAATGGGAGGACGGTGCCTCTCGATCAATCGCATCGACTCCTGGTATCTGGGGTCGGCCATCAATCCAGGAACGTCGTAGAACGACTCCTGCTGAAATGGTCGGCTACGTATATCTGCATTCCCCGGAATGGGGTGTCCTACGAACATAGGCCTCCTGATCCGCGAGGCCGGTGATAGCTGAGGTGAAGGTGTCGTCTCAGCTGCTGATGCGACCGGTGATGGTGGCGGTCTAGAAGATGATGACTCGCCTGGGCCCGAAGTGCGGGCCCGCTTGGAAGGCCGGGCCCTCCTAGCTCTCCTGCGAGATGCGGGGATGGGGCCAGGGTCCCATCCGCCGTCAGTGCTTGTCGAATCAGGCTCGTCGGGTCACGGCCTCGGGACGGGTGATGGCATTAGTCTTTGAAATGCGAATGCTGCTGACCTCCTTTCGGGTGCTAAATCTCACCGGGCGGTTCTGGACCCACCCCTCGTACGGAACATGTCGATATCTAAAATGTGCGGAATCGTGAACTCACTTGGAATATGTAGTTGGGGCCCTGTATGTCTGAAATGAAGCTCTCTGGAGGCTACTAAATCCTGCAGAGGCTGCTAAACCACAGCTGCGAATACCCTCGCCTAACCCAGGCTCGGTGGGCGGGGCGAAAATGGGCCTTTGAACTAATCGGTCGAGCTCGGCGAACACCTAGTGCTGACGGGGCACCAAATGAACGGGGCCCGCGGCGGTGGTAAGGCTCGGAGCCTAGTGCGCGTGTGGTGAAGAGCAGTCCTTGCTCGGCTAGGCAACCACCTTCGGCGAAGTGTCCCGATCGAGGCTTTGGTATGCTCGAGTAAGAGCTCGGGCGAGTGCAATGGTACGGAATCTGGGACGGCGGCGATGCTTGGATCTTGGGGGCAACCTAGGGCTCGAAGGGGCGTTGTGGAAGCTCGGAGGCACGCGCGGGGAGGGGAGAATATGAAGTGTGTTTTTAGGCTGACCCCCTCAGTATTTTTATAAGCGCGGAATTGTGAAAGGGTCTCTCAGCCCGTTCAGCTAAGCCAGCGAATTTGGCCATTTTGGCCTCCCTGCAATACATCAAAATTTTAAAATTAATTACTAATATTAAATAATAATATAACTAAAAATTATTGTTAGCAAATTTACTATAATACTATGATTAGTATTTGAAACATACTATTTTCATATACAACTAAATTATAAAGAAAGGAAAAATTGCTAAGTTAAAAAATTTCTGAAAAATTATTTAGACTAACGAATTAACTAATATAAGACAAAAGTGGTTGTGACGCAATCGGTTTTGAAAACAAGACAGTTCAAGTTCGACAATACTCGAGGGGATCAAGGAGAGGGCGAGTCTCCTCGGCCCATGCGGTGGCACAAAAATTTGGCTCATGATGTTGGATGCAATTGTTGATCGAGTTCCTCGGTGATGGTGTTGGAATTGAGCAATTGGCTTCTTGTTGGTGTTGTTGGCAAGACCCGATTCTTCTTTATCTCAAGGTTGATTACTCCTTGCATTTCTGGACCTTGTGTTTTCTGCACATTGATCATTTTAAACGTTTCATGAAATTTTGATTTTGATTTCTAGCGACTCATGTTTGTTGTTCAAATGAAAGATATTCAACTCCATGGTCATGTTACCAAAAGTTAATTGCATGATCCCATTCCGGCAATTTATAATTGCATTGGCAGTGGCCAGGAATGGTCTCCCTAAAATGATTGGCACATGATTGGGTTCATTGGAACTTGGTGCGTGTCAGGACACAAAAAATCTTGGATAGTAGAAATTGTTGATTTCTACAAAGGACATCCTCAACTCATGGGGTTTTCAGCGATCTATCGGCGATGAGAGTGTGATTGAGGTAGGTTTAAGCTCACCCCAAGCCTAGCTGCGTGTATCTTACAATGGCATAAGATTCTGACTCTAAATCTGCGATGCCTTGTTGTGAAATTCCCACCAATATTAGTGGTATTTGTGGGAGAACCGGGATCCTTGTACTTAACGGGGTATTTGCTTTGAATTATGGCAGACATGTTCGGTGAAATGCTTTTTTCTTCTCAATGCCACAATCCTTCTTAATTGTACAAAGATCTTTCAAAAATTTTGCATAAGCAGGAACTTGTTTGATTAGGTCCAGTAAAGGTATGTTAACCTTCACTTGCCTTAAAACCTCAAGAATGCCTGCTTGTTGAGATGCCTTCTTCTTACCTCTAAGTGCTTGTGGAAATGGAGGTGGTATACGGTATTTCATTGAATCTTCCTCTAGGAGGGGATATGCTCGGAGTTTCAATTCTTCTTATCTCTCCTACTTTGGTTCTTCACGGGTTTATGGTGTCGACCTCTTTTCCACTTCTCGGGGTGATTATGGCCTTAACCTCATCCATTCGGTGTTAGATGATCCTACCTCATAGATTCCCTTTAGGATTTGGAATTTGTTTGTGATGGAAACCTCCTTTCTCTTGTACCTCGAAGCAACTTGTTAATCTTGGTGATTGAATGCGCAGGTTGTCAATTTTACGGTTGAAGAGATTACTCTCAAGCCGTCCCTATTCTCTTATTCGTGTACTTTCTCTGATATCAATCCTTTGTGCCAGTTGCGCATTAATTCCTTTTTGTTCCTCGACAAAGTTGCCCTACCACCTTACTTTCGAATTCAATATAGCTTGTTCTCTTGGAGAAGAGGATGTTGGTTGTTGTGGCGTGAGGAAAACCAAGGCGAGTTTGCTTGCACAGGGTACATAGCGGGGTTGGGTCTCCATGCAAGATTAGGGTGATTCCTCGGTGGAATTGTAGGTATTACCATATGGAGCAATTAGATTGTTGTGGCTTGTATTGTCTACAGTGTTTGCACATTCGACATCAAATCCTTCCTTTGTAAAGACCATGGACATGGTTCTCTTGGATACACGAGGGGATTGGAAGTGGTGCAAAGGTGGGCTGTGCGGGATTTTCGATCCTTTGCATGCACTTCATGGAGGCGCTTGCCTTGAAGCTCCTCCTTTCTGGCTAGGGTGGAAATCCTAGCTCTCATTTCTATGTCTTCGAGGGCGGTGCATACATCCCACCCTTTGGTTATTTGGGTGGTTTCATCCTATCAGTTTCTCTAGGGTTAAGTTCATCCCAACCTTGAAGTTTAAACCACGTAATTTAAAAAATCCATGGCTTCATCGGGATGTTTGTAAAAGTCTCCCCCACACATGGTTTCTAAAGGCGCCTCATGGCGGGAGACATACCACCATAGAAGTGGTTCACCAACATCCATGTGTCAAACCATCAGGTATTGGACATGCAACGATGGTTTCCATAAATCTCTCTAACACTTGGTAAATCTCTCACCATCATTTTGCAAAAGGTATAAATTTGCCTTTCAAATTATTAGTCTTATAGTGCGAAAAACTTCTTGAGGTCGGCTTGCAGCTCGGCCATTCTTATGGTTCTAGGCCTCAATGAGTTGAGCCATATCTTGGCCTTGTCCTTTAGAGTCAATGGAAATGCCTTTAGCCGACAAATCCATGTCCATCATACCTTCCTTGAAGGTAGTGCAAACCTCCTCAAAAATCCCTTATGTGAGTGTATGGATTTTCATTTTCCATACCATGATATGTGGGGAGTAGGGGTACCAAATAAGGCCTCACTGCTACATCTTCAGCAGGAGGAATGATACAGGATGGGGCACTAACTCTAGAAGGGTGGATGTGATCCCTCATGGTTCTATATGCATTTGGATTCATAGGGGTTCCTGGTTGACTTTGTTGTTCCTCAGGTATGGGATCCATGGTATCGGTTGCCTGCCGGCTTCACTAGCTAGGTCAAGTTGTGTGCCATCTATACAATCTACGATGTGTCTCTATCCCCCTTTGTTGCATACACGGTTGTTACAATTAAAGAAACAAACAAGAGCAACAAACAACTTTGCCAAAAGATTAAAATTAACTAACAACAATAAAAGCGGCGAGATGAAAAAGCGGCTGAAACGGTGCGATTCACGCAAAGTAAACCAATGGCGGTTCTGCACCGTGAGTTGCAAAAAGAAGTAAAGAGTTACCTTCACTTGTGATGTGGATCACAAGTACTCTTGACACCATAAGTAGTTTTGGCACCATCCGACAACGGTATGCATTGGTCGTGCCACGATGGTACGTTGAATCAACATGTTATATACCTAAGTTCCTCCCTGCCGTAGTCAAGCTCTTTGCAGTATAGTGATCTAGAGATTAGAACACGGGGATGGGTTTCATCACAGAAATGGTTTGCGTTAGGGCATGAAGGTAAGGCTTTCTATTTGGACTTTTTCGTTGTGTCAAAGGCGTAAAATGGTTTAAGCGGAAATTGCCAAAGCGGAAATGGTAAAAACTGAAATTTAAAGTGAAGAAATTAAACTTTGAAGGTCTAGGTCACCAACTTGACAAGCTAGGGCAAACCTGTGTCCTCAGGTTTTATCTCTATATTGAGTCGACACGGAGATGCGGTTATGGCTTCTTTTGTTTAAAACCTAACATTCCTTGTATCATTTTTCTAAAGGCTAGTAAAGACCATCTAAAAGAATCACCGGCGCATCTCACCTTGTTGAACCTATGAGTATTGGCGAGGCTAGTAAGACCATCTAAAGAATCCCCGGTCCATCTCTCACAGAGCAACGAATACTAAAAAGTATGGAGAGTATTGGCCCCGAAACAATAAAAGTCAATGTTATTTAACCTAATTTGAAGAACCACTCGTGTAAATGCTACCTCGGAAGTAGTAAGGACCATCTAAGAGCCACGATTTTGTCACTATTGGATCTAAGCGTAAGGTATTGGCTTGAAATAACATCCGTATTTATCTGTGAATTTGAGAATAAGGGCCATAAATACACTACCCGTGGCTTTTAATACAAGAGGAATGACATGCATATACTTACCACCAAGCTAGCTTCCTTCCTCTTCAAAGAGGAAGCAGCCAAGCATCTCTTGAGTTGTCATCCTCGAGAATTGTGTTTGGCGTAGGAAGGGAGAGAAAGAAAGAAGAAGAGAGAGAAAAATAAAACAATTTATTTACAAAAAGCGATAAAGAAAATAACACAAATCACCAAAAACTTGTATTCACCTTCTATCCTCCTCTTCTTTATTAGAAAACATGAGGTATTTATAAGCCTCCTCAAAAGGTATGAAACTACCAAAACCCTAATAACTAGGCTAAGTTATAGGACAATTGGGTAAATAAACCAAGTTTGGAAGGTTGCATTAATTCTGAGAGATGACAAGGCACATAAGAATTTAAGCTAGAGAGGTGAGAATTTCGCTAATTAGCGAATTTGGCAAGGGTTAGCGGAATTTGGCAGTAACCCAAGCGAAATTAGCAATGCTTTAGCGGTACAAATGTTGAAATTTAAATCTAGCTAGCGAAATTTAAGCTAACTAAGCGAGTGTCGGTGAAAGCGAATTTATGAAATGCGGTGCAAAGTTGGCTAGCGAATTTACGCCAATTTGTGCGAGATTAGCGGCAGTTTGCGGTTGGTTGCGAAATTAGCTAAGATTGCGAATTGATTGCGAGCGAGGTTCGCGAAAATTCTGTTTCTTTGTTCTGCATGCCTCTCGTCTGGCTCTTCAGCCATCTCATTTCCTCCACTTTTCCTTTGTTTTTCCACATTGATTTTTGGGCTTGTTGATGGCTGAGACTAAACTTCCAACCTCTTGGTTGATCATTTGCATTGTGGTTAGGCTTCAGAAGTGCATAAATACCTACAAACAACCCGAAAACATGCTCCCGAATGGCATAAGTGTTACTAAGGTAACATGAACACTTCAATTGGGATATATGACATGATTAATGATCAAAAAGTACTCAAAACCTATCTAATATAGGGTTCAAAATTGCACTTTTTGAGCACTAATCAATTACCCAGGTTTCTGTATATGAATCAACATTTATCTTGTAATATGCTCAAAAAAATGGATTAAAAATCAAATGAGTTTTTGGACTCATCAATGATCTTAGTAATTCCTTAATAATTATGTCATTATTATTTTATTACTCATATGTAGAAGTAGAATAGTAAGGTTTTGATAAATATTATGTTGTTTTCCATTATGAAAATATAACATCTTATATTGTATTAGAAATATGATATCTTGTGATTTTTACAATAACATCTTATATTGTATTAGAAATATGATATCTTGTGATTTTTACAGGTAAAAAAACTTTATAAAACTTCTTAACAAACTAAGGAGATGTTGTCAAATTTTTATAAAAAATTATCATTTTTACAATTATTTTTAATTTTAATAAATATAAATTATCTCTTTATGATGTCACTAGTTCGACCTCTATTCGACCATCGGTTCAACAATGTCAAGCTGTAGGCCGTATTAACTTTCCAGTTCCTCGCGATTTAGTTTTAAGCATTGATGCAATGGAGCATGAAGGAGTTTGATACTCCTTGGCCAATCTCTATGCAAGTTCTATGATGGGCTGGCAAGATGGTAAGGAGGGTAAGACTATAATGAACAAATGAAATCAAAACTAGTGGGCCCACATGCAAGGAAGGTAGGGCAATATGTGGGCTGAAGATATAGACAAGGAAGTGGAAAAGGCAAAGCGACCCTCAGAAATGAGCACTCTATAAATAGTACTAGTAAAGGCAAAGGGACTCTCAAAACCATGCAAGTATGGTTGAGAAGAGTTTAAAACTTGTTTCCAAGTAGGTGAATATACAAAATCAAGCCTTAAGTACAAATATAACAACATATGACCAGGGACGGAAATGTCGCGATATAATGTCGATATATCGTCGACATTTCGGGTGTCGGGCCTTCCAGACACGATATCAGCAAAGGAAAATCGAACGAAGGAAAAATCGAAAAATATTGACCAATATCGGTGATATATCGCCGATATATCGATATCGCGGAAATATATCGAACCACGATGCTCGATTACAATGTGTATGGAATAAAACCCAATTTTGAGAAAAAACGACCGATATATCGGCTGATATCGCCGATATATCAGAGATATCGATTGATATATTGGTCGATATACCGGTCGATATATCGGCCAAAACCGATATACAAAATGAAATACCTCTATTTGCTTTGGTAGAAAATGAAAATGAAAAGTTCGGTGAATTAACGCGTCCGCAATGATGTGGACTTATCATATGGTGTGATATATAGTTAGTTATATATTCCAATAGTGATTGATATTAAGAAACATGGAAATTGAGAAACCCATAATTTGTACAAGATACAAGGGTAAAGTTGTAATTTGTCAAAACAGGATATAAAAGTCATAAGGTAAGAAGATTATGGGCTTAAGTGGAAATAGCATAACTTGTGGTACAAATAGAGGAGAGATGAGGACCTAAGTGCAAATAAAAGGAAAATTTAATATAAAAAGGAGATAAGACCAAAAATATCTCATTTTTGGTCTATGAAGGAGACCTCATACAAATAGGAAAAGAAGAAGAATAGAAGAGAAGAAGAAGAGGAAGAAGAAGAAGAAGCCAAGAAAGGTATGGAACTTGTATGGAAGCTATGGTTTTGTATGGAATCAGTTGTATTTTGGACTTTGGTATGGATTTATACGGTTTTCTATGGATATTGGTTTTGTTCCATTTCTAGGGTTTAGTTAGGAATACATCCTAACCCTAGATTTATTGAAAGTTGTGTGGGTAAAACCCTAGTTTGTATAAGATGAATATGGAATCCTTCCTACTTCTATGGTTTTGTATGGATTGGTGGACTTTGGTATGGATTCTTGGTATTTTTGCCTAGGGTTTGGCTATAAGAAGTTCTAAACCACCATTACAAGTGTTTGTGGAGTTGTTTTGGGTGGATTCCATGGTAGGTTTTGATGTAGGATGGAATTGAGGAGGTTGAAGGAAGAAAAGTTGAGTGAAAATGGCAAAATCTGCCATTTCTGGGCAGAGTCACAACTTGGTAACGGTACCAAACAGGGGTGGTACCAGTACCACTTCAGTAGGAAGGAAAAATAGATGGGGTACCAATCAAAGTGATGCCGTACCACTCACGAATTTGGTTGGTACGATCAGATCCAAGTGAAATACTTAGGGTACCATTACTCCGACAACCTCGATATTTGTGTTCTTGCATTGTTAAGTCAGTCGTACACCGATGATATAGGAACCTAATAAAGTTAGCGAGGGGTTTAAATAAGAATGAAACTAAAGGGAAAACGCCTTTGTACCAAGTTTGATGTTGGCAAACTTATGCCTATGATAAGATAGTAAGTTTTGAACACATATAATTGTAGAATGCATAAGACCCGGATATTAAATGACACGGCATACATTGCATTGAAGCGAAGCAAGTCTACGATCGGTGCTTCGGCCTCTACTAGTGCTACGACGCCGTGCGATGGGCGAGGTACGTCTCCCGATCGATCTTTGGGTACTCTGCTGGTGTTACGGTACTTACATTGCGTGGGCGGAACATGTCTCACGATCAATTCTTGATCATACATGTCTTTCACGACACTTACATTACATAGAGGAATACGTCTTTAACTAATGCTTGGCACTCTTACGCTGTGCTTGACACACCAATCTTATCTGATTACAGCATTTTCTTGTCGCTGTATCATCTACGCCTCATTACCATATTCTTTTGGTCTAAGTAGTCAACGGTTATATGATAAGAATCGAATAGCGAATAAAGTAAAATTAAAGTACATCGTTACTGCTCTGAATGTACCTCTGATTCTCTTATATAAATATAAGTTACGTAGTACCTCTACAGTTTTCTGTATAGTATAAACTCACCAGTAACTCCTACGGGAGATTTGAATAAGTATAAGCCTGCTATAAGTACAAGTATGTGTATTAGTTTGTTATATGAATTCATGGAAAATTCTTATATCTGCTAATGTATATTTGTTATTGTTATATGCTTATTATACAAGTGTATCAATGCATGTGTACATATATAAGTCATATGTTTCCCACTAAGTGTAAAGTTTAGCATGGGTTTTTATGTCAGGTGGGTACGGAGGGAGGGATGTGCGATCTTCCGTACTGGTCGACACACTTGTTTAGGGTCCATCACTTGTAGGTCTACGCTCTGATTATGTAAATGTACAGTTTTGTATATGTATATGTAAATGGGACTCAAGAGTGTATGTAATGACACTGTAAACACCACTACGGTGGTAGTTTTATTTTGTATCTTGTCTATGATATTTTGATTCAGTTATAAGACTTGGGACCACCAATGTCTGAAAAAGCAAGTAACGAGTCCCCGATACGGTCTGTGCATGGTCACTTGACGGTCGAGTGTAATGAAGTTAGTATCAGAGCCTAGGTTTAGGTGTTTTCTGGAAGAGTCTTGGGTCAGGATGTACCTACATAGTCTTTGTGGTGGCCTAATGCGGATGTCCTTGTTTTGTGTATTATTTAGAATGGATCTACCTCGGGGAAGAAATTTGTAGATGAAAAGATTTGAAGCGTCAATCGCTGGATCAATATGCTTAAATTGCATCTGAATTCAACAACAAATGAATAATACTTCAACTGACAATGGTAAAATCTCTCACGATATGGCAGCGTCTTGAATCGACTCCACGACCCCTCCCAGCTCAGTGATTCGGTAAAGAAGCATGGAGTGGAAAGAATTCCATGAAAAGTGCAGTATGGAGCAGTCAGATAAAGCCGAGTTTTGGCTTGAAAAATGAAAGGGCTCCTAGATGAAGTGAGATGTCCACCTGGACCCAAAGGTCACATGTACAGGAATTTCATTTGCTCTGAGGTGCAGCTTATGATTGGTGGAAGCTAGTTTTGAGAAATCCACTACTTCCAGATCTAGTTACATGGGACTACTTCGTCATAGAGTTTAATACGAAGTATGTCACTGACGATTACAAGGAGTCAAAATGGAATCAATTCTTGACTCTAAGACAAGGGAAACTACCAGTGGGTGAATATGAGAAAGAATTCAGTCGTCTTAGTAAATATGCACCGAAATCCGTTGTTACGAAAAAATTCGGTGCAAACGATTTGAGGAGGGCTTATGAGATCATAAAGTACCTCCACGGTTGTTACTTCGCTACAAGTTGTCAATTTTTATTAGCTAGTACAATGACTATAAAAGCGAAGTCTAAAATGAAGGATTAAGAAAGAAAGAAGAGAAAAAGTTCTTAGAGGGGGTTATCTTGGGAAAAGAGACTAGAGTCACAAGTTGATTTAGTACAAGGTTCAACTACAAGGGGTAGGAGACAAGGACCTACCATGACACAAGGTTCCAGTTGAGGCACCTCAACCGGACAAGAGGAAAGACCTGCATGCCCACACTGCCATAAATATCATCTTGGTATTTGTAAACAAGATGCTTGAGGGGTGTTTAGGTGCGGAGCAGTCATGATATGACTATCCGAGGATCGAAGTTCTAGAAATCCTTGAGAGTGGTAGGGAGGGTCAAATGTGCCTCCACAGACTCGAGTAGGTAGAAGGGCGAAGTGGTTCACAAGGGAAGAGGTAGTGCTTTAGAGACGATGCGATGTTCACCTTCCTACATTGACCCGAGCTTATGTAAGGAGCTCATGAAGATTCGAACATACTCGGGGTTATTACTGGTACTTTCACTCTCTTTGATATTGACTTGTATGCTTTAATTGATCCAGGCTCTACGCATTCATACATATGCATGAAACAAATGAGTGATAAATTGCCTTCAATAGAGCTGTTAGCTTATGACCTGCTTGTTACAAGTCCTCTAGGGCATAGTGTTAAAGTCAACTGTGTGTATAAGAATTGTCCCCAATAGTCCGTGATAGAATTTAGTTGATCTGGTGCTGCCTTTCATGAGTTGATTTGATATTAGGAATGGATTGGTTATCAAACATCAAGACCATAGTTATTTGTGATAAGAGAAAA
Organism: Tetrastigma voinierianum; assembly: GCA_016808115.1. Lineage (NCBI taxonomy): Eukaryota > Viridiplantae > Streptophyta > Magnoliopsida > Vitales > Vitaceae > Tetrastigma > Tetrastigma voinierianum. Next base: position 145,463 of record JAEQBH010006399.1, read on the forward strand.
TAGTCACAGCGTGTCTTAGGCACATCGGAAGTAGTGATCTGAATTATCAGGTATGAATCAATCTGAAAGTTATTTTGGCTATGGAAGCCCGGCGTTTTCACGAGAAAGGTTATGAAGCCTTTTTGGCACAATTCTTAACTCTAAAGGCGAGTGAACTAGAAAGTATTCCTGTGATTAGGGAGTTCCACGATGTATTCCCAGTGCTCGGAGTGGCGAAAGAGAGTGGATCTCTGACAACGAAGTGATAAAAAGACGACTCCTATTTCGAGGCACCTTCTTGTGTGGCTCAAGGCGGGGCGAGAAGGGTTGGAGACTCAGCTGCATGAGCTATTGGATAGAGGTTTCATCCAGGCCTAGTGTCATCTTGGGGTGGTAGGTTCCTGTTGTTAAGAGAAGAAGATGGCACTCTTCGAATGTGCATTGACTAGGCAAATAAACAAAGTGACATTTAAGAATAAGTATCTGTTACTTAAGAATAGAGAGTTTGTATTTGATCAGTTAGAAGGAGCAAATTAATACGTTTGAGAATAGACTTGCGATCGGGATAATATCGACTCAGGAGTAAAGGAGATTCGATGTCTCGAAAATAACTGAGGAACCCGTTATGGCCAGCATGAGTTTTTAGTAATGCCATTTGGGTTGACCAACGCTCATTTTTTATGGACTTGATGGTGGGTTTTACCCCTATTTGGATCAATTTTTGCGGTGTTATTGGTGTCTGGTGTATTCACAGATGCCATGGAACATGAACACCATTTGAGGATAGTATTTACCGTTTGGAGGAATAAGTTATTTGCAAGTTAAGTAAATGAGATTTTTGGCTTAAGGAAGTGTCATTCCTAAGGTCATATTGTATCACATTGAAGGTATTAGAGTGGACCCGGTGAAATTGAAGGAAATTATGAATTGGAAACCTCCTCGAGGAAATGCTTAGGGTGAGAAGTTTCTTGGGCTTAGAGGTTATTATCGGAGATTTGTCTGAGTTTTCAGTTCTGCGCATCTATCGCACAGATTACTTCGAAAAGGAACTGAAGTTTGAGTGGGATGATGGTGCCAATCCGACTTTGAAAGGTTAAAGAGAGAAATATTGGTTGAAACACCGATTATTGATTATTCTTTAGGTAAAGGTCATCTTTTTGTGTATGAAGTGCTTCGAGGATAGTTTGGGATGCGTATTGATGCAAGATGGGAAAGTGGTGGCTTATGCTTCCAGACAGTTGAAACCGCATGAACAAAACTGTCACTCATGATTGGAGTTAAGCTTGCTGGTGTTTAACTTGAAGAATTTTGGCAACACCCTATTTATATGGGAGAAAAATGTAAATTTTCCTTCGATCATAAGAGTCTTAAATATTTGCTAACTCGAAAATATTTGAACTTTAGGCAATGTCGGTGGTTAGAATTGTTTAAAAAGACTATGATTGTATAATTGATTACCACCCCGGGAAAGCAAATATAGTGGCGGATGCCTTGAGTAGGAAAAAGATTTTTGCTTTGTCTTTGAAAGATTATGATTGGAGACTTGCACCCGATGGAGCCCAGCCCGGCGTGGCTCGATTGGGGAGTTATCTGAGATTTGAAGCACAAATGATAGTAAGTACTCAGAATGATGATGCCAAGTTACAGAGACCGGTACAGTTAGTAAGTCTGGAACAACACTAATTAACTCTATGCTAGATGATGGAGGTTTGTTTGTACAGAGCATATTATGTGTACGAATGATATGGTTGAAGAAGATATTATATAAGAGAAGCCACAATCACATTTCCTGTACCATGGAGGTAATAAGATGTACGAGATATGAAACGTTACTGCGTGGCGAGGATGAAAAGACATTTACGATCGTGTCTAAGTGTAAGCGTGTCGGTAAGTAAAGGCTGAACACAAGTACCATACGGTTTAGTAAATCCCCTTCCGATTGCCCGATGGAAGTGGGATAACATTCTTATGGATTTTGTGTCAGTTTCCCCTTACCCCGAAGGAAACATGATGCGAGTTTGGTAATTGTGAGCGATTAACTAGTACACTCACTTCCACCAGTCGACTTAAAGCCTCCATGGATTGTCTAGCGGAACTTTATGTCAGTGAAAAATTGTCGGATTGCATGGGGATTCCTTATTGATGGTGTCGACCCGCGATCCCACGGTTCATATCGAGTTTTGGAAGGAATTCTGATCTGACACGGTATGAGACTAAATTTTAACCTTGCTTTCCATCCACAAACGGATAGATGATCTGAAAAGTGGTCGGTGTTAGAGATATGCTTTAAGATTTGTGAATTAGATTTTCGGGAAGTTGGGATGGGTATATTTCACTCATGGAATTTACTATAACAACGGTTATCGATCCGGTGTGGTATGGCCCGATATGACTTTGTATGAAGATGATGTGGGAACTCTATGTGTTGGATAGAGTTAAGCGAGCATAAGATTATTAGTTTGATTTAGTAAAATACACAAAAGGATTGAGATTATTCGATAGAGGTTAAAAGCTGCAGTGATAGACGAGGTCTTATGCTAATTTGAAGAGAGAAAGGATATAGAGTTTGAAAGACGAGAAGTAAAGTGTTTTAAAGTATCTTTGTAGGGGAAAAGATACTCCTTTGGAGAAAGAGGGCTGAGTCAGATTCATTTGGCCCGCTTCGAGATTTTAGAAAGAGTTGGACCAGTAGCGTATTGTTTGGCACTCCCTCTGGGTGCTTTAATTACATGATGTATTCCATGTATACGTAAGCCCGGAGATATCATTGTATTACCTTTATGTACGATTCAAGATATACAAGTACAAGAAGATTTCACTTTCAATGAAGTAGAAAGCTATTCTACATCGTGAAATAAAACGATTCTGGAACAAGCGAGTCCTTTGGTAAAAGTCCTTTGGAAACATCAAGGGTATGGAAGCGCATTGCTGAAACGAATCGACAATGAGGTCTGAGTGCCCTCGGCTCTTCTTTGATTCGGAGTAATTTCGAGGCGAAATTTATTTTAAGGGAAAGGTATAACACTCGAAATATACCATAAATGTTCTGGCATGTTTGAGTCTATTTTGTAGGTATAATTTGAATTTTTGTAATTTAAATAAAACATGGAAATTTAGAAACCGAATTTATTACAAAATACAAGAGGTAAAGTTGTAATTTATCAAAACAGGATATAAAAGTCATAATGTAAGAAGATTATGGGCTTAAGTGGAAATAGCATAACTTATGGTAGAAATGAGGACCTAAGTGCAAATAAAAGGAAAATTTAATATAAAAAGGAGATAAGACCAAAAATATCATTTTGGTCTATGAAGAGGAAACCATGCGGGTAGAGGAGAAGAAGAAGAGAAGAGAAGAAGAAGAGGAAGAAGAAGAAGAAGCCAAGAAAGGTATGGAACTTGTATGGAAGCTATGGTTGTATGGAATCAGTTGCATTTTGGACTTTGGTATGGATTTCTATGGTTTTCTATGGATATTAGTTTTGTTCCATTTCTAGGGTTTAGTTAGGAATACATCCTAACCCTAGATTTATTGAAAGTTGTGTGGGTAAAACCCTAGTTTGTATAAGATAAAGATGGAATCCTTCCTACTTCTATGGTTTTGTATGGATTGGTGGACTTTGGTATGGATTCTTGGTATTTTTGCCTAGGGTTTGGTTATAAAAGTTCTAAACCACTATTACAGAATTTGTGGTTGTTTTACTGCAGTTGGATTCCATGGTAGGTTTTTGATGCCGGGATGATTGGGGAGGTTGAAGGAAGAAAAGTTGGAAGTGAGAATGGCAAAATCGCCATTTACGGGCAAGTCGCAACTTGGTATTCGGTACAAATGAGGGTGGTACCGGTACCCATACAGATAAAGTGCAAATGGTACGATACGATGAAAGTGATGCCGTACGATCACGAGAAACGAGGTTAGTACGGTCACGGAATCCAAGTGGTATCGGTACTAATGCTTCAACAGCGATATTTGTGTTCTTGCATTGTGAAGTCGGAAATTCATACCGTGGTATAGGAACTAATAAAGGATTAAGCGGGGGTTCGAATAGAATGAAACTAAAGGAAACGCCTTTATCTGGGTTTGATGTTGTAAACTTAATGCCCCTATGATAAGATATGATGATTCACGAACACATATAATTATAGGAATGCTAAGACCCGGAATTTAAATGACCGCGACATACATTACATAGGCGAGGCATGTCTCGATCGGTCTTCGCTCTGCTAGTCTTTGCGACACTTGCTGCGGCGTACACGTCTCTGATTAGTGCTTCGGCACTCCTGCTAATGCTACAGCACTTCTATTATGTGGGTAGGCATGTCGACGGTGCCCCGACCTCTTGGCACTGTGTTCACGGCACCTCGAGTCTTTGTCTGATACCTTGGTTACTTATTTATTCTATGTCCTACTCATTTCTTATTACTGGTCTAAGTAGTCCAACAGTTATATGATAAGAGTCTAAATGACGAATAAGAGTAAAATTAAAGTACATCGTTCTACTCTGAATGTACCTACGGGTACCTCTGTATAAGTATAAGTTTTGTAGTACCTACGGGTACCTCTGTATAGTATACGCTCTATAACTCCTACGAGAGATCTGAATAAGTATAAGTCTACTATAAGTACAAGTATGTGTATTAGTTTGTTATATGAGTTAGTGAGAGAAAATTACAGTATACTCTTTGTATATCTGTTGTTGTTATATGCTTGTATCTGAATTATCAATGCATGTGTACATATATAAGTCATATGTTTCCCAGCTGGGGTAAAAACAACACGGTTTTTATCCATGTAGGCGTCTGAGGAGACTGTCTGAATCTTCATCTTCTTGGGCGACACACTTGTGAAGTCCATCACTTGTGATGCATGCTTTGATTATGTAAATGTCTACCAGTTTCTTATATATGTATAAATGGGACTTGGAATTTGTATGTAATGACATTATAAACACCACTACGATGGTAGTTTTATTTTATATCTTGTATATGATATTTTGATTAAGTTATAAGACTTGGGACCACTAATGTCTGAAAAAGCTAGTAAAGTGCGAGGACACTTGCCCCATCGATGCCCGAGTCGGGAGTGTGACAACGTGGTCGATGGTGAAAATCAAAACCTACGGTGATGATGGGGGACATCTAAAAGCGGTGTCGACAATGGAAGGCGATTGTGGAGTCGATGGTTGAGTAAAAGAATGAAAGAATTCCTTCTTGATGTGCAGGATTTTTCGGAGAGGGAATGATGAAGGTATGAGGTTCGAAACTGAAGGTGACATAAATTTTTTCTTGAGGAATCAATCGTTGTCTTCTCATTCGATCCAACTTAGCTCGCTCTTGTCGTTTGATCTCCTAATCATGGACCGTGAAGTGGGCTTTAGGTCTCATGATGGATATGAATGTAATGAAATTTTTTTAAGCTTTAATAAATACAAGATGGTCCTTAGGCCTCAATGTATGCAAGGGGCAATTGTTGCAGTATTTCCATAAGTAAATGCATATCTTGTATGTGATCAAGTTCTATAAGGTCCTAAAAGATGGTATGCATGCGCATAACCTTGACAATTGTAGTTCGCGTTTTGGAATAAAATAATCCCTTATATCTTGTCCCATATATAGATATCTCAACATATGTTAAATTTTGTTCTAATACCTTTTATTTGGGTTAGACTATATCTTATAATAAATTAATTGGAAAAGCAATATCCGATTAAATATAATTTGCAAGATACATGAATGCGCACCAATTATACTAAGATATGGTACTTGGGGACCAATAAATTCTTCATTTTCCTCTTCAAGTCGAAATGAATCTTTAGTTAGTTCAAGTGACCTAACAAATATAGGGGAACTTAAGGGGATGTGATTTATCCATATAAAAAAACTTAAGGTATTTTTTTTGTATATGTCGATTGGTGAACTAACACACCATTTGAACAATACTCAATCTGCAAGTTTAGACAATATCTTGTTTTTCCAAGAACTTTCATTTCAAATTCCTTATTTAGGTAGCTTGTTGTTTTAGTGAGCTATTTAGGAGTTCCAATTAAATTTAGATCATCTATGTATATCATGACGATTGCAAATCCACTTTTTGTTTTCTTGATCAAAACACATGCATGGGCAAATTAGTTTATTCCACATATTCTTCAAGTAATACTAGCAGAAAATTCACCAGACTAACTTCTATTTATTTTAATCCATATAAATATCATTGAAACTTTATTGAATAAATGCTCCATGTTTAAAATTTATTACTTTGACGTTAAATCCTTGATTTTCATATATAATATTATATCATCAGATCCATATGACTCATGACTACATCCATCCTACCTCATATTGAGTCCTTGAAGATTGTAACTTATCAAATAGAAAAATGTGATTACATCCATTATAGAGTAGAAATATGTTTCCCTCGTAATCAATTCTATGTCTTTGTGAAAAACCTTATGTCATTAGGCATTCTTTATATCATACAATTTTATTTTTCTCATTTTGTTTTCATATAAACACCCATTGATATCCAACAAGTTGTATATTTGCAAGTGTTTGAACTACTGGATAAATACCTCCACCTTCTAATGATTTCAAGTCTTATTTGGTTGCTTCTTTCACTATAACCAATCTTTTGTTGGCTCTGGCAGTTCATCAGCTTTTGTAGCCTTGATCTCATCATTACTTATGATATTTGCACTTGGAGAAAAGACATCACCCTATAAGGTGGTTTGATTCCCATATTTTATCCTTACATTACATAATGGTAGAGTTTATTATTGATATTACTAGTACAATCTAAAAAGATAATTGTTTCTCTTATGCCTCTATAGGGGCTACTTTCTCAACTTGGAGTTCAAGATTTATTTATTTTGATTCTTTCATATTTGTATGCGGGTTTCTTGAAACATTGGATTTAACACTTTCCTTTTCTAGGAATTGTGTCTTTTGAACCAATAGTTGCTGCATTTAATTGTGGCTTGGAAACATTGGCGTTATTATATGTGATTCATTAACTTTTGTTGGATCAGCCAAAGCGTAAATGTCGGTCGCAAGATGTAGTAAATGAATAATCTTTTGAACTTTAGTTGATTGCTGTAAGGGGATCAAGTTGAGATAAAGAAGCTATTAATTCCATGTAATTTCTTATTATCTTCTAAATTTAAACTTTCCTCCTTGATGATAGGAAAACCTTTTCATCAAAAGGACAATGTCACAATCAGCATTAAAAACCTCTCATTTGAGAGGGATCAATATATTTAATAATAGAGTGAGAAAGTTAAACTAACATAAATACCAAGGCGGCGTTGGGGACCTAGTTTAGCAGATTCGACTTGCGGAGCGCCAGAACATAAGCAACACAACAAAAACATCTGAATGTGAAATATTAGGTTGAAAACTGACGAGTTGTAATGGTGATAAATCGGATTAGTTGTAGGAAAAGACAAATTAAATTCACAGTATTGGCATGCCCCACACCCGATAAAGGTAATTTGGTTTCAAAAGTGTATTATAATGTCAATTGTGACATTTGATAAAGGATTCAACCGACACATTAGGTATAGACATAAACAATGGATGTTGAACAATTATATAAATAATGCATATTGTGGAAGAACTGGTTGAAAATTCATAGAATTACATCAAATTAAATTGATAATAATTGATGAAGTTGTGCCTTAAGCGGGGTGTTTGGGCTAAATAATTCGCGGTATGACGACCCGGGTGGTAGAAAACATACATAGACCATCCAGGTTAGAAACACCAATTATTATAAATAGGCTGAAAAGTTCCGAGTGGTGGATAGTCCCTAAGTATCCCATTAGATACGTTCTAAAATGTCAAGGATTTATTTGATTTACACTAATAGATGGTTATGTCAGTTTCCTTGAGAACAAACTTAACATAAATCGCGGATGTACCAAAAATTTATGCAGCTGCCGATGTGATACCATTAGGAGTTTAATTTATTACCAAATATCAAATCAAGTTACAAATATTCAGTGGTTCATACCAAAGTATAAATGTTTTGAAGTCATTAAACTTCTATTTATGACAACGCTAGTTAATCGATTTAATAATCATTTGATATATAATCCAGTTGTTTAGTTAGTTTAGCCCATAAATTGTAAATGTAATGTGTAGATGTATTTCCATCGCGGTTCATAGTTTCAAACTAATATTTTTCTAATAATTGTTTTCTGGCTTCTATTCTTTCTTTTTTAAACATACCTTGTATTGCTTATAAAAAAGCTAGTATTATTTTCTTAGTTTGTTTATTTATTTACCATTTATTCTTATATGATAAATACAAATTGGAATATTGTTTGATTAAATGTGGCTTAACTGGATATAATCCAATTATAGTTTTTTATATCTTTAGAAATGTGATTGTTTAGTGTAACTAGGCTACTTGTTTTAATTAATCTCACTTTCGTTTTTTGTGGTTCCTACCTCTTCTCTTCTTCAACAAATCTTACTATACTGTGTTTGTTCTTGCCAGTTCTCTCTTGACTCTTATTTCTCAGATGCTGCACAGCAACTCATCCTACCAGCTTATTCTTTGTCTCATAACTTGTTTTTAATCTTCCGTCATCCTTCTCTCTTTATATTCCTTTCCCCTTGGCTCTCTTCTCTTCTATGGTCAACTATCCTTCACTTATTTATACCACACTTCATGAGATGTTATATTTTAGGGATATGTTAATTATCTTCTTCAACTTTTTCCACAATGTATCATCCTGAAAACACAGGACACTAACATATTGTAGAGTGCGTAGAAATAATGTTTTGATTTAAAGCTCCCATCAACATGATTCTATGCTACTGTTTTGTTTCTATCAGTATTGTAAATTACAAAGTGGATTCGCTATGCAACCTAGAGTGATGTTACCACAGTTGTGCTTGGACTATTGGTTCCTTCAGGTTAAAAGTATTCACATACAGTGAGTTTCTAAAAATTCAAATCAAAACTCTAGATGATTCAATGAGGTTTTAGGAAGCTTGATTTTGTGCTAAATGTTTTCTTCAAACTTTGGGACCAATCAGTTTGGGCTTTTCTTTTATAGTCAGGCCTACCACTATAAGGATTTGTGTTAATCTAACCTTTTCTCTGCCTGGATAATTTGTCTTAGTATCCATAATGCATTATTAAATGATAATATGGATGAAAATAATTACCGAATATTAACTTGTTTCTCTTAATTCTAATATGGGTTATATAGTTTGCAAACTTACAAAAGCTTTATATAATAGTGCATGAAGCAATCACTAAAGCCCTAGTTTATCTAAGTGCTTTTTTGTCATTGTTTTTTTTAGCACAATGTAATGGAGTGTCCCCATTTGGAAATCGAACCCAGGACTCCTCCCCTCCCTATGTTCTTCCTTTTTGAAATGCTTGGGTTTACTCACTGATGGGAATCAAAGCACAAAAGATCCACTTCAAATGCAAATTTGACAATCCCATGAAAATCTTGTAGGGTAAAGCGTTCAATAATTACATGAGATGATTCTTTGCAGGCCCAGCCCATTACAAGAAAGAGCCAAGTCAAATCAAAGTCTTTGAAGGAACCCGAACCAACAAGGAAGTTCAAAAGTTGATGTATAAGGCTTCTCTGATGACACGAGATTCAAATCTTAATAATGGAAAATTCATATTTGGGTGTTTGTGAAACATTGGAGACACCAAATATATTTCTATTTCCAAGTATTTTTAGTCTTGTTAATATTTTGATTTGGAATTGTTTTATTTTAGAAAGATTGTTCTCCAAGTCAAAGTAGTAGTTACTTTATTTAATTTAAAAAGTTTGTTTGCTAGTCGAATAAGAGTTGCTATTTTTTGAAATATTTACTTTAGAGTTATTTATTTAAATTAGAAAGTCTTATTTTCCAAGTCAAATTAGGAGTTGCTTTATTTGATTTAGAAAGTATGGGTCTATATGTACCCCCTTAATATAGTCTTTGCCAAGACATTGATGAATAAAAATTCTTTTATTGGTTCTTTACTTTATAGTTACATTGAGCTTTTGAGCCCTGCTCGAGTTAATTCCTTATAGTGTTCAAACTTGACTCTTAGTTCTTCTATAATCAAGGGGACAAGTTTACTTTCCTTTGATGTATGGCTTTTGGTTGTATAGCGGGGCGGAGATGTAATATCTTTACTTACAGCTCTTGATTCCAAATATAATCAAAGGGGATGAGGCCCCTTTGTTGGTGTGACAGAATCCTTTGAGTAATCTACAACAATTGACAAATCTCGAAGCAACACACAGCGGGTTAGCATCATTTGGTATCAGGGCTTTTTGTAACAACGTGATTTGGTGTCTATCTTAAGTTTTTGTTTGACATTTCATTAAGTTTAAAAACGCTATTATCAAAAACGATATTGAGTGAAAAAAAAAATTTTTGTGTGAGAGTGAAACATGTGAAGTCTTGCAGTTTCTTCTTTTTTGATTATATTTCACTGTTTGATCTTGTCTTTAAATAATGATCCTCTTGCAAATAGGAAACCAGGTGGGGACAATCCTTTATACTACAGGCCATGCAACAACACTTTGCAAGATTAGCGAATGAATGACATGCGAGATCGGATTGAACAAAATGAAGAGGTGCTAAGACGAGTACTTCCTCAAACTCAAAGACAAGATAGACATGTTCTGGCAGCCTTGAATCATGAAGAGCTTAAGAATGAATTGAAAGATGAAGAGGAATATCTTATTTAAGGAGAGGTGTTGATGACAAGGCATGTTTTGAGTGCCTAAGTGAAGGAGGATGTCGTTTAGAAACAACATGGGAACATTTTCCATACTCGATGACATGTTAATAATAAGGTTTATAGTTTGATTATTGATAGTGGCAGTTGTGTGATTAGTCCAAAACTCATATGTTTTTAAGCTCAATTTTCATGAATTTTTAAGGTTTAAGAGTTCAATTTAATGTAAAATCATATGACATTCACCCAGATTTATGTTTTATGGGAAATTAAAGAAAAGAAGCAGAAATCAATAAAAAGAAGTTGAAATCAGCATTGTGTAGCAAAGGTAGCAATGTCGCGACATTGCCACGACATAGCCGCAACATTAACTGAATGTCGTGACATCGGATGATCAATGTTGCGACATTGTGTGGAAAGTGTCATGACATCTACTTCAATGTCGCGACATTGCCATGACATTAATTTGGTAAGGAAGAGTAGACAATTCCAATTTCACTTAACATCTGATGACATCGGCGACGACGATAAAGGAACTTAGGAACATCGTGTATTTCAATGCCAGCGACATCCCACGCGGCTTCAGTAACCATGGCATCAAATTTGAAGCCTTCGAGAGAAGAGAAAGATGCAATATCGACGCCGGATCAGCAATGTCCGCGACATCGAGATCAAAGTCAAGGTTGGAACAAAATCGCAACAATGTAGCGACATACGCCGTATTGCAAAGCGAAGAGAAAAACACATTGCGAGCGATGTTGTGACATCACAACTTAATGTCACGACATCAGAATATGGCCACATAGCATTTTCAATGTCGCGACATCAGATCTGGGCAGCCAAGTTTGAAACATTAAAAGATCAATGTAGCGACATCGGGTTAGCAATGTCGTGACATTAGCTAAAATGATCAGAACTACAAATACAAGAATCCGCGACATCAACCGCGACATCAGAATTCAATCGTGGTATCGCAACACCAAATTCAACCCATGACATAAGAATTCTGATGTCACGACAATGCCACGACGTCAACATTATGGTAGAATTTTTAAGCTTTTCGAACGCCATAATTGTCTCCTCGTTTTTAGGGCCCAAGCCTGAGCCTATAAATAGGAACTCCTTAGGAGTGGTGAAAGCTGACTTCGGTAGCTTTTCATCTAGTTTTGTGCTTTTGGAAGAGTTGAAGTCTCATTGTATATAATTTTCTTTTTATTTAGTTTCGTCTCTAGATTTATTTTCTTTCTTTGGGATTAGGTAATAGATCTTAACTGATTTCGAGAGGCTGGTTTGATTGTAAATGATGTCATTTATACCTTAAATTTAATGAAATCTAAAAATTTTCAAGAATTTTGTTTACTTAGGTTTGATCAAAATTTCAATGAATTTGTTGATCAACTAAGTCATTGTCATTGATGATCTAAATGGAAGGCTAAGCTCCTTATGGGAAGAGTTTGTTGTTTTGATTATTTCTTGTAGAGAACAATGTGATTTAGATAGAAAAGCTTGGAAGGATTTAATTGGTATTGCTCTTTCATTGAGCTGTTCGGAATATCAGTTCTCTATACTCAGAAAGAGATGTATCTGTGATCTGATTTCCTAGATCCCCTTGAGTGACATAGGGATGGAAGACCTGAGAGTAAAGAGCAGTCACTTAAGGGTAGATTATACTAATATTCATTGAACTAATGAATTCTAAAGATCACTTTGATACATCACTGGTGAAGATCTAACCTCTGACTTCAAGGTTCTCTTAGGGTGATAAGCGAGTATTTTCTGAGGGTGAATCCGTTTATTGATCTATTAGTTTAATCTTTAGAAGTTTCACCTCAATTGGGTAGAATAATCTCAATCCTGTGTTAGTTAAGATTCTAATCAAGGAGAGAGATCATTTTAGTCTAATTGATGGTTGAGGTACCAATGATAATGGAGAGGGCTTGCATTATCCTGTCTATGGGAGTAAGCAATTTTTCGAGTCTTTAGAGATGGCCGAGAAGGAAAAACAGTCAGATCTTAAAGAGGATCAAATCCTATAAGTAGCTTTTTAGACCCATTGACCTGATTTATGAATATGGTGAGCTAGAGAGTGAAATGTGTAGTGTCAGGAGGCATTCCAAGGCTACACTACCCTGCTCTTGGACAATTCCAGAGTTCATGCCCATTACTATATTTTTCTTAAAGAATTTTTAAATTGATAACCACAACACTGATTTCTTTTCCAGTGTTATTTTAGTCAGTGAACTCTCTAATCCTTGTAATTTTAGAAATTCTTACTTCTTTCATTCACTTTACTTTAGAAAGCTGAATCTATCTTGAAATTTAGAGATTCAAATAGTGATTATCTTGAGTAATTGATCTTTAGACTTTCATATCAATCCTTGTGGGAATGATATCTGGATTTATAATCCATTATATTACTTGTATGACCTGTGCACTTGCAAAGATAATAGACCAAAAACCAATTTTAATAGAAAATTATTACATACACAACCGAAAACAGTTTTATTATACATAGACTTTATATACTTTTAGTACGTATAAATGCTCATCTTACAAGTTTTGGCATCGTTTCTGAGGAATGAATAAGTTCTTGGCAGCAGTGACAGAAATTTAGCACACAAACTAATCATATCTTTGGTCTACCAACATTGTGCTAATGTTGCTAATGCTTTGTTAGTTGAGAAGCTACAATTACCAACACTTAAACACCCTAAGTCATAAAGGATTGCGGTGGTTGAATGATGTTGGGGAAGTAGAGAGTACAAAATCAAGTGCTTGGTGATTTTTAATTGGGAAGTATCATGATGAGGTTCTTTGTGGCATTGTCCTATTATGCTTCTCACATCTTATTAGGCGAGCCTGTGTCGGTAGGAAAAATGACCATACGAGTTTTGAATCGTTTCAATTTTATGAAGGACAAGAAGCTTGTAACTCTTGTACCATTGACACCAAAACAGGTGTATGAAGATCAAGTGAGGTTAAAGCAAGAGTGTGATTAAAAAAAGAATGAGAAAGAAAAAAAAGAAAAGAGGAAGGAAAACCATCAGAGGAAAGAAATTTAGAGAAGAAGCGAGTGAGAAAAGAAAAGGCTGAAAAGAAAAAAAAACAGGAAAGTGAACAACAAAAAATGAGGCAACAAAAAAATTAGGAAGTAGACAAGAAAAATGAGAAACAAAGAAAGAAAGCTTCTATACAAAAAGTAGTGAGATCAAGAGTGCTTTTTATTCTAACAAGCCTATATTTGTACTTTTGTACAAAGAGAAGCTTTTGAACAATAATGACCTTGATTCTTCTTTGCCTAGTGTTGTTTCTTCTTTGTTACAGGAGTTTCAAGATGTATTCCTTGATGATGGTCCTAATAGTTTGCCACTCGAGGAGACAAAGGAGCTTCAATGCCAAGTAGAGGAATTAATTGGTCCATGTGTTGTACATGTACTACTTGTGTCGAAAAAGGATGGTGCATGGAGGATGTGTATTTATTTTCGTGCCATCAACAAAATTATGGTTAAGATTCAAGGAAAAATCTTTTTTAGGAAGGGGGGAATGATGAGAATCAAAGCATAAAGGATCCGCTTCAAATGCCAGTGGAACGATCACGAGAGCAAGAATGAAAAGCTTTAGGAGGTTTCCAATGGGCTTGTAGGAAGAAGTTTCTTTGTGACAGCCTTTAAAAGAGAGCAGTCAAATTAAACCCTTGAAGGAGCCAGGAGTTAACAAGGAAGTTCAAAAGTTGATACAAGAGCTTCTAACACAAACCTTGGGAATTCAATCTTAATTATGGAAAATTCAAATTCGGGATGTGAAACATTGGAGACACCAAATATATTTCTATTTCCAAGTATTTTTAGTCTTGTTGCTATTTTGATTTGGAGTTGTTTTATTTTAGAAAGATTAGTTCTCCAAGTCAAAGTAGTAGTTACTTTATTTAATTTAGAAAGTTTGTTTTGCAAGTCAAATAGGAGTTGTTATTTCTTTTTAGAAAGATTTGCTTTTAGGAGTTGTTATTTTCTTTTTGAAAATTTTTAGAATTGCTTTGGTAAATTAGAAAGTCTTGTTCAGTCAGTGAGGTGCTTATTTGAATTTAGAAAGTATGGGGCCTATATATAACCCCTTAATGTAGTCTTTGACAAGACATTGATGAATAAAAATTCTTTTGTGGGGTTTTCTTCACTTTATAGTTTCTTGTAGGAACTTGAGTGTACTCGAGTTTAATTCCTTATAATTATTCAGTATGGCTCTTAGTTTCTTCTATAATCAAGGGGGTGAGGTTACTTTCCTTAGTTCTTACGACTTTTGGTTCCATATAACCAAGGGGAGGGAGACGTAACATCTTTGATTATGGCTCTTGATTCAATATAGTCAAGGGGATGAGGCCACTATTCTAGATCGTGTTTGAAGATCCTTAGAGTAATCCACAACAATTAGTGGATCTCGAAGCAACACACAACGGGGTTCGCATCATTTCCTCTCCTTCCACTGGAAACTCCAAATCAACGTCACTTATATTATCAAGTGGTGGCATCACAAAGGAGAAGGCAAGGTAGAGGAATACAACAAGATCTAATGAGGAGTGAAGAAGTTGATCAACATCTTGGAAATATCAAGATGAAGATTCCATTTTTCCAAGGGATGAATGATCCAAAGGCTTATTTGGGATAGAAAATAGAGGTAGAGATGAGGTGTTTAGATTGTCTGCTGTTATTCAAATGAAAGAAAGTCAAGCTAAGCACGGTTGAGTTCATGATTATGCCATTTATATGGTGGGAATGACTTGTGACAATTCGAAGGCGAAACGAACACCCGTCATGACTTGGGAATGGGGAATGAAGGTTGTGATGAGGAAAAGATTTATCCTTAACCATTATTATTGGTGATTTGCACTAATAAATTGCAGGTCTCATTCAGGATCAAAGTGAGATGAATACTGAGAAATGGTGATTGCAATGATCCGAGTGAATGTTAAGGAGGATCGTGAAGCCACCATGGCAAGATTTCTGAATGTTTTAAATCATGACATCGCCAACATTGTAGAATTGCAGCATTATGTGGAGATGGAGGACTTGTTGCACATGGCGATCAAGGTATAAAGTCAATTGCAAAGGAAGGGCAGCCGATCAAATACCAACTTTGGGCAAAGTTCATCTTCATGGAAGTCAAATTGGAGAAAGAATGATGTGGTACTTACAGGCCAAGGTTAAAACAACAAGAAAGGGACGTTGTTGCTGAGTTGGCAAAGATAGACTCAAGATCATCCAACAAGCATGTCGAGATATTAAATGTTTAAGTGCCATGGCCTAGGTCATATTTCTACCTTTGTGAACAAGAAATCCTATAAAAGAATTTTATTCAATAATCTCCTTATGAGAACCACATTAAGGAGTATATAAGCCCTATACTTTCTAAATCAAATAAAGCAACTCCTACTTTGACTTGGATAACAAGACTTTCTAATTTAAATAAAACAACTCCTAAAAGCAAATCTTTCTAAAAATAAATAGCAACTCCTAAAAGAAAATCTTTCTAAATAGAAATAGCAACTCCTATTTGACTAGCAAAAGACTTGGAGAACTAATCTTTCTAAAATAAAACAACTCCAAATCAAAATAGTAACAATACTAAAAATACTTGGAAATAGAAATATATTTGGCGTCTCGATGTTTCTCAAACTCGAGAAATTTGGGTACCAAATAAAGTTGAATTCCCAAGGTTTATTTGTAGTAAGCTTCTACATGACTTTTGAACTTCCTTGTTGGCTCCAATTCATTCAAGGGCTTGATTTGACTTGGGCTCTTCTTTAAAGGCTAGGTTGGACTAAAGAAACTTCTTCACATGCCCATTGACCTTGCTCTTGTGATTGGCCCAATCGGCATTTGAAACGGATCCTTTGTATTTTGATTCTCATCACTTACTCTTTCCTCCCAATGTCCTGCCTTTTTTAAATGATTAGGTTTACTCACTCTCAATTCAACTCCTTTATGTTTATGTGCTTTTCTTAGTGTACTTGTGGTGATTGTGGTTGTTTATGTAAATTATATCCTTATCACTCTCTTTGGTGCACTCTCATTATGCACCTTGACACTCTAGTTTGCTCTCATGGATTTAAGTCCTTTGTTTTAATTCCTTGGGTTTGATGTTCAAACAACGTTAACATCACTAGGTGTTTATTTAATTCCTTAGGATTGATGTTCAAACAACATCACTAGGTGTTTATTTACATTGAAGGAAATATGTTCAAGATTGTTTCAACATGTAATTATGTTGGACTATAATATTGCTCCATTCCGATAACATCTAGTCCATCAATGTTTCTATGAATAAATTGCATCAATTTATACATGCACCAACTCTTATTCATTTACAAATGGTAAGGATTATTTACAATATCTCGAAGGCACAAGTTTTATGGTTTCTTTATTCTAGCCATCAACACAGTACCTCTCTTTTATGTTATATTGATGTCAATTAGGTTACACCAAATAGAAACATCATTTTTCTTGGTCTTAAATATTATGTCTTGAACATCTTTAAATTAGAAGGTTATGTCTCGCCCAAATACTGAGTTTGAATATAGAACACTTGCTAATACAACATAACGCCTTGGATTAATTCTATTTTACCTGAGCTACGTGTTTGTCTTCCCCATCCATCACTTTTGTTGTATGATGACATTAGTGCTTCAGACTTGATTGCTAACATTTGCTGCATGTTTGCACAAAGCATATTGAGATATTGATAAAAAAAGGGTTGCTCTTAGAATACATTGTCGGTACCTGGTTTGTCTAACCTCCGGGGCATCAGCGGCACGATGATAACCTGCAAAAAAATAAGGCTCCAGTAGCGGAGTGTCGGCCACCTCTCTAACACAAAGCCTCTCTTCACTATTTTGATTTCTTCCCCCACCCGTGTCCATAGGCCGGCGAAGGTGGAAGTTACGGGGAGTTTTAGTATATTATTCGTCATTAATGGATGTTGTGTGTTTAGAAGGCGACTTCTATATTTGACCTCTCAGGTGTCCTGAATGGGGCCGCTAATATGCGACATCACCTTTTCAAAGCTCTTTACTGGGCCTTGAGTAGATCGGTTGGAGGTCATGGACAAGGGGCCTGATTATGTTATTACCCTTCTTTTAGAGTTTTGTGCTGGGGCTAGGTGTCCCCCTGTGTTGATGTATACGGAGGTCACGACAATCAAGGTGTATGGTTGGGGAGAGGCCTTGACAAAGCGTTTCTTTTTCTTCTTTTTCTTCTTCGTGTATAGCTGGAGATGGGAGGCTTTGTGGCGTTCAAACTCTTCTTTTCTTGATTTTTCCTTTCTTCTTTTTGTTTTCTTTCGATGATCAATGTGATATCAGTTTTTGGATGTATTTGTAATGGAATTACATCATGGTTGCTTGGGCGTTTCTATTTTGTGTAACCACTTATGCCTATTGGCGCATTTTAATAAGATTTGGTTAACGGCATAATTGTGCACTAAACTTTCTTATCTTTCATTCTTTTTGTGCATGTCGAATGAGGTTGCAACTGTCCTTAAGATGGCCTCAGAGAGGCCTTTATTGGTTTGAATGCGTTTTTTAATTTCCTGGCCTACTGTATTCAGCATGACTAGTGGGCTTGGGCCATCTTGAAAGGAAAATTGTGGGGCCCAGCATCTAGGCAAACCTAAGCCCATAAAGCTTTAGGCTCCGGCAATCGATAGATCCAAAGGGTGAGGCGCTTTGATGTCTTAAAAGACAAAATTTGTTGTGAATATCAGGCGTGGGAGAAGAGGCGCACATCTCCTGATTTTGTGGCTGACCTATCGATGCATTTAATGCGCCTGTTCGCGCCTTGCCCTATATAGGGATAGGTGTAACACCCCGAAATATACCTTAGCAGTTTTCGGACTTGTTTAGGGTATATTAAAAGCTAAATGGAATTTTTGGGAAATAAAACGAGAGACCCGAAATAAATATTAGAGACAAGGGTAAAATGGTCATTTACCATTGGAGGACATAAAAGGCATAAAACAATAAGGTTATATGCAATTATAGAAAAGATGGGATGCCAAAGTATAATATGTATAAGTTAGATTGAGAATAATAATGAGTTAAAGGACCTAAATGCAAATATGAGAAAAAGAAGTTAAAAATGTAGGTCGAACATTAACTCAAAAGATTGTATAAAGGTTAATTTGAGTTCTCTCTAATTCTTGAGAGACAGCATCAGAAGAGAGGAGAAGGGGGAAAATAGAAAGAAGAGAGAGAGAGAAGAAGAAGAGAAGAAAAGAAATACAGAAAGCGTTTAAGGTATATAGTTCTAGTATGGTTTCCTATGATTTTAGGTATGGATTCTTCAGTTTCTTGTATGGATTGTAACATGGGTTGTGAGTTGTAAACCTAACCACTGGGGTAAATTCTTGTATGGAATCAAGTATGGACTCAAGAGTATGGAATCCACTCCTTTGAGTTTAGATTAAGCTGGTTTTGTTGCAAGTAATTGAGTTAGGGTTTAGAACAAACTCTAACTAATCTTTATGTTTGGACCATGTATGGGTTATGACCCCATATTAGAGTGGTTTAGAGTAATTAAATGAAAGGTTTTGAAGAAAGACAAGATTGAAGATTATTTGAGTATAATAAATTACAAGATGAATTTGGGTGTTTAGTGTGTATATAGATTATTGAGTTGATTTGGGTAGAAAAATATTGGAAAAATACAGGTTCTTTTTGCAGGAAATTTTAGGCGTGCAAAGTCTTGTGGTAATGCCGTACCATAAAGTATTATTTTCTTTTGATGGTGTGTTTGGCCATAACGACATTTCTATCGGTGATGATTCAAGTTGATGGTTAAACTAGACTTCAAGGAGAATAAGTACCTGAAATAACTACCTTCAATTCTGACTCTATGTGGCCAAAATTCCCCACTTCAAGAGTATGTTCAAGAATTTCACTTCGATTTTGATCATAGAGTAAGTCGGGTTATTTAGGACATAACTTCGAGTTTCGGTGCTCCGATTTGGGTGATTCAGGTTGGAAGAACCCTTAGCACCTTCGCTTCAAATGAATACAAAGAACTGATGTCAGGTATGGAGCTAAGACCCCGGAAAATGAGTATTACAAACTGTCCTAGTGTAATGTCGGTATTAAATTGACTAGTTTGGCACAGAAATGTCATAACTGGGTTTGGATAATTCAATTGAGATGATTCAATTTCTAAGTAAAAATAGATTCATAGAGGAACAAGAAAACATGAATGGTGTAGACCATAGGCATCATACCGTACAAGTATATGAAATGCAATATGTATGATGTGTTCATGAAACATGAATATGATATGAGAATATAAATGGCGAAACATGAACATGAGACACTTGAAAGCAATATGTCACTTGAACCACGGAATGTGATAAGGATAAGTTATGAGTTCTGAAAGACACATGATAGTATGACTACCTAGGACTGAAGAATGAATGAGTGGACGTTCGATCGGTGCCCGGCACTCTGCTAGTGCTACGACATACATTACGATGGGCGGGCGGTGATCGGTCTTGGCACTCACGCTGATCTTTATGGCGCCATTCGTGAGCGGGGCACATTCTTTTTAGTGCTGCTTGGTCACTAGATTGAATCGCTGCGGCACTCTGTTCAGTCTTGGCACTCATGCTTTGTCTTTATGGCGCCCGATCTTGTCTGATTACCTTAGTACTTATTGTGCTGCGTCCTACTCATTTCTTATGATTGGTCTGAGTAGTCAAACAAATATATGATAAGACTACGAGATAAAGAATAAGGTAAGAGATAGATATGGTAAAGATCTAAATGTACCTCTGGTACCTACGTATCTAATGCAATAGTACCTATGAGTACTTTTGTACAAGTAAAATCTACATGAGTACCTCTGGTACTTAAAATTATCAGTAAAATAAGTATAGGATTACGTAATATGAGAGTATAAGTCCCATTAGTACCTACGGGTACCTCGGCATAATGAATTTGTGTGTAGTATCTCACGAATTTTGTCTGAGAATAAACTCAGGTATAAGATCAGTAAGATATAAGTATAGGTTAAAGTAATGCACGTATGAGATACGGAAATACAAGAATAAGCTCTGCTAAGTATAAGTTCCATCAAGACAGAGTATAAGTTCCGTAATACGTATAAGATCCGAGAAGTACAGAATATGCTCAAATGTACTTTAAGTATAAGATTAATGCAAGAATAAGCTCATTATAAGATCAAATAAGACAAGTATAAGTTACATGCTACGTATAAGATGAAATACAAGAATAAGCTATGTAACACAAGTATAAGTTCCGTAAGACAAAAGTATAGTTCCGTAATACGTATAAGATCAGAGCTAAGAATAGAAACTCAGTAATACAAGAGTAAGATTCGAAATACAAGAATAAGTATAAGATCTATCGTACCTATGGGTACCTGCATGTCCCGATTAATTTACCTTGGCACCCTCGGTACCTCAGTATAAGCTCGAATCGGGATAAGCTTCGGTAGTACCTATGGGTACCCCCGTATGAAGTATAAGTTAGTAGTACTCTGGTAGCAATTAAATATAAGTTTGATCATAAGCACAAGTACGTGTCTTTTGGGACATTTGAACAGAAGTAGTGCCACGAGTACTTAAGTATAAGAATAAGTTCCACTTAATGCTCGGTGTCGTTCCGTAATATCTTTATAGCAGTACCTCTCGTTTTCTCGAACAAGTGTAAACTCAGTAATTATAAGTATAAATCCCTATGGTATAAGTATAAGCCTTGAGTACCTAAGGGTACCTCTGTATAAATATAAGCTCTGTAGCTTCTCACGGAGATCCTGAACAAGTATAAGAGATAGAAGTATGAGGATGTGGATAGAATTTACTCCGTCTAAGTATATGTATAAGTTCGATGCAGGTATCGAGAATCTAAATAAGTATGTGTCCTACAAGAGATAAGTATAAATATGTGTCCTACGGGAGATCGGAATAAGAATAAGTCTGCTATAAGTGTAAGTTTTGAGTAAATTATAAGATGGAAGTATCGATTATAAGCTTTATGAAATGCGTACGGGTAATATTTCTTATACTTTCAGATGGGAGATCAGGAATAAACATAAGTTTATTTATAAGCATAAGTAATGGTATAAGTTCATTATATGAATGCATGAAAATTCTGATAAGCTTGTATTTGTTTTATGCTTTAAATATGTATATGCATAAGACATATGTTTCCCAGCTAAAGCGTAAAACATACAGTTTTCTGTCAGTGTGGAGTACAAGACATTAAACACGCATACAGCTGGGCCAACACATTAGTAGGGGTTCATCACAATATGTCCCACGCTCTGATTTGTAAATGTAAAAGTACAGTTTTTGTATATGTAAATGGGACTCAGTATATGTGTATAGATTTTGATGGACACCACTCAGATGGTAGTTCTTTTGTATATGTAAATGATTTTTTGTTATTACAGAAATTGTTTGTATACCCACAGGTACAAGTTCAGCTCATGAAAAAAAAAACAGGTAAAGAGTCCCAGTATATAGTCTCGCGCCCTGAACCCGGTTCGGATCCGACATTCGGGTCGGACCGGGAATCGGGGTGTGACAATAGGGGTGTATGCATTATTTTCTTTGTCTTTATTCAGCAACTTTTCGCCCAAGAATCCTTTGAGCATCTGCAGCCCTCCTGAAGATTTTGGCGAAGGAGCCGCTGAAGAGTTCGGACCTAGTTTGTTATGTCGCGACATGACTTCTTTGCATTTGTGTTGAAACACGCCAGGCTTAGAGTTATGTCGCGACATCGTTCCCTACATTCGGCTTATTCCTATGTCGCGACCTAAAGATCTCTATCGCGACATCAAAAGACCTTTTAAGCTTGAAGTCTGTCGCAGCATTGACTCTCCTTGTTGCAACCAGGTCAGTTCATCCATTAAGCATCCTTTGTCGTGACCTAAACTTCTTTTTCAACATCTTTTCTGTCTCAACAAACTTTTCCATGTTGCAGAAGTTAGTGTCGCAACATGAGAGTTTATTCTGACGAGATGTCTATATCGGTTAGCATTGTATACATGACACAGTCTTTGCGATTCCCAATTGACTAACATATGTCTTTTCCATTCTATCGCGACCCTCTTGTCTTTTATGCGCGACCTATTATCTTTATCGCGGCCAAGGCTCGATTGTGACCCAATCAAGAAATGTTGTTGCGACACAGGAAATGTTGTTCCGACATGTTTTTGGTAATTGCTTAGAAGTTTGTTGCAACACACAAATTTCAGTCGCGACATGGACTGCTGTGGTATTTGTCTTTCTCTTCTCTCTTCTTTAGAAATCTCTCATTTTGATTAGCCACATACCAAAACTAAGTTTGTAAATACTCCATAATTTATTAAAAGAACTCTAAAATTATTGAAAATAATGACAAAATGGATTAAAAATAGATGGGTTTAAGACTCATCATTACCCAAACTTAAAGTTTTGCTTGTCACAGAAACAGAGAAAAGAAGATATGTTGTCCTCGAACAATTTAGCTTTTATTTTTAAAGACATTTTTGTTTTGCGAATCTACAACTTGAATTGAAACTAGTTGAATTTGCGACTTAATTTCAAATTTAGTTTTAGTTTCAGACTTAGAAGAAAAATTTTCAATTATTATCCGCAAACAAACTAATGAATTACGAAATGTAAACAATTTAGTAATTAATCACAATCTATGTGTGTGTTGGTTTCACCGCCCTCCTTGTGAGTTAGCTAACATACAAATTCTACACAATGATTGCAATTTCCTTTGGCTCTTCAAGGTCCCATATACTTGTTTTTCATATTAATCTCCACTAATGTAGGCAAGTTCCACCTTCAAGATCAATTGGAGTGCTTAGGCTTGTAGAGTTTGGCTTGGGTAATTGGGTAGATAGAGTGGAAATTTAGGCTAAACATTTACCCAGATTCCACTCTTCAATTGTGTGTCTGTACCTCTATCCTTCATCCTTTTCTTTTCTACTAATGTTTGAAAATATATTCCCCGAACTTGTCCTTGATGTATCATCTTGCCCTATTCTCGACATCTTTTAGAGAGAAGTCTCTTTTTGCTTTTCTTTTGTTGTCAATATTTTAGGATTAGTGCAATGTCTTGTCTTCTTAGGCTTTCACCACTCTTAGGAACTTTGGGCTACAAAATCCTATACTAGTTGGCATTAGGGTGCTAGGTGTTGAAACACTCCTAAAAATTAATTGTTAAAGGAGGAAGGTCACAAGACAAAACAATTCCCAGCGCTGACAACTTAAAATTATAACTTCATCTACGTATTATTCTTTCCATTTCTTCATTTGTTCTTTCTTTTTCCATCCTTCATTTTTGTTTCCTTTCAAATCAAAAAAACATTCCCCCAAACTTGTCATCTTTTGTATTTTGAAGTTCCTATCCACGAAACTGAACAAGAAATAAGGGCTCTTTACTGTAGAAGTTAGAATAAAGGAAAATTCTGAGGCTTTCATTTTTCTATTCAAATGAAGAAACTAGACAATTGGCTCAAATATGAACTGAGTATATGTATGCATATTTTGAGGGTAGGCTTGAAGGCGAACTTCCAGGGATGGCACATGTCCTTCGCATTAGGTGGAATTTGCTAAGTTTCCTTGACTAATAATCTAACAAGTTCTAGGACGCTGGATATTTGGCGTGATTGAACTTCCAGGAGAAGATGTCCTAATCCTTCACAAAATGTTAAAGGAACATTTTTACCATGTCATTGTTTTTCGAGGGACTTTCAGCCTTATTGTTTATACAACAGTTTCAAAGGTCTTATTTGTGCTGTCAATTAATACATTTTCTTAAATATGAACTTTAGACTTCATTCTAGTTTACACATGCAACTTCATGTTCCAATTCATTGAGGCCTACCACAATTTCAATTACACAAGTTTGGTTCTGAGGTTTGTTGTTATGTTGTTATAATCAAGTTAAAGAGTTCATTTGATCATGCTTTCAGCTCAAAACATCCATGACACACCATGATTGCCATAATCATTTCATTTCACCCCGACATGCTGCTGACAACTAAGATGGTATCTAGGTAATTGATTTCTTCTTGCTATTCAAAACAAACGAGGATAATCCTTAAGCAGTGTGACAGACAATTTGACACAGAATCTTTCAGAAAATTTCTATTGAACTTTTATTAAGAGGGATGATTACAATTTTTAGTTTGGAGAGAAAGAGGCTACAGGGGTTCATCTCCTTCTTTTGTAGGATTTGGGAATTTTTAAGGTGGGGGGTTCAAGTTGAAGCTAGCTAAGATGGAGGAAACCTAGGTATTGATATGTTTGGCTTCTCTTTCTGGAGTTCTTCCTTGAAAAGAAGCGGTGTTGATCATTAGTAAATTCCACTTGAGTGATCAATTCATCTTGCCTGCCTATATTTGTTGTAGTTCCTTCAAGTTAGGTGAGCATAATGTGTAGTATTCCACTAGAATTTAGAATTCACTTGTTCCCGGACTTTCATTCCCCACCGACCTGTCTATAGTTGTTATCCATCTCTAACTCCTTGTCCCTCTTTTCCATAAGTTTCCCAAATTCCTTAAACTGTTCCTTGTAGAGATACTTGAACTCCTCTGCCTTCTACAGCATACTTCCTTCCAACTTTTCTTCTCTTTTGTCTAAGGTCGACCACATCTTCATCCCTTTTATTGCTCATTGTGAAGAATTTTTGTATTTTTTAATCTAATCTTTACATAAGCACTCTTTCTCTCCTTTCCATTTCTTCCTTCCATTCCTCTTCCCTCTGCCTGAGAAGTTGTTTCCATCTTTGTTCTCTTCTTAAATGCGCATCAGAGAATTCTTCTCTTAGTGTTCTTCATTGTGTTTCACTTCTTCTCTCACTCCTCTATTTCCTTTTTCCTTATAAACCAACAATAACGTTCTTTATTTCTTGTGTTTCCCTTGGAGCACTCTGTTGGTTCAAAAAAGTTTTCCCTTACATGAGGAGGAGATTGAACTACTGGACTTATTTTGCCTTGAAACTCATCTTCAACTAGCAGTTGGGCCTCCTCTGGGAACTGTTCCATTCCCACTCGTTCTTCTTCCTCTTCCTAAGGCTCCTCTACAACTTCTACAATCTCCATCTCCTTCCTTTTCCTACTCTTTGGGCCCTTGATGACCCTTGTCAATGTCAATGGAGAGCTCCTAAGGCAGGTTTCCTCTTCTGCCCATACCTCTTTTACTCCAGCCAAAATACAGAGTCTGGTGATAGTTGCTAGATGGGGGATCAATCCCCTTTTTACAAACTTGTGGAAGGTTTTGATATATGTTTCTATTATTTTCCCTACATCAAACTTATAACCCTTCAATAAGGCATATAAGATAATGGCTTCATTCTCCCTTATTGTGCAAAGATGCTTTGTAGGAATTATAAAAAAAGCTATAAAATAAAACCAAACCTTTGCTTCTTCTATTAGGGAACCCTTGGGGATGGATTCATGAGGAGTTTTCTTCGTTGAGTTCCATTTCCCCTTCCCACCAGTCAGGAATCCACTATTTCCTCATAGTTGGGTTCTCTTATCAGCTTCTTATATTTAGACCCATTTTTGGGAACCCTGATTTGCAGAACCTCGTTAATCCTTTCATGGCCCATGGGGACCCAAACTTCTCTGACTTACACAGCATCTTCCTTCATGTCTATCATATTGGTGTAGAATTCCTTGACCACTACGGCACTAACAGGATGGCAATGTTTGCGAAGACGGGTTCATCCCTCTTCGATGATTTCTACAAACGGTGAGATGAAAGTACTGAACCCCCTTTCTCCAATAAAACCTTTATCACTCAGATTCTCTTTCCATAAGGAGTAAGCTTCATCTGAAATGAAAGCTTTGTTGTCCTCTGCTTCTTTCACTTACTTAGCTCTACTTTTTTCAGCTCTTTTCTTCTTTCTTTCTTGTTGAGCAGGGTTTTGTGCCTTTTCCTGCATCTCCGGTTTTGCTACTTGGTTTGTCTCAGTCTGAGGTTCCAGATGAGCCTCCTCTTCACCAGCTGTATATTCTTCCATCATCTCGTTGAGGTTTGGGACTAAGCTTTGGGGTTCTGCCATCGACGATACGGATTTGGGGTTTAAGGTCCTGCAAAGTCTAGGGTTTTTCGGGGGAGTGAGATGAGAGAAAAGGTGATTTTGGTGATAGTGTAGTGAGGAAATACAGACAATGGGAAGGGAAGGCTTTAGTTTTGGAAACTTTTAGTTTGTTTCATAAATGAATGTCTCTCTTAAGTGAGTCGCAGTGATAAATGGTGGAGTCACAATGATAGCCTTTAATTTTGCTTGGCGATTTATTTTATGACCCTCGAAATTAATATTTTGCTCAGGTCTTTAATATTTAAAATCTCATGTCGCGACATGCTTTGGGTTTAATCGAGAGCAATGAATAGATCCTAACATAGAAAATTTTGTCACGACACATGTCATTGGACTGAACAATTGCCTCTGAGACCTGATAAGCGACGAAATTTGTTTCATGAACTAAAAGTGATCGCGAACTTTATGTAAAGTGGATTTGCAACACTATTTTTGTTGCCATTTGCTAGTTTTAAAATTTCTTATATAATAGGAAAAGCGATTGTCATGGCAACACCTCAATTGAGTTAGTTACGCCACTTAACGAACTTTTTAATGTCGCGACACAATTTTCTTATAAATTGTCTTGACCATTAAATTTCTTATTTAAACAACCACTTCCTATTATAAAACAATGGTGACCACCAGTTTCTTTATCGCGAACCAAGTTATGTTCCCGAAATTCACGCAACTTAAAATTTCCTTCCTATTCAGTTAATCACTCACCACCGGTCAATTTATTAAATTCTAGCATTGTAAAGACATATCTAACAACGAGGAAAATCATCGATTCAATGCGATGATATCTCGACACATCAACATAGCATTGAAGCGGTACTCATCAAATTCCCGAACTTAAGATATGCATTATCATTCAGTAAGTTTAGGGGTGAATCTCCCCCTTGTAGTTAATTCTTGCATATTTAATTTGAGATAATCACATTTGTATTGAGTGTATTCCTTGAGTTTTGCTTCCTTTGTCTTGAAAATGAACAAAGCTGAAATAAAACTCCCAGCATATTTAAACTGCAACCTCAAACTATGAAATTCAATTGAACTACTCAAACTATTAAAACTATTATGAAGATTAAGAAAAATCCTGCTTGGGTTGCCTCTCAAGAAGGCACTTTCGATTCTTGTCTTTAAGCTAGACACTTGTTGTATTTTTATGCTTCTTGACATTCTTTTTGCTTGCTCCTTTAGTTTGAGCTTTTTCTTCATTGGTTTAGTCTCCATGCATGCTTGATCTACATTTTCTTGCTTCCTTGCGACATTCACCTCTAGGCTGCGGTTGGTGTAGAGATCTTTATAATTGACCTCGATATTAACTGGAAATCATGACTCTGGTTTAGCTTTGCAGGGTTAGGAGCGGTACTTCCCTACTTGAGTCTCAAGTTTCTCAATGTAGCATTAATATTTGTTTGAAGGCACAGTTGTGTTAGCTTAGAAGTTCTCAAGTTCAAGCGAACTTTTTCTCATGCACATTCGAATCCTTTTGTTTTTTGTTATGAGTTACACTTTTTGATCTTTAAAGTTTGAGTTCTTCTGCATAATATATCTCTCATTTGTCCTTATTTTTACATTTGTTATTTGTTCTTCTTCTGTGAAACCCATCTTTGATATAAACCCTAATGGTGATTCATCCCATGTCTACGGACCACTGTTGTGCTCCTTTTTGTGGGAAAAATTTTCATGGTTTCTGGATTGTAGTGTGTAGGCAAATTGGGGTTAGGCTTGAAGTGGTAACTTCTCTGCTCATTCAAATACTTTGTTTCCTCATCTTGGTAGGGCTCTTCTTTTCATACCCCTCAACATTATTTCTCCTTCCTTCTTTTAATGCTTCAACTTCATGTGCAGTATGCATCCTCCTCCATTCTTTACTTAGCATTTCATTCTTGCATCAAGCCTTCTATAGGTTGTAGTTCTATCCAAATCCAATCGGACCATTTCCCTTATTCTCACTACTCCTTAGAATTTCAGATTGAGTCTTGTAGTTGCATTTGGTAAGGTCTTCAATAACTTGCCTTGCCTCCTCTACACTTCTTCTTTTAAGACCTCCACAGCAAGATGCATTAATTATACCCTTAGAGGAATAATTCATGGCATGGTAGAAAATGTCCATCTGTGTTATCAAATCTATCCCATGCATAGGGCACTTCTTTAGCAGTCTGTTGAACCTCTCCCATGCTGTGTAGAGACTCTCATCCTCCCCTTGCTTGAACACAATGCTTTCTCCTCTTCTCGGTGAGAGATTTGGAGGAAATACGCTTATGAATCCTGATTCTTCAGTATTTATTGGTCCCACTAACAATGGGTGAACCATGTAGTTGCTGTCTCTCATGAGAATGGGAAGAGTTGAAGCAGTCACATCAAGTCTCATTCCATTCAGTTTCACGGTGTTTGTCATCCTCGCCCAAATCTCCCCGAATGCTCATTTGGATCTTCGAAGAGGTGGCTTGGGTGAACTAGTCTTTAATGAACCATTATACATTAAGTGGCTTCAACTCAAAATTGTTGCTTCAATAGGGGTTATCTCGCGTGATACTGCTAAGATAGTAGGCCTCCAAAATTCCTCCATTGTGTTAAGCTCTGTAGTGCTCTTTTCTTACTTACGGAATAATATCACGATCTTTATAACGATTGTATGCTACTATCTTAACAGCCCAGTGGTTTTTCTCGATTTTTCAGGTTCTTTCAATTTCCATATCCAGGCGTGATCTGCTTACGATTTTCTATGCATTTAATATTCTCTTGAAAGTGAAACATACGAGATCAAAAGAGTTAGTGATAACAAAGTGTACCATATTCATTAAGTTTTCAAGATCGGTATTTGTCGCGCATTTGTGTGAAACTATTTTGTTTATTTTCTGAAATTTTTGTAAAACAAATAAAAATGTCTAAATTAGCATTTCTCTCTTTTGTAAAATGTTGATTTTAAATTCTTTGATCACAAACCGCGGCGCCAAACTTATTGTCGACGAATGATATATATACAAATTTATGACACTATCACCAAAGGAGTAACTAGAATCTGACAACAACACGAAACATGATAATATGTTGTGCACTATTCAAATTATGTACCATTACTAAAGACTAAAATTACTCCTAGATGATGCTTGCAGAGAAACAAATGATTAAAAAATACATTATATGCTCATAAGAAAATTAATTTTTTTACTAAACTCAATTGAAAATTTACGTTGGTCTTAAAAACTGCAAGTGCATAGGTTGTACAAGTAATAAAGTCGACCTATTAGTCCGGATATCGTTCACACAAAGATTGAAAGGAATTTAAACTTCAACTACCCTAACTACTCAAGTTCTACACAATTTGAACGTCTAATTTAGATGAAAATTTAGTAACCTAATAAGAATTTTAGAAACTAGAATCCTACATTTAATATAAAAGAAAAGTTAAGTCTAAATGTACATTTAGTATGAACTAGATCATTCTTTGGAAGTAAACACTAGATTTCTATGAAATTATCAATTCTGTATTCTAATCTGAAGTACTATTTTTCCACGAGTTAAATGCAGATTTATCGAAATTTAGATAGTATAGTTTGGATTCCTCCTCTAACCATACTTTTCAGTAGAGGGTTCATCATATTCATTCTGAAACATGATTCAAACAATTCATACTTCTAAATAGAATTTCTCTGTAAAGATCGGTTGTTTTCTTTTCCAATGCTTCATACCCATTTCTTAAGGCTATGAGAATTTCTTGCTTCCCGAAGATAGAGGCCAATTCTTGATATCTACTAACCCAAAGAATGATGTCTCTTCCTTAAGATCTAAAGTTTTCTCTTCATATTGAATCTCATGGTAACACGGGATCAAGATCATTCTTCCAGGACAAGGAGATCTCTAATTGATTAAATTGATATATCACTCAACCTATTCTCAAACCATATGAGCAAATTAAGGATTTATCTAAGTAACCTTCGAGGGAGCTCGATAGTTTCATCAATATTAATCTAGCATACCCCCGATGGCGAGATTACAAGCTCTTAGGAATCTCCATCTACATTGTCACTCGGAGGGCCTCTTGGAAATTAGAAGGCTAAACAATGGTCCTTGGGTATAAGCTACTAGAAATTAGAGCAGTGTACTCGAGAACAACACCATTCATATAGCTCATGGAAATTGACTCATGAGAATTTTCTTCTCATTTTCTTGAAAATATCATAACTAACATCGAGATCTTTCCTAGTTGAAGTTTATGTTTACTTACATGGATTAAACCTTAAATTTAAGTACTGATCAGGAAAATTCCATTGTAAGTGCAATCAACTAAAAGCGATTTCCAGCGTTTGTCTGAGTTCATTGCATTCAGCAATGTCGTATTAATGAATTTCAACATTAAATTTCAACTTCAAAACTTCTGAACAAATTACTATTTTAGATCCAGTAACGAATCAAGATATCACACTAACACTAATCTACGAAGAAATGAAAAATAAGAAACAGAAAAATAAAAGAAAAATATAATACAAAGAGTTCACGAGCTGATACGTTGATTAGATTTATTTGCTAAGCGACCCCGCCCTCAGCTTTATGTCGTTGTTGCAGAGCCCCCAGTTTTGAGCCCCTAACTTCAATGCTTCTTTATGAATCACACTAAATTTTAGGCCCAGGTTGTCTTCTCGATCGTGACACGAGATTATGTGTGTGAGTTTGAATTTTTTATTTCGGGTTTCTATTGCGATAAGCGGTTATTTGCATCGCGACCTAAAAGATGTTGTACTCCTTTATATAGAGTTAAGACAGCATATTTTTGTTGCAACATTTTTCTTTCCTTCAGTATGATATCTCTGTCGCGATAGAGTTTCCTTTGTCGCGACAATATTCTATTCATTTCTCAAACATGTATGTCGCAACATCGATATCCATGTAGCAACCTGATTCGATTAAACTACGCAAGTTGGTGTCTGACCAAAGTTTCATGTCGGCGACGGTGATCTTGTCTGCTTCTTCAAATTGATGTCGCGACAGCATTTCTATTCTAGTTCTTGTTGCAACATTGTCTTGCATTATTGTCATCTCGGTCATAACCCAAAAAGTCTATCACGATAGAGTTCTGTCACTACTTAGCATGTTTCCTTGTTGCAGCTTCATTTTTATGTGCGACCCTAGACTTTTGTATTTGGGGATGTTTACATGCTGGCGATCAAATATGTTATGTCGCGCTTAACACTTTATATAGCGTATTTTCTTGTCGACATAGCAGCCGCGCTAACATCGCCGTGTCTGCGACCTGTACCACTGTTGTGATATGACTTTTCTATGTTCAACTGACTTGTGCTGTCGTGACCTAGTTTGTTATGGCGCGACATGACTTCTTTACATTTGTGTTGAAACTACTGTCGTGACTTAGAAGTTGTGTCGCGACGTCATTTCTCTCTGTTCAGCTTATTCCTGTGTCGCGACCGAAAGATCTCTGTCGTGACATCAAAACACCTTTTAAGCTTAAAGTCTGTCGCAGCATTGACTCTCCTTAATTTACCTTCGGTCAGTTCATCCATTAAGCATCGCTTTGTATCGCGACTAATTTTTCTTGTCGCTGACCTAAACTAACTCTTGCTTCTTTTACTGTCTCAACAAACTTTTCCATGTTGCGAGAAGTCAATATCACGAAAGAAGAGAAATGCATCATGACGAGATATTATATGCGATTCAGGCATTATGTTACCTTCATTATTTAATTTCGTGACTAACATATGTCTTTTCCATTCTGTGTGACACAACATCTTTTATCGTGACCTACCAAGCTCAGTGTCAACAATGAATCTTTATTTGCGACATGGGGGAAATATTGTTACTGACAACGTTTTCTTTAGTAATTGCTTAAGTTTGTCGCGACACTGAAATTTCAATCGGCGTGATTCTTTGTAATTCTTTGTTTTCTCTTCTTTCTTCTTGAAATCTCTCATTTTAATTAATACCTGCAAAACACTAGTTTATCAAATATTCATAATTTGGCATTAAACGACTAAAAATTATTGGCAAACGAAAAATGGATTAAAAATAGATAGGTTTAAGACTCGTGGACATCAACCATGTTTGGATTTTTATGTGCCGATAGAGACATCAACCATGGTTTTTATGTACCATGAGGCATCAACCATGTATAGATTTTTATGCCGGTAGTTATCAACCATGTTTGGATTTTTTTATACCCGGCCGAGGACATCGACCATGTGCGGATTTTTTATATGCTGCGGGCGTCAACCATGTCTAGATTTTTTTATGCGCCAACAAGACATCAACCATGTCTATATTTTTTTATATGCCAGCAGGATATCATCCATGTCTGGATTTTATTATGTGCCAACAGGACATCAACCATGTCTAAACTTTTAAATTGTAGTGACCTGACAACCCGCATCCACGGACTTTTAAGATGCTAGCGGAATGTGACCATATCTGGAACTTTAAGATGTTAAGCGGAATGACAACCATATCTGGACTTTAGCATGCCAACATGACAACAACCATGTCCCGGACTTTTGGGGATGCCGGTGGGGCAACCACCATATCACGGACTTTTAGAATGCCGGTAGAGCAATGAATGTCTCTGGACTTTTAGGAAAGAAGCAATTGTAGGTTTGAGAGAAATGTGTCGAGGATAATCTTTTATTGATGATAATCTCTCCAAAGAATACTACTAATAATACTTCTTAAGATGCATAGCGTTCACACATCCCAGGAGCAGTAGTCATTCAGTTTTCTTAGCATATAAGGGCCAAGCTATCCTACAGAAAACCATGTAGTGGCTGATTGGCTTGGAACTAAAATCTCTTGGGTTGTGAGTGTTTTCGACCTTATTAAGACTAACTCCTCGGCTTTGAATGTACGCGGCTTTACACGTCAGTTGTGTAAGTTTGCGTTTCTGTGGCAGTATGATACTATCTGTGACAGTAACTTCCCAGTTTCACTTCTGTTTGTCTATCAGTCTTTGGATTATAACCCAGCATTTCTTCTCGAAAATTTACATTTGAATAGTGGCATCTTGATTTCTATGGGGATGATAGCCTCCATCCATATATAGGAAATGACTGGTGATTCCCCATCGGCTTCTAGTTAGTTTGTTCAGTAGGCCTTAGCCTCTTGGTGTTCTTCTACCCACTTTCCTTTGGAGCA
This sequence comes from Tetrastigma voinierianum, assembly GCA_016808115.1. Taxonomy (NCBI): domain Eukaryota; kingdom Viridiplantae; phylum Streptophyta; class Magnoliopsida; order Vitales; family Vitaceae; genus Tetrastigma; species Tetrastigma voinierianum. Next base: position 179,371 of record JAEQBH010006399.1, read on the forward strand.
GATATTAAGGCGTTTTTGTGCCGTCGCTTCCGAGTTTGTCTATTATTATCCCAGGTCTTTGGTTATGGCCGACATTTACTTCCTCGAAATTTCTGTTTGAATAGTGGGCATCTCCGAGTTTATGGGATGATGGCCTCCATCAACATGTAAGAGTGACGTTGATTCCCATTATTTCCATTTGGTTGTTAATAGGCCCTTAATATAAGTGGTTCTTCTCGCACTTTCCTTTGGCTTAATGTAGGCGTTTTTGGAGCTAATGAAGGGTGTTTTATTAGATACTTAGCTTAGCCCGGTGCTTTGTGATCTCCAGGGGTCGAGTATAGGTTTTTATTTTTGATTCATTGCAAAAGTTCCTAAAATCCGGTATCAGTGCGGCCCGTTTATGCATTCTGATCGATTAAGGTGTCACGAACCTACACACAATGTTCTTCCATATAAATTAGAGCAGGCTCTTTTGATAACGTGGATCACGAGGCTTCAACCTTTATCCATTTGCTGAAGTAGTCGTTGGCAACCAATAACAGCTTCTTTTGAGCTGGGGCGGTAGGCAGTGGCCCAACTATGTCAATACCCCACCGAGCTAAGGGCCAGGAGCTTATTATGGTTGTTAAATTTTGGGCGGGAGCTTTAAGATGGGGGTGCATCCGCTGGGACGGTCACCTTCTAGCATAGGTTCTACGACATCCCACCGCATGGTCGACCAATCAAGCATGGGTATGAGCTGCATGCACTGGCGTCTGCTTTGATGATTTCGCGTATCCGTCATGGAGTTACCCGATATATCTTTGTCCTTGCTGGTAAGTGAGGCACTTAAGATAGGGCCCGCCCAGGGACCGCTTATATAGTTGACCGTTCATAATGGAGAGGCAGCACTGAAGACTTGGATCTTGTGAAGCTGACTCTATTATCCGATGGATTCCCCCGAACTCGAATAGCGAGCTATTGGGTCATCGAAGGACACCATTTCATCTATTTCATTTACTGGTTGGTAGTGATTGGTGACTGGCTGGTAGTACGGGTGGGAGCACTGTTTCTTTTTATTAGTAGGGACACGCTCTGATCGCAGAAAGCCACGCCTTTTCGTTAAATTTCTCGGGACATGCTCGGTCATGTGACTCTGAAGCTTCAATGAGTAAGGTTGACTAGACTCACATACTTGTTCATCTTATTTGGTCTCTTGTTTGTATTCGGCGTTTACCTTGCGATTAGAGTCATGAGTGATTTTTTTTTCTAAGGATCTGAAGATTGCAAGGTCGAAGCCGTGTGTGCCTTATACTCGACCTCGTTGTTGGAATTGAGGAAATCCAAATGTATGGCATGTTCTATTATTTCCCTAGTTGGGGCTTCCAGGATTTACAACCCAGTCAGCTCCGTACATCATGAAGCACCATCCACATTCAGGGTCCACCAGCCGGAGTTGACTGACTTCATTTCCTATTGAGGAACCTCCGCTAAAAAGTCAACTAGCACTTACCCCTTCATTTTCAAACGAGGTTTATATTGAATACCGAACTCACTCAGCTCAACCACCCACCGAGCCATCCACCCCGATAGATCGGGCTTATGTATAGTGCTCCTTAGAGGGAGGTTAGTGAGTACAATGATAAGGTGCGCCTGGAAGTAGGGACGAAGTTTTAACGACTACCTAGAGTGCGGTCACACTGCTCCAAAACTGGTATGTCGATCTTACGCGCCTCGGATAGGACTTCACTTACGAAGAATATGGGTCTCTACTTCGATTTTCATCTTCTTTGAACAATCACACCTCATTGAGATTTCGAGGAGACTACAGTAAATATAGAGTGTGTATTATTGGCTTGGGCTAACGAATGAGTGGTTCGATGAGGATGTTGTTTGATTCTTTGTAAGAGCCTAGTCGTATTCTTGATTCTAGTTGGCCTACTAGGCTCCCTTTAGGGTGGCAAAGAATGGCTTTAAATGATCTGTGAAGCGAGATATGAACCGCCCTAAGGCTACTAGTTGGCAAGTCAGTTGTTGAACCCCTTTTCTAGAAGTGGGGGTCTGAGAATCCATTATGGCCTTGAGTTGGATAAGATTAGCTCTATCCTTCTATGTTACCATAAAGCCTAGGAATTTGCGAACTGACTGCGAATGCGCATTTGAAGGGTTAAGTTTCATGTGCGTCTTGAATTTGACAGAGGTTTCTTGTAAATGCCTTGTGTGGTCGAGGCGTTCTTTGGATTTTACGAACATATCATCGATATAAACCCCTATGGATTTACCTATCAAGGGCATCGATATAAACCCCTGGTCTGTCTTTGATAAGTTGCGTTTTTAGGACCAAAAGGCATAATGTTGTAGCGGTCTGATCCGTGGGGCGTGATGAAGGTTGTTTTCTCTGCGTCGAGCAGGTGCATAGGAATCTGATGGTATCGAAGAGGCGTCGAAGCGACAGTGTGCTGCGGTGTTTGCATCCACAGTGAATATATACGTGGTAAGGGAATGCTCCAGCAGGACATGTTCAGTGAGATCGATGTAGTCTACACATACAAACCGCACCACCCTTTTTGGTACCACCACCATATTGGCTAGCCATTGGATACTTTACCTCCTTATAAAACTTGCGGCTAGAAGATTGTCTACTTCCATCTGAATGATATGATGTTGGTCCGGGTGGAACCACCTCACCCTTTGCCTTGCGGCAGCGGTGGGGGAGGGCTGGTCGGCTGTGAATACCGTTGGACTTATACCAACATAACCGAAGAATATCTCCGGGAAAATACATCAATGTTGTGCCCGGCCTGGTGTAATTGTGCTCTTTCTTTGGCGAGCGAAGGAATAAGCGTAGGTAAATTTCTCTGGCCCGTTAAACTCCACTTCTTCCGGTGGATCCACAGCCAGCGGATCCTTTTCTTCCGTCTTGATTTGGGCGACATACTGTTATTGCTATCCAGGTGTAAGATCGTCCAAGGGAGGCTATTCGGAATTGCATTTCCCTCCTTGTTCGTGCGGGGTCAGTTGATAGCATTGTCCTTGTAATGGCATTGCGCTCAAAGGATGACTTGCCTGCACTTATCAAATAGCTCACCATTTGTTGGTACGTTGTGACACTACCTTCATGAAGTGTAATCAAGTCGATACTAGCATTATAAGGCCCCAAGTGTTCAATGACTGAGAACAAAACCCGCTAAGTGACCGGCCCGGCTTTCACAGGAAGTGTGATATCTCCCAGTGTCATTGTAATTGCTTCTTTGAAGTTAGAGAGGATTCGCCCAGCTGAATTTAGCATGTCAGAAGAAAGCTTTATCTGTGTAAAGGCTGGGAGTTGGAGTAAGTTTATGCTGGTTGGATCACAGTACCCTATGCACATCAATATTAATCTGGGAGAGGGGTGAGTATTAGGAATACCATGTGAGCACAATGACCCTAATCGAGTTAACTTAGAGGGAAAGGATAGCAGATTTATCTATTGGCTCAAACTTCTCATAGCTGCTTTTATGTGGGCCAGCATTCATGTACTAACTGCCATTTTATACAGTAGAGTATCTTTTGTTGTCATTTTGATTGATACTAATCATCATCCGGGCCACCTAGTATATAATTTAAGGCTGGCCTAGGCTCTGATGGAGTCACCTGACTAGCTATAATTTTCCCTCCGGGCCGCCTCGACTTCACTCCATGGTCAACTTCCTTGAGGTACCTCTTGAGGTGTCCCGCCTTGATCAGCTCTTCTACTAAGAACTTTAGACTTCGGCACCGGTCGGTTTCGTGTCCATAGTTTCTATGATAATCGCATTGCAAGGTTTTGTTTCTCTAAGCGGGATTCGTTTAGATGGGTGCAAGCCATTTAAAATCTGGTAGGTCGCGAGATGAGGCTGACGACCTTTCATATAGATATTAAAAGTGAATTGTGGGGGCTCTTTTTTTTTATGAGATTGGTCTCGAGGTCGCTTCCAGTTTCTGTTTAGACCTTCCTTGGACGTGGACGGCTTCTTTCCTGATGGCTTATCTTTCTCAGCCGTCTAGTTTGTGATCATGACCGTCTGGGTTGCTGCTCGGATATTGTCCTTCAGTGTTGAGTACCTATCTGCCCGCTTGTTTAACTCTTCCATTGTTGTTGACTAGTCTAGAGACAGCGAATGGAAGGAAAGTCAAACGGCCGAAGCTTCTCTGAGGATTACGAAGGGGCTGCGTCCATCTTGTAAAATTCTATTTGTTAGGCAAGCTTACACTTAAACCTCATATAAAGTCTAAGTATGGACTCCTCTTCATGTTTCAAAATAGTTTATAAGGAACTAATGTTCCTTTTCTAACTCACTGAGCACAGGTGTTACGAGATGAATGCTTCCCAAAGTTCGTTAAAGGGAGCTTATGAAACCAAGTTAGCGCAAGGCCGCGCAGGCTAGCCAAGAAAACTTTGCATAGTAGAAGGTCATTGTCGGCATTCAAAGTCATTGCCTAGTTGTAATGGAGCATGTGATCATATGGAGTCGTGACCGACTGATCAAACATCAGTGAAAGTTAGAATGACAAACCATTGGGCCGACTCATAGTCAGGATGTATGCGCCCTGGGGAGGAGGCATCGTCGAGACTTCGAATCGTTTGCTACGAGGCGCATGTGGGGGCGTCGATGTTGTCTAGAAGGCGGGATATCTTGGCAGCACTGAGTCGACTCGCTAGTAGGTAATGCATATGTGTTTTCGAGTGCTGCGTTTGGCTTGCTCTACTCTTAGCCTATTTCTCTTCTTGCCAGGTGGAGGAGGCCATTATCGGTGTTGTTGAATGCAGGGCGATGTGAGTCTCTCTAGCATGATCTAGCCTTATTGTTTTTTGACGAGGAGAGGTTTGGTGAGCTGTTAGAGGATAGCTCGTCGTCTACCAAGATATTTGCATTGTCAAGGATGATGGGCTTCTTTTCTTTATCGCGAACGGTCGGGTGCTTTGCTTGCCCTCTATCTTACTGGCGTCTCATACATGAATTGTGTCTTTTTCAACTTGGGCCGAAGGCGGTCGTTTCACGTTTGCGGGTGCTCGGTAGCGATCTGCGATTCTCTGCATCATTGCTTGTTCCTCCTGCTTCTTTTCCATATCTTGACGCCAATGAAGAAATTGGTCTTCGGGCAACTGAATCACCAGATTGCTTGACATTGCAACTGTGTCAGACAAATCAGATGTGGGGAGGGGAACCATCAAAGCTATTGGTAGCGAAGGGCACATTAGAAGCGGGTTGGAGACGGCTTGACACGTCGTCGATGAGACTTTTTGTTCGATTCCCTGGCGGGTACGATTAGCCGGTACTTGGTTCGTCTGACCTCCGAAGCATCAGCGGCAGAATGATAACCTGCAAAAAAAGGGGGGTCCGGCGGCGGAGTGCCGACCGCCTCTCCAATGATTAAGTCAACAAAAGGGTGGAGAAGAGAGTTAGCGCAATTGGAGTTGTATACCTTTCCCTCGTGGGAAGCCTTCCCTTTATATTCGAATTTCTCCTTGATTATAGGAAAGATAATCTCGTAATTTTGGTAATAAAATCTTTCTTTCCTTATCAAAGACTAGTTCTTCCTTATCAAGGATTAACGTTTTTGAGGCGTATGGAATTTGGACATTGGAAGATCAGGTGGATAAAATATCCTCACAATTGATTTTTCTAATATAGTCACCCATAACACCCTTTCCATATGCGGTAAGATGACCGGCTGGGAGACTCGAGATCCCAAATGATTTTTAGGACTGCACCGTCTGGTCAGTTCCCATGTGGTTTTAATATAATGGGCGCGCTTGGGTAACGTGAGGTGGGCGAGCGATGGGCTAGCATGCGGACAACTAGACTCTTGTGAGTGGAGTGCAGACCCCGAGACCTTGTCTTAACATTTATACAATTCCTCTAAAGGCTAACTTGTCGATTCTATAACCAAGCCTCTTCATGTATTTTGCTTCTACAATCTTCAGTGTACGTTGATATCTGTTCCCGAATTACTTAACTTGAGGGGAGATGTTAAGTGAACATAAGAAAATGATTTTCTTTCTTAGTCATTACTTCTTTTTGTTAGTTTGTTGGAATTCTTTCAGCCAATTAAAATCAACGTATTCTTTATAAGAAGTGAGTGATTCTTAGGAATAGACATGAACGATGTAACAGTAGTAGTTATAATGTTATATATCCTCTCCGAGTTCTAGTCCTCTTGGAGTCCTAGTACCCTCTGCTCCTTGTCTTTTCCGGTGCCCCTTATTTCTTTGACGGAGAGAAATAGAGTGGGGGCACACTTTATTAATAGTCTTATTAGTTTCTTATGTTATTAAACTTCCTCCTCTATTGGTCTGAGTGTCCTCTCCTTTTCCTAGTGGCCTTAGAATGCTCTCTGGAGTTCCTCCTCCGAGTCTTCTCGTAGCTTTACAGCAAGAAACATCCTAATATCGCACATTATATTTCTATGGTAGTCTAGTACTTGATGCAATCCCTACATTACTTTGGTGAGAGATTACATGAGTACAACTTTTCTAGTAATCTCTTTATTTTATATATGTGTGCATTAAATAGATAACCTTCTTTAGTAACAAATGAACAATTCTAACATTTTTTTTCTTCTTTGATTTTTCCTTATCTTTTAATTTTGGTTAAGTTTAACGTAAAATGATATTTAAATTATTTATGTTTGTACCCAAATTTAATTTTCCCTGACCTAATATTTACTTAGGCCTAAGCCCAAGTAGGATTAAAAATCTAAGTGAAATAAACCTAAACCCAATTGAAAAGATCAGGGTATTTTTGAGAATTTAAAATTTTTGGAAGATTGGCCAACGAAAGATAGGTGAGATTTTTTTAGGAAATCATGGCAAGAAAATAGAGAAGTTTGGGGAGCAAATCTCCATAACGGAGACATGTGCAATTACTTGGGGTGGTGGATAAAACTTGGGGAGCAAGCCTTTCTAATGAAGACGTGAACAGTTACTTGAGGAGGTGGGGAGAGTGGAGAAAATACATGACTTGGGCCATTCTTCAAGGACTCCTAGAAAATGAGGAGAGCTCTCACGAGGAAAGACCAACAGCCAATCAATCAACAATAATGAATCACTTCTAGTAGTTTAATCATTCAATGATTTTCCAGTTCTTTTATTTCTATTGTACTTTGTCATTTTAGTTTTCCTAATGAAATACAACAATTTCTCTAACAATTTCTATAACAATTCCTTCATTTCAATTTTCATAGTGAAATACACTTGGTTTCCAACATCAATTCCTTCATTTCAGTTTTTTTAGTGAAATAAAACAATTTCTTCAACAATTCCTTCAGCTTTCATTTTATTTAGTTCAATTTACTTATTATGGCATTTTTACTTAGATTTTAGGGATTATCAAGGGAACAATAACTGTTACCGTCTAATAGAAGTTTGATTTTGGCACAATATTAGTTTGAAACATTTTAATTCGCAGCACGACCTCATACACTATTCTAATTGTCATTATATATATTGAAGTGAAATTCCAAAAATCCACATTATATTTTGGCATGCTCGATGGGAAGCACCTTTGCTGAACAACACCCTGAAATGTTTTGGAGTAAGGCATGTTGTAGAGTATCCTTAACTCTAAGATCCGATGCTACAAAAGCAAGACAAAAGTACCGCAATGGTGGAGCAAAGGAATCATTTCTCTAACAAATTTGATGATTTTCAAGCATTGATAGAGGAATTGAAGAACTAGAGCTTGATGGTCATACAATGTTTTAAATGACTTGAAGCACAAATGGTCAAGCAGGCCAAGGTTAGGGTCAAGCAAGCCAAGGTCAGGGTTAAGCAAGCCAAGGTTAGGGCCAGTAGGCACAAAGGGTGAGTGATCGGAGGCTAAGGTTAAGAATGGAAGTAAGCTAAGACCATTATGGAAAAGCAAGCTAAAGCCATGGCTAAGCAAGTCAAGGCCATTGTGGAAGTGCGAAAGCAACAAACTCAATCCAAAGTGAAACTCTTGGAGGCAACCTCGAGAGTTATGGGAGAAACAAGACAACATAAACAGAAAGTTTGCTTTTGACCTACAAGACAACTATTTGATGAACTCAAGGACGGTATCCCGAAGAATTTGTGAAATTTGTGCGGGTTGACAATCGGAATGAGTGTAGCCAGTGGACAGTGTATCTTTGCGGAATAATGACTCCCCAAAATGTCTTTCTCACACCAACCCAATTACGTATCCTAGAGTCAATAATGAACCACCTCTTTCTACTAAAGGCTCGGGGGGCAACATGCACCCACCCTTTGGAGTAGGTGTTAGTAAGGGACAATAAATTCCCAACTTGTTATGCAGTCACCTCCACCACTTGACTTAGGGAAGAAGTCACAAGCCTCTATTTTCTTTAACAAGGCGAAATTCGTTGTGAAGGAGAAGTTCATCACTTTTCCTCCTAATCACCAACTTCTCGGCAAAGAGGAGCTTAGAGAAAAAGTCTATTGTAAATATCACAACTCTTGGAATCGCATTATAATTTTCTTTGGAGTTTGGAGATACCATCCAAGACATATTCAACAGAATATTGAGGGTTCCTAGGGAAAACTATGGTGAGTTCTTGGAGAATAGGAAGTCATGGTGAAGTTCTTTGGAGAAAAGGAAGCCATATTGATTGATGAAGATTCATACCCACGAGTAGTTTCAATCAACACAACTGCTTTTGACTTCAAGGCATTGATGAAGTTCAAAGAAACAGAGGAATTCCACTAAGCCTTGGGATAAGAAAATTATGAATTCCAAAGCAATACTTTGACTTATAAAAATGATATGGCTACGAGAAGAGGGGTGATATCTGAGTCAGAAAGGAAGTAGGGAGTATCAAACCATTCATGCAGGAAAAATTCAATGGGACTTGGTGAGAAGCAAAGAGTGAGAGATTCTTAAAGAGGAAAGAATGTTTCTCAAGGGGCTGGCACCTCGAAAAGGCATGAACAAACCATAAGGAGGGAAAATGCTAAGATTTATATTTTCTTCTCTTGTCTCCCACTATACAAGAATGGCATGTGGTGCGATATAAAAATTTCACTACAAAAACTCACCACCAACTCAAAAAATAAGAGCGTAGAAAGCTGAGAAATTTTGCAAAGAAAAGGCAACAATGACACCTAAAGAACCACGGAGGAAGACTAAGGGATTGAAACAAATTAGAAAAGCAATACTGGCGAGATAAAACAAAATTTGGAAGAGAAGAGATATGAGGATACTAAGTCTATTTAGTTGGACTAAGATTTGAGATTTATTCTCATAAGTACAATTCACATATTTGTCATGAATTGTTCTACTACTTCAACTTTTGACTTTACATTATTCTTCAAGTCAGGAGATGGAGAAAAAGCCTTAGTAGAAGTTAAAAAAACCTATAGTAGATAGAGAGGCCACATTTAGGTGATATTTGAAAAGCCTGTTGTAAAAAAAATGACCACTTGCATTCAATGTCAAATCTGAGGAGAGCCACACAATAGATTAAATAATGGAAAGTATCTTAAAGTATTCCTGTCATAGGAGATGTTGAGCAATACCCTAAAGATCATTACCGACCACGGCTTATAAAGACTCAACAAGCCTAAGTAGAATAATCTTTGGCGTGGGGAAATTGTACTAGCCTAAGTTTTGAGTTAAGAAATGATGTTTTTTAACCACTATTTTTCAAAACACTTAAAAACTCATCAAATGAGTATACTATTGTAAAACATATTTGTCAAAGAAACAAAGTAGTTCTTAGGACCACTTTAATTCAAATTCAAAAACAATACATTTAGTGATTGGACATTAGGCCTCATACATACAATATGGCCCTTGTCATAATGTATGCGAGGGGCAATTGTTTGTACCCAAATTTAATTTGGCATGACCTAATGTTTATTTATGCCTGATCTTAAGTCTAGGGTTAAAAAACCAAGTAAAATAATCCTAAACCTAGTTGAAAAGCCTATGTAAAAAACCCAAGGGTACTTTTGAGATTTTAAATTTTTTTGAAGATTGGTTAACGGAAGATAAGTGAGACTTTTTTAGGAAATCATGGCAAGAAAATAAAGAAACTTGGGGAGTAAGCCTCCCTAACAGAGATGTGGGCAATTATTTGAGGTGGTAGATAAACTTGGGGAACAAGCCTTCCTGGCTGTAGAGACTTGAAGCCGGTTAAGCTTGAGGATGTTGGGAGAGTGGAGAAAATCAGACAATTCTTCAAGGACTCTTATAAAATGAGGAGAGCTCTCACGAGGAAAGACCAACAATCAATCAATCAACAACAATGAATTGCTTATAGCAGTTTAGTCATTCAAGTAAAAATTTTCAACTTTATTTTATTTTTGCAATACGTTGTCATTTTAGTTTTCCTAATGAAATACAATAATTTATCCAACAATTCCTTCAACTTTCATTTTATTTACTTCAATTTATTTATTGTGGAATTTTTACTTAGATTACAGGGGTGTCGAGAGACCTATTTTTCGTATGATTAGAAGTTTGATTTTCAACACAATATTAATTTGGAAACACTTTAATTTCCTAGCACGCCCTCACACACCATTCTAATTGCCATTATATATGTTGAAATGAAATTCCAAAAAAACACCAATAACTTGTTAACACAATATTAATTGTAATAATGATTGGATTTTTTTGACAATTATTCATCATATCGCATTGTAGTATTCTATTCTTTTGACAACTATAATAATGATTGAACTTAATAAAATATAAATGGAGAATTTTTTTTTTTCCACAAGTATAATGGGCAAAAGATAGATAAATGAGAGCAAATGAAGTGTAAATTTATCAAGTCAAATTTAATTTTGTATATCTTCAATCTTATCTTTGTTAAAATAATATAATTTGAACTATTCATATATTTCATACCTAAATGTTCTAGTTAGATGTTAGCTGAACACATGGTACTCTAAAAATATAAATCTCATGAATACATATAATGGCATTACTGAATGCAAATTCTATATAGATAAATATTGCAATAATCCGATATACTATATAGAAATTAAATTTTGTTTTTACATATAAAGAAGTATGTGCCTTCAATTATTGTTTGGTCATTTACATCTTATTATGTTTTCTTATTTGCTTTTCTTTACATTTTTTTACAAGATCTTATCAAAATATAAAAAGTGCCTAAAACAAATTAGAATTGAATAAAATAATTGAGATGTATAAGAAAAATTAACTAGGTTTCAATCAACTATGTTTGATGCGAATATAATTGTGACACCCCATTTCGAAATTAGTTGGCAACCCGTCAACTGTGAATATCTGATGTCTCATATCATAGGACGCACTCGTTAGTAAAATCCATTAAGTCCTTTTCTAGGACTCGGAGTTTCACAAAAATCGAGTGAGGAGTCTCTCATTTTGTACGGGGCTCTACCCAGAAGTACAACATCCCGACATTTCAGCAAAATACCGGGGTCACGTGCGAGTAAAATGGCCACTTGGGCTATGCATCAATACTCACAAAATATATTCAACCTGACTATATTACATGGTTCAAGAGTTATGCACTCTTAATTCAAACATATATTAAGATTTAAAGTTTTAATACATGTTATACAAAATGAATACTAAAGCCACATGTCGGCTTTCTTCTCAAAGCGGCCTCTAGTGAGCGTCGTCCTCCTGTACACTCCCTGTACATGAAATAGTGATCCCTCGACAGGGTGAGCAATGCCTAGTATGGGTACCCTGGGCCCGGACTCAACACCCATGGCCAGCCGACCCAATAACCTTAAAGGAAAAGGCAGCCGCAGCGCTGGCCCAGAGCATTTGGGCGACCATACACAGTACCCCAGCGGATAAGGCCCAAACGTGCCGACCCGCAAAAGCCCGGCCGAACTTCCCGCCCGGGCGCTTAGAATCCCATAACTGGGCCTTGTTTAGGCTGGAGCGCTTGGCCTCCCAGCGTGACTCTCTGTGATTTCCAACCGGTTCTCTACTTTACAAGCATAAGTTCACTCATGAACTGACTCCGTCGCCTCCGACAAAATAAGGAAGTCCTCTTCATAACAGTTCAATTGGGAAGGTAGTTACTTAGAGAGAAGAATAAGTCACCATTCGAAATAAGTCTTCCCCTAACATTATGGGAAGAAAATAAATCGACTAACTTGAAAAAGCGGATCTTCTTTCTCCCTCCATAAAAAGAAGCAAGTCACGCAAAAAGGTACACCAAAATTCTTAAGCAGTTACTATTGAAGCTCTCGTTGTTCCAAAAGGTACGGCTTTACCAGCCGGAGGGCGACGAATTACCCTTTGCCATGCTTTTGTTTCTGCGGGATTACGCTAACTAATGAATGCCCAGACGATCGGTGATTACGAGGTGGGGCCTGGTGGCGGTCGATGCGTAGGAAACGCCAAGCAAGAAGTCACGGAGCGATGCATGAGCTTGGGTACATCCATCGGTGACCCCGTCTGCGAAAGCCTTGGCTGTTCCCAAACATCCCATAGGATGTCGAGGAATTGACACCATGACTGGCAATCCCGGCCAGACCCTGGCCCGGGCCCGGTTCCTCCTGCGCTGGGGCGGCGAGACAAGAGGACCCGGGCCGGGTGGAGTGGCGAAGCTGCGTGAGCAGGCCCAGACAGTTGCGGGAAGAAAGCAGCGCCTGCCAGACCCCAGGCCGGCCTGGCGGCGATCAGCGAGCTATTTCCTCGCCGGAGTCGGCAGGGCATCAAGAAGGCATTGCGGGACGATGTCCGATCCCGGAAGATGATAGATTATCCTCCGGCCAGTTCCTACTCAGCGCCGTTCACCTGTCTTTTGAACGCCACGGGCGCGCTCGAGAAGAAGTACTGCCCGGTCCAGCGGTTCATCGGTGTTCTGGCGTGGTGCGGAGAGAACCTAATAGGGACCAACGACCTCCGATACCAGCTCCCCAATATGTGCCTTCTAACGGGCAAGGGGCTTCCTGAGTGCCATGCATGTACATATGCAGGCGCCCTACGGCTATGAATGATCGCTCCCTCCAGTGTGTCCAGGGACCACGGGACATGCTCTCCACTCCCCCTTGAATGACATATCACGGACTCCCGATCACTCCGCGGTTTTTCGTACCACCCTTCGTCATGTACGGCAATTCATCGAAGCGTGTAGTCACGTATTTACATTACGATCGAGCGATGATCACGCCGGTATGGGGATGACCGACTCCTATGTAAGATATTCGACCCGACCCTCGGGGCCACGCTTTGCTTTGGTTTTACCAAACTCCACAAGGGATCAGCCGCGTCGACGACTATGGCGCGTTGGTATCTCAATATTTATGCTGCGGTAGGAAAAAAAGGGAACATCGACTCCCTCACGTCCATCCTCGAACGGGAAGGCGAATCCATCAGGGACCGCTACGCGAGGTTTAGGCGGGCCGTCAGCGGATTGCGTATACGATATGGATGCGGTCTTGTAAAACTTCAGAAAAAGCTTTGGGCCAACCACCCCATTCTTCTGAAAGTCTATCTTCCGGACCGCCGGTAACCATGGAAGAATTGTATGCCGTCGAGAGGATAAATTCTACCTGCTAGAAGATAACATCAGAACCCAGCCCATAAGCGGTTATGATAACCGCCCAGAACAACAAGCCGGCCACCAAGGGCCCGTCCGAATAGAAAAACAGCAAAGTAAGGCCAGAAGAGCACCGACGAGCGATCCGAGAAGAAGAGGGCTGAGTTCACTTTGCTCTCGATACTCGCCCATGGCCAGAGCTCCTGCCCTCATCCAGGACCTCCACGACGAATGGCCCCCACCAATGAGGGCAGGTCCGGATCAGCGCAACCGATCCCTACGATGCTATTATCATAGGGACCATGGCCATGAGACCAATCACTGTCAGAGCCTCAAATTCCTGGTAGAAAAGGTAGTTTGGAAGGCGAGCCACCTCGGTGATGCGAGGGGATCGACCCTTTGGGGCCACGGTCGCTCCCGCGTGATAAGTCTATTGCGGAAATCCGGGCTTCCTCCGCAACCTTGTGACCATCAGCCTTCCCAGGACCGGCCGACCTTAATATCAATCCAGCGACGGAGAAGGATGCTCGGGCGACCTCGGTGAAAGCAGTGAACACTTGTCAGCCCGATCGAGAATGTCCTGCAGTTCAGCCGTGAGCGCCATATATCTTTTCCACCTATTAACCCTACTGGGTCATCACCACACTCACGACGCACTTATGTGTATGCGTGCTAATTTGGCGATACCGCAGGTCCTCGTCGATCGACGATCTGCTGGTACGATCTGCTCCGCATCTCCGAAGCGCCGATCAGGATGAAAGTCCGATTGATCCCATCTCCATTCGGTGGCGAGTTTGTCGGGTTACAATGGGCTTCTGCACGTGTCGGTCGGGGACATCACCGCACCTTCTGTCAAGGCAGATCACCGTAACCCGGTAAATCTTATTCACGGTGGTAGAAGACACATGAATTACGTATAATCTTATCGGGCAGAACGCATGCCATGAAGCAATACCATCCATACCACTGACGATAAAAGCTACATACGAGGTGGGCAGTTGATCTCTAGGGAAGCCAATTAATACCTTGGTCTTATCAACTCGCTCGAACCTTGCTTTAAACCCAACACTCCGTGAACCACCTTAAGGACTAAACAACTGCTGATATGATGCACGGTCATCAGTAGTCGCCGGAGGATGAATGGTAGTCGTTGATCCCTTAGAAACCATGTCCCTCGGCCAGGTGGACGGATGCATCTATAATGATACCCTCTCTTGAGGAGGAAAGATCCCGATTATGCCAAGTTATACAATTCAATCTTGTGTGTTTTGCTTGGACTCATGAATATGCCGGGATCAGCTAGTTTCCGCCTCACACAAACTAATTGCCATTTATACGCGATCGGTCGGTGAAGTGAGGCGTTTTCACCTAGGCCGCCACGGTCATCAAAGAGGTGGTCTTACATAATGGATTCATCGGAGTAATTGAAATACCCCGGTGGTGTGATGGTAGTATTCCAAAGAGGAACAAATAGAGAGTATGTATGCTGGATTGGACCTCAGCGGCAGCACATCGAAAGATAGCTTCCCCATTGCCGCACCTGGAGCCGGGATATTGATGCCTCGGCCAAGTGCCCGGTATGTTATCATTCCTGGATGCCTTCTCGGGATACCACGGTCCCCGGCCACACATCGATGCGAGAAGAGACGTCTTTCGTCGCCTATAATTTATTACTACTGATAGATTTGCCGGATTAATGAATATTGGGGCCACCTATAGAGAGGTTTGTTGGCGAAAATGTTTCGGCCCTTACTCGCTGACCTATGGAGTTTATGTGACGATATCTTGGTAAAAAAATCAAAGCATTGGATGCCACTTTCATCTCCAGCTTTCGACCTCTAAGAATATGGTATGGCTGAACCTTAAAATGTGCCTTGAGTTGATGCGTGATTCTTGGATTCATGGTAACCTGAGAGGGCGGGGCAAATCCGGTGCAGCTTAAAAAGCCATCTTGCAATCACGGCTGACTCGAGAAAGAGATCCAGTGACTAACCGGTCGGTTGGCTGCCCTCGGGCGTTTATTTCCTGCTTTGTTGGCCATTTGCGAAACCCTTTTTCAATACCTGAGGGCGGCCTGAGTTTGCGGAGTGGGATGAGGAGGAATGCAGCGGCGTTAAATAGCGATCGAAATACGACAAAGCCCCCGATCCTTGCTGCTTCGGAAGTTGGAACCGCGGCTGTCACACTGCTGACCTCACAATGTAGCGATCAGTAGCCGCCTTGTTCAAAGAATGTGCAGATACGAAGTTAAGGCTGGTGTTCTTTATCAGCAAGTCCTTAACATATCAAGGCTTATTTTTCGCTCCTGAGCGGTGCCCAACCACTGCGGCGGCCGCCCGAGCTCGCCCATTGCCAAGGCCATCAGTTGTGGTATTATTTACGATCTTACCAGAGGCTGATTCTCAAACACGATCTATCAGGAAGGATGGCAGTTAAACGGAACTAGCGAATATGGCATCGGTACAAGCCCGAGACTTGCAGAGAAGAGGCCAGTCTTGGTGACTTCATGCGAAATCCACATTTGGCACATGCGACGATGGGGAGCTAGTGGACCCGCTGCGTTGATGGGACCTGGGTGTCGGGGCGAGTTGGTGCGCGTTGCCTCCCTTGCGCGGAAAGAGTTGAGCAGGTGCGTTGAAGCGACCTCGAGCGCAGAGTGAATCTGACCGCGATGGCGGACTGAACTGCTTTTCATGCCGTCTTGCGACCTCTTGATTGAAGCGACTCCTGGCGGTGTGGGACAAGTCAGCAGCGAGAATTTGGAGTGGGGGCTGAATGGCAAAATACGCTTCTCTGAGTGACAGTGAGTACCTCACGACCTAAAACTGGAGCGCCTCCCCGGGAATAATAGCGAGTTGGGCCCAGTATCTAGTGTAGTGGCGCGTCTTTTCCAATAACGGAGAGCTATATATCTCTATCACATCAGCCGGGCTCCTCCTTGTGCACCTCAAGTAAACCGACCGGAGAAGAGTCTCCCACGTCTGGATGGATCCCATGCAGCTTCCACCTTCCACAGAAGTACAGATGTCGGCAGGCTCACCAGGGTTGAGGTGATCGGCTAGGTTCTCCACAGTAGACAGACGGCTCTATGCCAGTCAGGCGGACCATACGAGTGCACGAATCCGAAGCGAGGCGGTATGTGTTGGTTTGAGATTACACGAAGGTATATGCGGAAATCACTCGGGAGGGAGAACACTAGCCTGGGCTCCACACGCGAGGATATTGCGGCCAGACTATGAAATCGGATGTTCTTAACTCGTCGGAAGTAACCTTGCCAGCGAATGTCTCGATCTTAAAATCTACGGTGCAGACTTGATTTCCATCTACAGCACGTGGCGTTAAACCGATGGTCGATGTGTAGGCCCGTTCCCCACCGCGCCCATCCCGAAAGAAACTGTGACCAGTACTTTACATATTACTTGATGAAATGGATGAGAAATGATGCCTTGGCGTCAATTAAAGATAAAGATGTCACCCGGTTCATCACGGAAATAGTATACGCGGTTCGACATCCGAGATCAATTATGTCGGGATAATGGGCCGTGTAGTTTGACGACCGGAGTTTACTTCAGGACTTTTGCTGCAGAACTCAACATGCAGGGATGCGGTATTCCCCAAAGCAATGGTCAAGCTAAAGCATCCAACAAAACCCTATTGACTGCCCTCAAAAAGCGACTGGACTCCTCTAAAGGGAAATGGGTAGAGGAACTGCCCGGGGTACTTTGGGCTTCTGAGGACCGACGAGAAATCCGGTAGGCGTCTCTCCTTTGCACTCACTACGGGAGGAATTTGTTATCCCTCACAATCGATTATACCATCCCGGACGACTACGCGTCCGTGGAAGGCGTCTCCTCTTGATCCTGATGGAAGAAGCGCCTCTTCTTCGGCCCCATGGTGAACATTCTCCGACAGTCCTCCCGCTCGCAGCAATATGATCAAGCGAAGCGTGATCCAGCCCAGCAGAGCCGCGAGTTAACGAACTCTACGGTGGTAGGCCCAGAAAGTTGACATTCCGTCCAAGGATTGAGCTTACTCCCACATATGGTGTGCGTGAAAGCGCCAGCGACCGTAGCCGTAATTGAAGCGTGTCGGCAGGTCAGGTCGGCCTCCATGCCTCTATCGCGGCCTTGTCACGGGAGGCGCCAGATTCATCATTTAAAGCCACGAGCTCTATGACGAGACGAGTTTTCATACGCCTGGTAATTGGTTCTCCTCCTCGCTTTCTTACAAGCCTCCTGGCGTGTGACACACCTCGGCGGCTCCCATGCTCAGGGTTGCGCCCTCTCACGAGCCTCTTTGACGCCGAAGCATTCGGGCAGGCGAGCTCAGGGCTCTATCTCACCTTGGGTGATGCCAGGCTCCCTCGGTCGCCCGAGCAGCCCGTCGCCTCCTCATGGCGCCGTATCTCTCGGCCTCGGCCGGGCGGCTCTTTATTGTGAGATTCTCTGGCTTCCGACCACGGCGGCGACACGCCCATTTCGGCTTTCTTGATAGAGCGTTGCATCGTCTCCACGTTACGCCGCGCCTTAACAGAGCAATCGTAGTATCTCGGCGTCCCATGGCGAAGCTCAAACTCATGGTCTTTGCGAAAGTGCCGTATTCGGTAGCGACTCGTCTGCGAAAGAACCCGTGCCAACTAAGAAAACGATGGCCGCTAAATCCACCGTGTTAAACCACTATCTTACCCGACGAGTCATTTGAATAAAGTTGCGATTCGGACACATGCTCCACGTCATGTGATCTATAAAATCCTCCTTCGAGTAGACGAGGGCCAGGCATAGTAAAAGCCGTGAAGGCCCATGCCTGACGGCCACGGGCCTTCGGCGATGAAGGGCTCCCGACAAGCGCGATGTATTTTTTCCTCCCTCACCACGGGGGCCTGTCTCTACTCTCGGGGGCTCGGCCGCGGGAGAGATAGTTATTAGTAATTACAGTCCCGGCCGTTTGGGCCCTAGGCAGGCCAGACCATGTACTCAGATCTCTGCTGGTGGCTCCCTCGCACGATCGAAGTGAAGGGTTGCTTGGAGTGCTCGCGGAATGGATCACCCTCATTGATTAAGTGGACCGGCCCGTAAGCGGTCCAATTGTTGGCATAACTCTCAAGGGAGCTAGGGATGGGTTGCCAGGTCCAGAACTCACGGTCGGCGACGGTGATCATTGGTAGTCGGCTGACTCGGGTTCTGATTGGACAGGCGGCATCAGATTCACTCATGAACTTACTGCGCTTTCTTTTAGAGCGGCATAGCGATCGGCTGCGGCTACTTTTTCCATCATTCTTCTTCCTCAAATCTTGGGGGCCGGTCAGGTATCATCGGGGACCAGGTACAAGTCTCACACCTAGACCGGCGGCGTTCCAGCAGCGCCCTCTTACTGCCCGGCCTTTACCACTCGGGGGGCAGCTCTGGCTACTTGCGTAAGAGGAAGGATGCGCTCGGGACCGTGTCCTTGGCTCCCAGACCCGGGAGCGGAGATGAATCGGAACCCGACTTGAAGAAGCGAGACTGACCTTGATGCATAGTTTGCACCGACTCGTGCAGTCCACAGGAGGAGCTAAGCCCATTCGAAGCCAGGCGTCGCACATCTGCCCGACCACAAAGTGCTCCCTTCCACGACATTGAAGGCGGCCAGGTCGGGGGATAGCTGGGAAAGTATAAGGAGCGGGGATTGTGCGCCTGACCAGGAATATATTCTCGAGAGTAAGTAGGGCAGTAATGGCTCCGCTCTGAATCTACAAAGTTAGGATCTTCCTCGATGCTCGACCTCTCCACCCATTTCACGACCTTCCCCTCCAGGCCTTTCCACTGCATGGGTAACGGTTAGTACATCATAACACGGGATAAATCTTTGACCAGACCAGAATCGAAGCACAACTCACAGGACACAGGAAGGCTGGGGCAAGTTAACATTAAATGGCTGACTCGGGAACACGGGGGTCTCATCCAGGGACCCTCACTAATAACCTCCTTTCGCCTCCAGGTCTTGGCCAGGCGGGGAGCCCGTTCCGCGATCTACTTGTGCATGGGCTCAAAGCGAGCAGCGGACATCAGGCCACGACCCCACGTTCGAAGTAAATAAAAGCTCCACAGCGTGAGATCGAAGCTAATCTAGTGGTTGTACACATTTGCCGATTAGGATGCGGATCACCATTAGGGTGGATAAAAATTCGAGGCGCCGAATAAAATGTAAAAGGCTGTTTAACTATGGGGTATGGGAAGCCTTGATCAGTTTGCTAGATGCTCAAGGGTAAAAAAACACACCATTGTGTTCCCCACCCGGTGTGGAATCGTCCGCCCTCTCCATCAACCGAAGGTCGATGTTATCAGGAACCTCGCAATACACCTTTAGTTCCTCCATCGTCGAGGCCGCGTATTCTTCTGAAGGTCTCGCTCGTGGCCGCCCTCGGGACGACCATATTAGAGTTTCCTCCAGGCCCTCGCCCATTACACCAAGCGATCAAGGAAAAGGTGAGATATTGAACTCTGGGCATATACAGTGGGTGTAAGACTCTGCTAGCTCGGCGACAAGCGCATAGGAGCAGAGTGTATTAAGACTCTCCCCTTCTCTTCGGGCTTTTACTTGATGGGAGACACATCACTAATGGGACCAGAGCACTATCGAGAAGCGATGTAAAGGGATACGTGAATGAAATGGCTAGTACACAACGACGACTCTCAGAATGAGCGCCAAGGAAGGCAAACTATTCACACGAGTAGTTAGTAGCCGAGAGGGAAGAAGATAAAACAAAATGACAACATGAAGAAGGAAGAAATCACAACATTGATGCCTATCATATATATCACCACCCTAAGGTGTAGCCGCGACGTACAGCGGCGGCCGTCCTTATGCCGCGGCGTCTTAGCAAGCGCGGCGGTTGCACTCTCGCGTAGGCTATGATGGGCGAACGAGAGCCTTCCTCTCGGGCAGATAAACTAGCCCATTAATCGAGTTTTAAAATAGCGATACTTGAGGTTGGAGCGTAATTCTGAATATCCACTTATAGTACAATAGGCGTAAAAATAATAAAATTACAATTTTATTAATAGCACCAAAAGGTGTTCGGCATTACATAGCGGTGCTTTGTTGCAAGCAATGTTTTGCGATACAATTCCAAACTTATAAGACATAAAGTAAGCGGAGCATCCATTGGATCAAGACGGAAAAATGTGTATTAAGGAGAAAGAAAGAAGTTGTTAGGGCTGAGCGAGAAGCGAAGCCGACTGCCGTAGAGCCAAGATAGTGATGAAATTTGAGCGAGAAGAAAAAAGCCCCACGTCTTGCCACGAGGCTAGAAGAGGAAAATGAGAGGATGAAATTTTGGTGGAGGAAGCGTCGAACCTTGCAGGATTTAGCAGGGGGTGCCCTCGGATGTAGAGGCAGTCATTTAAGTTTTAGAACCACCCAAACACTTCCCCGAATATTTTCAACTCCGCTCAAACCATGCCGTCTCTGACCATTCCATATCGAAGAGGGCATACTTAAGCCCGAATCGATCGTAAGCTTGTTCTCGTTCTGCTGACCCCTTCACTTGAGGTGTCTATTCGACGATCAATTGTCCTTCTCCGCCAGACGAGCAGGTATATCCATTACCTCGTCATCCCTCGCGCGCCTGCTTCTCCTATATCTCAAGATCGATCCGGATATTGATAGCAACTAATGCGGGTTGCACAGTTATAAAATTTACATCGAAAATTAAGCAACATTAATGGTAAATTATTCCCCATGATATGACGGTCAAACTTACTCTTTTTCCAACCGGGGATAGTTTACCTCCCTGGTAGAAAAAGGGGGGCATTGTGGGTACCCTGGGCCCGGGCCCAACACCCATGTGTAGGCCGATAACCTTAAAGGGGAAAAGGCCCGACCATGCCGACCCCGAAACGGTCGACCTTCTACGGATACGAGCGGATAAGGCGACGGTAGCCGACCCGCTAAAGCCCGACCGAACTTCCGCCCGGCGCTTGGGAATCCCGTAGCCCGAACGCCTTGTTTAGCTCGGCGCTTGGCCACCGGCGGCAACTCTCCCAATGAAGTTGCCATAGTTCTCGCATAAGCATAAGTTCCGCTGCAGGCGGCTCGAAATGCGCCATCCAGTGAAATAGGGAAGTCCTCTTACATATGATTCGATTTGGAAGGTAGTTACTTAGAGGGAAGAATAAGTCACCCTTTCCACGAAATAGGATCATCTTTCCCCTAACATTATGGGAAGAAAATGTTCAACCTTGGCAGGTCCTCTTTTCTCCCTCCATAAAAGAGAAGCAAGTCACACCAAAAAAGGTACACAAAATTCTTAACCGAGATTACTATTGCTTCAAGCTCTAAGTCGTTCAAAAAGGGACTGACTTTGCCATCGGAGGGGCGACGGAACACCACCGCCGCCTTCTTTTTGTTTTGCAGGATTGCAGCTAACTAATGAATGCCCCGACGATCTAGTGACTCTGAGAATTCAGGAGACCACACCCAGTAGTGATAATTTCCTACATGGGTTACTCCCCACCTAAGTGCACATGTCATGACAACCAATCACACTAAAGCAAATACATGATCCTACTTGAATGTCTACATGCGATCTAGTATCTCGAGTCATATTGACTCACTCGGCACATGCTCTAAGCGAATACGAGAAAAAGCAGTTTTCAAAACAAAAGATTTTGTTCTTGAAACCACCGCCCCATCAAGTTTCGGTAAATATGTTAAGATGACCACTCCGAGGTGAATTGCTGGATCGTTTTCCGACGAGTCAAATGCAGGTCGCCTCCAAGATGGAAGCTGTTGGACATTTCTCGAGGCAATTCTTGGAAAATATTCCTTGGGGAATTCAGCACCAAGGCCGTTTTCACTTTTAACGATTTCTTTCATGTCATGCACTCACACACCATCTGGGTCTTGGTGCGTATGGAATGCGTTATCTTAGTTTCTGAAATATTCGTACTAATATATTTTACATGTATATATTAACAAAATTAACTCACATAATTCATGTTATTCAATTCACAATCAATAACACCAAAATTAGCTCACATGGGCTAATTAACAAATCAAGCAATTCATTTTAAATCATCCAAACCACACAAAAATCACACAACAATTTATGTGAACAGTGAAACCCTCGGGTCGAAGCCTTTGTTCTGACCTATAATGGGGATTTCTTCCCAGTTCAAAGATTTTGAGACCGATAACATGGCCTTCCCAGGCTAAACAAATCTCATCCATAAAATGAAATATAGCGAAAAAATAAACAAGTAGGAAAAGGTCCTTACACACTCTTAGGTTGTCGGGCTCGAAATGGTTTTCGTAGCCCTTCGCGTAGATCAACTTTGCTTCCTTGCTCGTCGAGCCCATTGGTCTGACAACCAGAAATCTAGAGAATCACTCTTTCTCTCTCTAAAATATGAAACACCCTCCTTTTGTTTTGCTCAGGAGGTGGAAGAAATTTATTCTTTTTGTCTTTGTCGGCAAACTTCGATAATTCCATCATTGT